>JAPYKE020000249.1:0-600000 GCA_028554795.2 Sinohyriopsis cumingii
AGCTGGTATGCCGCCTCTCCCATGCTTGTAAGGAATTTGGACTGACCATCAGTTTGAAGAAAACGAACGTCATGGCGCAGGACGCAGACTCCCTTCCCTCTGTCACCATCGATGGGTACAACTTGGAAGTTGTCGAGAACTTCACATACCTCGGGTCTAACATCTCCAGCTCACTCTCCATTGATTCTGAGGTGAACGGCAGGATTGACAAGGCAGCAGCAGTGTTGGCCAGACTTAACCAGAGAGTCTGGAACAATCCCAACCTCACAGAGAAGACCAAACTGCGTGTCTACCAAGCCTGCGTACTCACCTCACTTCTCTACAGCAGCGAAACATGGACCACCTATGCAAGACACGAGAGGAAGCTCAACAGCTTCCACCTGAGATGTCTGCGGCGCATTCTGCACATCCAGTGGCAGGACAAAGTACCCAACACAGAGGTTCTAGAACGCGCCAACATGAACAGCATGTTCTCCATTCTCAGCGAGAGGCGCCTTCGCTGGCTTGACCATGTCAAAAGAATGGACCCAGGACGCATTCCCAAGGACCTGTTATATGGGGAGTTAGCATAATGTGCACGACCAACTGGACGACCACATCTGCGCTACAAAGATGTTTGCAAGAAGGATGTGAAGACGGCAAACATCAATGTCAACGACTGGGAGAGCTGTGCAAACAACCGTTCCACCTGGCGCCTAGTTGTCAGACAGGGAGTTCAAAACGCAGAGGAAAAGAGAAGAATAAAACAAGCTGAAAAGAGCTAGAAAGAAGGATAGACAAAAGCTTACTTTGGAGCTACGCTATCGTCTCCCGTAGACGGACGGATGCCAAGGACATATATACCCACATTTGCGCCCTAATAATAATCATGTCACCAATTTACAAAACGTTTGAAAATATTAAATACATTTTTAGTATCCAATTCATGTTGTATTTGTCAGAACGCTGGAAGCAAATCATAATAATATGACAAACCTATCAGACAACCACTTTAGAAATATGAAAGAAAGATTCTATCAGATTATGAAATTAGCATGCCTCAACGTAACAATGTTAGCAAAATCATAACTTTAGTAACCATCAATAAACGAGGACAATCTGCTCACAAATGTGACTTTAATATTAAGCTGAAGAATAATGATTTTAACTGGAATCAATTTTCAAAACCCTCCAATTTATATCGACACATTGTATTGAATAAATTCGTTTAAACCATTGCAAAAAATTACACGGAAAGGCCATAAATATTTTACGTATTATATCTATCACTTTGCATGATTTGACATTTTAATGTGACACAACAATAACTGTATTGAAAACAGAAATTACCAGTATTCCCTTCAATTTAACCGAGAAAATTAATTTCATTTTATTTTGGCCATCAGCACATTCCATAATATTGGTGAGTCTTTACATTCAAATATGGACTTAATGACGAACATTCGATACTTCTGGATCTGAGATGGAACATTCAGGATTATTTGGGATCCAATTTACAGTACTGCACATTCTACTAAAATTTTCATTTTTCAACTTGAAGGATTACATTATATGTTGCAACACTTGCTGCTATTTCTGTTTTACAAAAAATTAAAACATTTATACTTAACAGAATGCATAGAGTCTTTGGAAAATGACATGTTCCTTCGGCTTGCTGTACATCTTGCTATTTCGGAAGTAAGAACATGTTTTGGCAAAACAAGAATAAATAATTTTATTTTGGTCCAGTATATAGTAAAAAGGGATTTGCTTGGATAAAGTTGCTTTGGTTTGAGTATTAAGTCTGTATTAAATTAAAAGAATTACGGTTACAAAAAGAAAATGTTTGGAAAAATTAAGAACACATCAACATCAGAAGGAAAAGATGCAACTTCAGAGAGAAGACAGAAAAATATAAATCAAGAGAAAGAAAAAGGAAAGAAAATTGCCGAAGTAATAAGAAGAGAGAAATAAAAACTCAGTGAGAAGTAAAGGTATGTTGTCAGAGAGCAAAGGTGGACACAAATCAAAATGGTACGACATTGAAAATTGATGCAGATACGGGATGGGGAGAGACATATAAATAAAGAAAGTGGAAATGGAAAAGAAGTTAAAATTAACAGAATTTGATCTGGTAGGCCGAGAAGTCTCACTCTTTAACACGCTGGATACTTTGTATGATATCATAAATTTTAGGTTAGTTCCCGTTTTAAAGAAAGTGTTTTTCAATGCATTCACAACTTTGAGTCAATTGCTGGAAACTTCAATAATCAATGCGGCATTGTTTTGCCATTATAAAGTGTACTAATTGGCAAAATTCGTGAAGTCTGTGGATACAACAAATTTCTGACTATGAATTAGATCATGAATGTGTCACGAAGGTTTATCAGTTCTTAAGATTGATCAAGATTACCATTAGCGTTATGCAACTTTTATGAATTGCAGAAATCAAGAATTAAGTCAACAGTGATAAGTAAAAGGAGGAACTTAAGAAAATGATGCTCGTACAGCTGATAATTATTCACTGACGCATGAAGTTTCATTTGCAATTGGTCTTCCTCTACGTAGGCGACTGGTAAAAAAATCATCTCAGTATCATGTAAGTACTTCCAAATTTTCATCTATCACAATGTTTAGGAATCAGACTTGAGATAAGACTGATCAGAAGTCATTGTTATTTCCTACATGCACTTATTGCAAAAGAAAAGAGCACATTTGATGTGATTTCTACAGGTTAAAACATATGCACAATAAGATAGATTTAGCTTGTATTTCACAGAGGACATAGTTGCCACTTTTTATTGAAAACAATACATGGAATTCGTCAATCGAACTCCAGTCTGATTTTATAATGGATAATTATGAATTAGTATAAGGGTCTATATCACTTACTGTTAATTTTAGCAGACGACTATATATTTTGTGTAATCCTTTCGCTACAAAATTCTTGTTTGCATTTAAAATTCGATCGTCTGTGGAATGAATTAAATGTTTGAATTTAACCCGCTTGTGCAGTTAAGAGACATTTGGGACAAGGACGTTTGGAAAATGGCATTGATGGCTAATTTATTCATTTCGCTGATACATTTATTGATCAGTTTCTAGATGAGATCCCTTACATGTGACTAATTCAATAATTGTTGGCCATACGATTTTCCGATACATTTTATTTGAGAAATATTTAAAATATGAGCAAATTAGAAACTTCGATAAAGATTGTTTTACTTATATTTGCTGTTTAGGAATAAGTTTAAATATTATCAGGTCTTAGACGATTTGAACTAGTGTATGGACATAAAACCCGTGGACTATTGAAGTTATTTAAAGAGAAAAGTTCTACTCAAATTAATCTTATTTACTGAATCACATTACAAAAATAAAGTTAATAAAATGTTTTTACAGTAGTAAAAAATAAATATCATTCAAGTCAGTGAAATTTAAAATTAAGGTATGACAGAACTACAAAGGAAAATAAATCTCATTTAATTGAGAGTTTTGTGGCTCTCTTAGCCACAACTCAAAATATTTTTCAGGATAACAGTCATGTTCCTTTTATAGTTGAAAATAAACTAAGTGACATAAAATATATCACTAACACGTCTGTGTAGTTGGAACAGAAACAGCTTGGTCATGTAATATGTTACACGATTATCTTAGTAAGGATATACCCTTTAAACATTCAATAAATTTAGCTGTACCTGTCCAACACATTGACAATATAAACAATGGAATGCAGCCTAAATGTGGTGACTTTGATTTAACCAGTCTTCAGAGATCCGATATATTACAAAATATGAACCAAATGATTTCATATTTTAAGCGACAATTTAAGGCTGAACTTAAACAGCTATTATTTGAATAATGACACTTGTTTCAGATGTTCCAACACAAACAAACATAATCAACCTTGATGCTGAAATTGCAGATTACACACCTGTGAAGCATCATAGGTACATGATGAATGTTCCCAAACAAAAATGTTTGAAAAAACAAAATTCATTATTTGCAGGAGAATGACTTCATAGAACCAAGAAATATTAAGTTGAGTTCAGCATAATAATCCTGTATGTGTACTGAATATGGTAAAATTAACAATGTTTTCAAAAGGGATTTAATTCCAACGTGAAGAATCGAAGACTGCATTGACAAAATTCGAAATGCAAAACATGTCAATAATTATTACCACGTGAAATGTTTCTGGCATATTCCACTCACACTGATAGCACAGAAAAGTTTTGTATTTGCAACTCCAGATAGTTGCTATCAATATAACGACAGTTGGGCATGAAAAAATCCCCCATCCATATTCCGGTGTTAAATCAACATAATCACATGTGTTTAGATAATTGTGACGCACTTATCGATAACATCATCATATACATGGAACTAGGTGGAACCACCGAAGATCTACACCACGTATTCAATATATGCCCAAAATATCAACCCGCTCGGAAAATATTTATCAAAAACCAAAAAGAGATTGGATTACCACACACATACCCAGAGTTACTTATGGACTCTAATAAAAATAAACAATCAGCATATAAAAATATAAATCAATTCATAGACTCAGCAGGACTTAGGAACAAAATATAATTACTATCCCCACAAAACCAAAAGACCCAGTAACTAGCTAAATAAATGTAGAAGCCACCACATAAAAAACCATAACATATCATTCAATTTTATAAAAGTATTAATAAATAATTCACTTACGAAGCACCTATCAAAAACTAAGGAAACCGCAAAATCGGATGTCCTAGATGTCCTTAACGAACCGAGTAATCAGCTAGGATTCCTGTCCTAGATGTCCTTAACGAACCGTGTAATCGGCTAGGACTCCGGTCTCTTGCTAAATAAAGTATAAATAACATTCAATCTCTAAAAACATCAATTAATAAATAACTTAAAAATAACATAACGTAGGAAACACACCCTAAACACCTCGACTAGTAATATCATAATAACCTTGAAAATCTCTCTTCATACATGATATCTACTAAGAACCTCTATAAACAGCATAGAACATCACCCCTCCTTTTAGAACATTTTGAAGAAAAAAAATTCTCAAAAAAAAAAAAAAAAAAAGATCTCGAAAAAAAATAAAATAATATAAAAGGCAAATGCAACAAGAAACCAGCGATGTAAAGCAAGCAGGACCGTTCCCGAGCTCTCCTTCCCACTAATGACAGCCAACCATTCAACTGTAGGGACCTTTATGGACCCACAGATTGAGGCCAAACTATCAGGGTTCCATGAATCCATAAAAGCCTGGGGGAGGTGGCACCATCCCCTTCCCCAGGAGCAACTAGCAGGCTGCGGTGCAGTCAGAAAAAAGTGGCACATGCACAATTGTGCGAACGCTACTATAATTAAACTCAACAACAAAAAGGTGGAACCAATACTGAAACTCTTCGATCGATTCAGTGATGCGCATCTTAATATTAGTTTAGATCAAATTTAGTTTAACCTTGCTTGTTGTAAATATTTAAGACTTATTGTAGAACATGGTCAACTTAAATTAAGATAAGTTAATGTAAAGGCTATCTATGAATTCCCAGTGCCTGTCATTAAATGGTAACTCGAGCTATGTTTGGGGATAGATGGCTATTATCGGAATTCGTTTTCAATTTGCACCAGTCCTTGCAGCGCAAGATTACAGTCATTTATTTAAAATGTATGCTGATGCAAGTGATTGGATGGTGGATGAGATATTTTACGTATATCCGATTTTAAAGTGTAATAAATGATCGCATGTTATTTGTAATATTTCTAATAAAAATAAGGGTGAAACAATTTAACAGGCATCTTTAACTAAATGCAGATATACGCAAGTTAGAAGAGAGAAACAATCTATTTGAAGTACGAAAACAGAACAAAATAAAGATTTAGAAGCCACATGCAGAAAAATATGGACGGTGTGAGGATTGGGTCGAGATTTATTTGTATTAAAGAAGGAGAGAAAGTGACAATTTATTTTTCTGTCATTTGGCGAAATAAATTAATTATGCAACATGATGCCATATCATGTTAAAAATAACGGTTACTTATCATATACCGGCTAGAAATGTTAGATGAATCATAACTATAATGATAATGATGGAGTGGAGTTGATCCTGTCATTCTTGAAATGCTAATCAATTATCCAGACATTTTTAGACTGAACGATAAGCATGCGAATAGCTCAAATGGTCGTATAGAATATGCAGAAACTGACATCTTCAATCAATTTTAGATTTAAGCAATTTATAAGAGCTATACAGTGTCAATGAAGTACCAAAATTGTAGAAAAAAAGATTCATAAGACATAGAGAAAAAATTATAGATGGCATGAAGATTAGATCTAGAACTATTATCACTGAAGAAAGATAGTGACCAATTATGTCTCTTCCTTAGAAATTATCTTTTAGCTAAGTACAAAGAAGCTACACTACATCTTGTTGAAAGGAATCGTGGTTCTTTAACGTGCATTCAGTAAGATATGTTGGATGAAAGAGAACTAGTTTGTATGAAAATATAAGAAAAGCTTAAGTTTATTCTTTCAATCTTAAAATGCAAATTACTTACCAAGACATCCCGAGACTGAACGATACACATAAAAATACCTTAACTGGTTTCATATCATATAGAATAACTGCAAAGTTTCAGCAACAATTCGCAATAAAAATATTCCAGGATATGATGGATATACGGTATAGTTTTTCGTAAGGTTGTTTGGAAAGATATTGAACATGTTCTGGTGATTACCATTATCTTTGGGGCGGAATTTGGTGAATTATCAGAAAGAATGTGTTTGTATATGCATATGAAAATGTCATATATCTAATCAGTATACTTCAAATTTTAAATTCATTTTGTTTAGAAAAGTTTCTTCTGCATCTATTGCAGATTGGATTAAAACTATGCTACACACATATATGAATAATGGCCAAAAAGGTTTATAAAAGGTAGGGACTTAGGTGAGAAGATTACAAAGTTTAACACATTCAAACTTACGATTAGACTAAAGTAACCCAATTGACCCATCAATGAGTATTACACCAACTCAAATACCACAGCGAATGTAAGTTTACCTGCAATAATTTCAATTTATTGGAACGATGAAAAATTATCTCAGTAAATTGTCCTTCGCTACCTTTAGTAACACCTTCAAAACATGTTCATGGCTTCCGCCGCTCTTGTTTGTCGTTGTACCAAATATAATAAATTTGCTCTTGGATATCGTCATCATTGGAGCTAGAACATTCACTGTTAAAATCATCAGAAAAGTCATTTATATATCTCTTCTCGCTTTCAGCAGATGTATTCAATGATTTGCTCAAACTCAGGGACTCCATTTTTTCTTGCACTATATTATTTTTGCATTATTCGCTCATAATCTTTGCCTGGTTCGTTCCGTTCTATCTTTAAATTAATCGAGGTTAATTAATTTTATTAGTATGTTCCACCTACTTCTCTGAAAATGCATAAACATATTTTGATTTTCTTTCATACATCTGAGTGATGCATTAAACGACACGAGAATTTCATTATTTGTCTGCTGCATCTCTCACATTCCAGTCATTTGCTAGATTATTTAGAGACCTCCATAACTTTATCCAAAATATTATAAGCGTCAATCTGATATTTGCCAATACATGTCACTGTTATTCTTCCGTAACAGGAGATTCTACGCTGTACTTTTTTAATTAGTTCTTTGAAATTATTTCCACGCGACTAATTGTAAGCCGTTCCATAATAAGCTTTTTCACCAAGATAATGTGTGCAATGCTATTTACAACACTTTCAATGACAAGCCCCAGTATGCCCGACCATCCGTAATGTAGAAGTCCATATATACAGTGCTCTATTGTATATTCCTAGAAAATATTGATTATATCGAATGACCGTTGGTAGTTGTTGGCATTTTTTAATATTTCAGCCCGTTAACTGATCTGAATTGTTTTTATGTAGACTCGTGTTATTGAATTCTCATTGTAGGTACAGTTCTCAATTTTGGTAGAGCTAAGGCACACAGGCGTTGCATATCGTTTGAGTCTGTATATATAAATTGATCCCATATATCTTTCATGTTATTTGCTGATTGATCAAAACCCTTCTTTTTTATTATTTTCGTAAAATGGCTATTATTCGCCTATAACTTTGATCTGTATTGTTTATGTATATAATATAATAGCCATGGTGTACAAATTTCAAAGCTCTCCCCAGTATAATCGCATGTAGAAATCTGTGTAAATGTCACTATTATTGACACTGATTTCTTTTCAGTGACTATAGCGGGTCACCGGATCAGTCTATACCATAATGCTTCGAGTTTAACCATTATCCATAGCAGCAATTTATATTCTAAATTCTAATGTTATTTAAGGACTCCTATTGTCATATATATATATATATATATATATATATATATATATATATATATATATATATATATATATATATATATATATATATATATATATATATATATATATATATATATATATATATATATATATATATATATATATATATATATATATATATATATATATATATATATGTGTGTGTGTGTGTGTGTGTGTGTGTGTGTATATAATAAGGAGGACGTTGTATAGCGCCTAATCTTTAGAAGCTCTCAGCGCTTTCCAACATTAGACAACACATATAACTTAAATATAAAAAACATAGCACAGATAACACATTTTGTGTTTTATTCTGGATCGAACGAATAGCCAGTGTAGGGTACAGAGCAGCGGAGATGTGTGCTCTGATCGTAGTACTCTTAGTATGATCCGAGCAGCTGTGGTTTGAACTTTTTGAAGTTTCTGGAGTATATATTGAGATGAAACAGACATAATTGAGTTACAACAGTCCAGTCTTGAAAGTACTAATGAACACACAAGTGTTTAATGTCATCAACTGAAGGATATTTGCGAATGGAGCTGATGCGTCTCAGCTCAAGATATGCAGCCTTGTATATGTTCATGACATGTTGGTACAATGTGAGAGTACTGTCCAGAGTAACACCCAGGTTTCGTACTGACTGCGTGAATTTAATGTTAGTGTTGCTGATATTTATTGTTTGAGGTAAAGATGTGAATGAGAATGTTTTTGTGTTGTGATCAGAATGTCCTCAGTTTTATCATTATTCATCTGCAGCTTGTTACATGTCATCCATGATTTCACATCAGAACAGCACCTCTCTTCACCTTGGATGGTAGCATCAACTTCAGCTGGGTGGCTAGATTTGTATATTTGGGTGTCATCGGCGTACAATTGGTGAGACACTGCATGATGATCTATGACACTTGAGAGCGGCTGAGTGTACAGAAGAGAACAGGTCCAAGAACAGACCCCTGTGGAACACCACAACATAGATCAACTGGGCTGGAGTGTATTTCATTTGCAGATACAATTTGTGTCCTGTTGACCAAGATGGACTTGAACCACAGTAAGTCTGCATCATGAATGCCAAATACATGCTGGAGACTTTGAAGTTATATATCATGGTCTATTGTGTCAGTTGCTGCACACAAATCAAGGAGGGTGAAGACTGTAATATTTCCGCTGTCCAAAGAGAGAGAACGTCATTAACTACTTTAAGAAGAATAGTTTCAGTACTGTGGCAAGGGCAATATGCAGATTGTAAATTGCTAAAAAGACTGTTTCAATTCAGATGAGATACAAGTTGAGATAGAACAACCTTTGCTAAGATTTTTTATATGAATTGGAGATTAGAAACTGGGCGGTAGTTCTTTAAATCGTTATGGTCTAGAGTTGGTTTCTTCAGCAGAGGCTTTACAATGGCAGTTTTGAAAAATGATGGAAATTCCCCGGATGAGAGAGGTATTATCAGTTAGTGAAGGCAATACTGGATCTAAGCATTCAAGAGGCAGTGATGTTGGAATTTGATCAAGTTCACGTGCCTTTGGTGCACTCTTCATCAGCATTGTACGTACGAAATCCACAGAGACAGGTTCAAATGCCGCTAATGGTTACCGCTGAAATTCTGTATCCCAACTGTATGGTGACAACGAGTCAATTGAAATTGTGGTGTCAAGCTTATCTATAATGGTTTGTACTTTGTCACGGAAGAAATATGCAAATATGTCGACAGGAGAGAATGTAGTTGGAAGTGGTATACATTTGTTCCTTGACATTAGTTTTTTAGTATTCTCGGAGAGCTATTTGCAGCTGGAACTTTCCCCGATCTTAGTAGCGCAGTGGGCTGATTTCACTGCATGGACTATATTTTGTGACATTCTTCTTAGCTGCTTCATAGATTTGCTTATGAATAGTGAGTCTGGTGGAAAGCCGAAGACTCTCAGCTTTACGGCGGTCTCTTTTAGCTGTGCGAAGCTTGTCACTAACACTGCTATACCATGGAGAACAGTTTTGAATTGACACTCTGCACATGGTTGCTGGGGCATGTTTGCCTAACAATGAACACAGGCAGTTATCGAGTTGTTCTGCTGTAAGAGGTAAGCAAGTTGTTAGATTTGCTTGGATTTTAGGCATTAGTTTGGTTCTATTTATCATACGGAGGTTTCTCTTAGTAGCAGATAAAGGTGGAGGGTTAGGGACTGATACGTCAAGATGGCATATTATACAGAGGTGACCTGATGCAAGTTCGTGGGTTGCTATGAAGGCCGTAGAATGTAATCATCAGGTCTATGAAGAATCCAGTCTAAAATGTGACCATATTTATGGGTGGGATGGTTAACTGACTGTTTGAGGTTGAAAACATTAATGGAATCTATCAGTTTGGATGTGTTTGGGTTTCCGAGACAGTCAAAGTGGAAGCTGAAATCTCCAAGAATAATCAGGTTGACACATGTCGAATTTCCATAATTCAGGAGATTCAGAAACTGCCCCAAATAAAGAGATTCATTCCGCTTGTTTTTTCTACTAGGAGTAGGACAGCATAGGCAGAACAATGGACTGATCTTTGCTATAGTGTGAGTGTGGTGTAGACTAGTTCAAACGATGTGTGGTCGAAACTGAATGTTGTGGTGTGGTTAAGACGTTTTATCATAGAGTTCTTTGTGATGACAGCGATTCCACCTCCATGAGAGTGGTGTGGGGACGACTTGATGGATTACCCAGTGGGTGTTAGATCCGCGCACTTGGGCTCATCTCCAGTTGTTTTTAGCCATGTTTATGTCTGGAAAAAGGTGTCGATATTCTGGTCGTTGATAAAATTAACTATTTGTGTGAGGTTTTCCGGTGGTCCTACTGACTGAGCATTGAAAAATGCAATATACAGAGGTTTATCTTGGATAGTTGACACAAACGTTGACGATTTAATAGAGATTTGAATTTGGTTATCTAAAATAACAGTCGCATTTTTAAATTGCTGAGCCGGAAATGGCATAAGGGAGATAACTGGAATTATTTTTCCTGTTCTAAGCCGGCCATCTTTTTCGCTTCTGTTTACATTTAGGTAATGATGAATGTAGTGCCTGTTCGTTTAGTCTAGAGCACATGTAGTGTGGGGAGCCAAGGGATGGTCTTTTAAAGCAATTATTGAGGGAAGAAATCCTTGATATCTTGTTTAGTTTTCAGCTATATTAATCTGACTTTTTAATCGATGCTGACAGATATGTAGAGGGATAAAAGCCAGTGAAGGGTATATAAGTAAAGTAATGTAAACCATACAGCGCGAAATCTTCTGACCCAGTAAACACGACTAGAAGTAAATCTCTCTGTTAGAATTTTAAAAATGTCACCAGTCACACAGATAAGTGTTTTATTGGACATGCTTCGAAATACTAACAAGGTGAACAAATTACTTGCTATCATCAAGCAATATTCATATTTTGTTGAGTTAATACAGTTGTATGACATGCCGTCATTGGATTTTAGCCACTCAATTCCTAGCTCAGCTGCTATTTTTAAATCATGATTTCAACCCAGGATAATGTCCAAAGACAAGAATGGGTCACGTATTCTTGCTTCAATATCTACCAAAGAACATTTAAAAGCAACAGCTAAAGCCAAACAGAATCAAACACTGACAGTTAATGCAATATATGATTTCCAATTTCATGATGTGTAATAAATAGTTGTAGCCAGTGTCTTTAAGTAAGTTTTATCTTTCAATCCACAGTAAACAATGTAGGATGCAACACTTATACATGATTAGTGTTACAACATGAAACAAAACCTATAGTTCCTATATTAATACGAGAACATATCAGTTTAGAAGTTTAAATGAATAGCATTTTCGTAACTTAGTCATGGCCATCTAATGTATATTTGCCAAATCGTTAGACAGGATATGTTAGCTTAATATTTGCAATTTTTTACTTTTACTGAATTGATTGTAACGGGATGAAAGACTGTGTCTTGTGATTTAGTATTGTATCGATATATTAGTTGCTCAAGCTAAATGCACCCAAAAACGTTTTTTCTGACGTCATAGTGTCACCTCATACTTAACAAATGTGAGACTTAATTGCAAGCTAAAGTCTACTCTCATTCAACAACATATGTATAGTAGCTGACAATCTAGCACGTGAGAGGAAAGAAATTAAATTATCATATTCAGTTTCAATAACACTGGAAAAGCGATGTTCGCAATAGGAACCATTTGCATATGTGTGCGCAATAAACTACAACAAGACATAAGATTGTACTCGACTTGAAAAGTATAGTTTGACATCTCTGTTTTAGCAGACCAACGGGAAGATTGCAGTAACGTTTCTAGCCTGCATATTAAGTGCTGCCATAGGTATATATCCAATTTGTGAATATGGTGGCTACTGAGGTGTCTGCCGTGGTTTTGGCGGTTACGGAGGCTATGGTATATATGGCAGATATGGTGGCTACGGTGGATATCGTGGTTATGGCGGCTCGGGAGGATATGCTGAATATGGCGGAGGATGTGGTGGATATGGTGGTTATGTTGGATTCGGTGGGGTGTAGAGGGATACAGCTGCGGCAGGCGCAATTGAGAGAAAGAGTACAAAATATTTCTTATTTACTGAATTTTGTATCGATACCTTTAATGTATGTAATATAATGTTCGTTCTTTGTGGTGTAATCCAAATGACACGTTTCGCTACAGTTCGTAAAAATTCACGCTCTGTTTAATACATCATCATACAATTAGTACACGGCCTAATTACCCACAAAGCTTTCAAAAAGATACATATGTAGTACGAAATATAACCTCTAATGATCAAAAAGAAATCTCCATGTATACTTCTGAAGGAAAGGACGATGGTAATATGAAGAGGTGTTATTAGCTTCCTCACTATTATTTTGTATTCATCCACATGCACGTATAGACTGTATTGTGTTGATCAAATAAAACATATCTAATTGATTTTTAATTTCCTTATTTTACAGATTTTAAGAAAAATATACCTAATCAACGAATGTTGCTGCTCAGCCGAATGAACTTTTCAATTTCTAAATGAATCATCGTTATAGCTGTATTTGTAATGTAGTACCTCAATACAATCATTATGAGAAAACAAAGTTGTCTCTCTTCCTCTTTTCTTACTCTCTCTCTCTCTCTCACACACATATACTCACATAAATCTCCATTCTTATATTGTATTTCGGATGGCATTCACCGCGGATTGTTAATATATGTAATACATTGCTGTCTTCTTTTGTTATTGTTCTTGAATGGAATTAACATAATAGGAAAGCTGCACATAAGGTTTCTGTTTTTATTACCGGTACAGCAACATGTTAATATTATTTAGTGTTGGGTCAATTGAGTAAATGGCTGTGCATAGTGACATACCATGATAACCTATTTGCACTGATTCTGTGACGAGATTCAATCTCTCATATTTTCGGTCATTTATCCAGCAAGGTATCCAATGAGCCAACACGCCTGCATGTATTTGATTTATTTATATATTTATGTTTGTATTTATAATAATAATAATAATAATAATAATAATAATAACAATAATAATAATAAAAGAAGGGATTTAGATCACATTAGGAAGAACATATATGGTGAGAGATAGATAAATAATTCGGTTTAAATTGTTACAAAAATGATTGTCTCAAGTTGGATATATCAGCATAGTTTGCATTAGATTTCGAATCGTACTTCTCTGAGATCGTTAAAATCAGCAGTAGTTATGCTATCCTGTCGGTAGCGCATAAATAAACCATTATCACAAAAGAGTTTAGCCCCCTTAGTTCTGATATTCAAATGAGTTCCAGACGTATAATGATGTGAGGGAAAGTACTAGATTTCAAAGAACATTTTTCGTAACTTCAACACATGTCCACCCACGTTCTTTGAGAATACATTTATGTCGAATACACCTCATAATTTCCAATGCATTATATATATCAATTAAACTTTTTATAGCGAACGAATCTGATTTGTTTGTGTGCACAAGGGATAACGCAATGCATGATGACACCTTAAAAGAAATGTTGGAGTTGTAGAAATCAGACGAATTTGATTCAGATGCTAGGCATGTACTCCTCTCAAACAACATCAATTTATCTTGGGATGAGTACTAGATAGGTAAGGGTATTAGCCGTTAGACTCGTCAGTCGGAGCCTCTGTTTTTCTTATTTCTTGTTATTCTTCCTCCTTTTGAAATACAAAACAGTTTTCCTCCTAATCTCATCATATCCATATTTGTTCATATTTTGAACATTGCATGTTAGGGTTAAGTGTTTACTTTGTCAGGAACTTGTTCCCTTGTTTGGGTAAGATTTTTTAACATCTTTATTATCTGAAACCATTCAGAAAAAGAAATTTAAAAAAAATATTGATCGCCTAAATCATTTTCACCACCGACTATTACATTTATTTACATTGCATGTAGCATTAATGTTTCAGTTTTGCATGCAATTGTAATACAAATGTTGAAAAAATATCTCCACAGACTTCATGTCAAAGAACCTACTATCCACAAACATGTAGGTTATTCATGTCATCACAGGTCGTGTAAACACATTATACCATATAGCCAGGCCAAAAGATAGCGACGCATTATTTATGATGATTGTCAATTACAAAATTCTTTGAATGAACTAAAACACTTTCAAAATAGAAAGTATCCTATGCATATAATTGATTCTGCGTTGCGCAAAGCTCATAATCTTATTTGACATATTGAGGCTTTAAAACTGTAAAATGTACGATATGACAAAAATAGAACTCCTTTCAAAATACAATATATTCCTTCATGTTTTATAGGCCTTGTAATTCATACATATTGGAGTCTCCTCAATTTATCAAATAAAATCGGCTTAAAATACTTTACAAATGCAAACCTACTATTTGCTCATAAATGACCAAAGAATGTGCAACATGGATTTTCAGAACGAAACCATTCATAAAATATGAAAAATGTTTTTCACTATCTCAGTGTAACAGACGTCGGTGCTCTCAATGTACAAATGTATGAGAATCTACATTTTATTAGTAGATGCAATATAAAACATTTATTTTTTCTATGTTATAACACTGACTGCGTGATAACCTGTGATAAAATGTAACATACACTATTTCTAAGAGAATGAATGACCATCGTTTCATATAACGATAGTATGGATCCAAAGTGGTCTAATGTTCAAATACATTAAGATAAATAATTACTTTTTACACGATTTATCTTTCATGTCAGTCGATGGTGTGCACAAAGATGTGAATAGACTGATTAAAGAATTTTACTGGATTCATATGTTAGCTACTTTGGACTTAATACCAAGGGCTCTGTATAATGTTTTAATGAAATAATTTATATGTTGCATACCCTTTATACAAATATAATTGTGTGTATAACAATAGAGAGAGATATATATATATATATATATACAAAACCAGAGAGAAAGACATACATTATAGATATATCTGTTAATATTTTGTGTTTAACATTTTGCAAACAACACATGGGTGTGCGGGTAGGGTCAAGAAAATATAATGCAACAGCAGTTGACAAAGAATGACAAAAGAACATATTTTTTGAAGCATACGTGACAATTTGTTACAGGCATATCATGTCGCGAAGTGATGATTTCCCTTTCAGAAGTAACAACCGTTATTCATAGGTCATTATGCCAAATGTTCAAAGATCTTCATTATACCTAAAATCGGTTGAGAAGCATACAAAATTAACCGATGAGAATGCTTTTGCCGTGTGGCGAGAGGACCATTGGTATGGAATTGAAAGCCATTGTAACTTGAATTCGTTTTCGAAACTATTCAAGGCGTCCTGCAATTACGTTTACTAGCACTCAATGAATAGGAAAGTTCAATTTTCTATAGACCTCTTCAGAATGTTTATTCGTTAATACGACCGGTCCTTTCAGTAGATGTGGATAGTGCTTTACCTCTTGTATTATTTGTAATTCAGCACATATTCCCGGTTGGATGAGAAATATCTTAGCCACTAAATTATATTTTATATCTTACTAATTGGAAACAAATACAGGATTTTGATACAGAAACAATGTACCCAAAGCACAACGAATTTATGTTTTGTTCCATTCAATATGTCATTGATTCGGTATTGTAATTAGTGTATGTGACCTCAGCAAAACGTGGCTATGTAGTGACAACCAATGTCAAGTTCCAAATATCTAAAACTGGATTACAAAAATACGTAGAAAGTTAAGTGATTCAAACTGTTTAAAATTAAGTACAATATAATTTTAAAAAAATGAAAACATGTTAAAATTCCGTAAATGTATAAGCAACAACAGATCAAAGTAACACAAAATCTGTAAAACATTATAAAAAGTATGTTGCATAACCGAATTCCCTTATAAAGTTCATCATATAGTTTGCTCAAGCGGTTCGGTATTAGAAACGAAAGACAGAAATGGTATTGTAATAAAGATGGAGTATGCGCATTTGGTTATAGCGCCCCGTTTTAAGAAATTCCATGATTTGTTTGATTACTTGTGTCATTATTGGAATGCACAATAGAAATATCTGTAGCCCGTAATAATTAGCCAATTACTATAACCAAACGTCACGGAGTGAAGCGTTATGGAATTTTCATGATGCCATGGTTCATTAGTAGCGAATTCAGGCCAAAACCAACTGAACGTCCCTGTAGTCTGATAGTCCATATTAAAGTCTAGTGGTGTATACTGGTGGTGTGACTGCAGTGGCAGTATTTACGGTAGGAAACCTGTAAATTACACAAAGGAATGAATAAGAAGGTACTCGGCAGATACCGTTTATGTCGCCATGGTGGCAAATGTGGTGCAGTTATATTGGCGAAATGTGCCTGGAAAGCATACATGGACTGGCCTAAGGTGGCGGAGTTAAAATACTTCCCAGTGTTAGGGGATACTCGTATAGTTTCTGCGGCGTGAACGGCTTGCGGCACGGAAACTTGATGAAGAGAAACCATACAGATGTGCGGTTGATAGATATTTGGCAGGTTATTTTATATGTGGTCTTGCATTAATTAGTGTAAAATTTATGTATAAAACGGACACGTTGGGCTTTCTAATTTACAACTTATGTTGTATAGACGTCTTTGGGAATTTGGGGTAAACTTATGACTTCTAGCTGGAATCGTGCCAGAGTTTGACAACCGCTCGTTCAAGTAAAGACCCCTGGCTTGTAACATTATTTTGGCAATTTTAACAGAATCTATGATTGAAAACACTACAACGTCTTATTATGGCATGATAAAAAATATAAAACAAACAGAATTAGCTTCACCTACTCTGACACTCAATATGGTAATTCAGAATTGAAAATAACTTATTATTTTATATTGAGATAATATATACCAAGCTATATATTTACACAGCATAATAATGTAGATTAATTGTTTGATAGTATTTAGTGCGTACAAATATTTGAACCTTCATAAAAGTCACATGGCTTTTCTTAATAAATGGTGTGATTCAAGAAACAATAAATCCATTAAATAAACTTACATTTCGAAGTTCGTAAAGCTTAATGACAGAATGTGTTATATATAGAATGAAGCACAACATAGCCTAAATGTTATACATGATATGTAAGAAAGTTTTCACTGGGAGAAATGTCCCTGAAGGAAGGAACAATAACAGTGTTATATAAAGGAGAGGGAGAAGTCATTTATTTGCACAGCTTGAGACCCATATCATTATTAAATACAGACCTTAACATGTAGAGTAACATATTGTTTATCTTAATAAATATGTGTATTGAAAAATTTATAAAAAGGAAGAGTATTGCGAAACAAATACATCGTATGTTCCAAGTATAATACTTTATACTACTTTGATGTTAGTCAGCTAATATAATTGCTCCGTTTGCTAAGAAACGCTTCCGACAATCGTACCTAGCTTAGTAAGCTCTGTAAATGAGTAAAATCACTTTTGATGAATACAAATTCACAATGATATATTAAATACGTTCCCCGTCGAAAGTTCTATAAGGCAAGGATGCTGGTCATCCATGATAATAGAGACACTTTATACATAAGAAAAAATAACATTCACCTAATCAATTACGAGAAAGAACTCAAGCTTTTAGAGCATTAATTTTACTTTGCGAATTCATCATCTTAATTTTTAATAAAAGTTTAGAATCATATATTTGTATACATACACGTGTTAGTGATGAATTATAGATATTTTAAAAGGTGGGGGCTATTATATGACAAGTAAGTTCACAATATGTCATTATGTATTTATGGTTATACAGCTATACGTTGCGGTTTGAACTCAGACAAGGTAATCCAAGGTAATGGATTACGTTGCCTCGCGCAAAGCTCTACCGAGCGGGAGACAATGTGATCCATCAAATTAAATTTCCTCGTCTCTGTGTAAACCACGAAATACATATTTCATACATTTTCCTTTATAATTAAATTAGCCCTCTATTTCTAGAATATAATTTGTCACATTATTATCATTCAGATGTATAAATATTTGAGAAGTTAGATCAATGAAAGCATTATATATCTGCCGCTATTGAAAAAATATATCTCCAAATATACAAATTTAACTGAGTTGGTTTTTATCTGTTGTCTGTACTACCTGCGACGCAACTTCGCGTGCTATTTAGTAAAAATGTTTTAATAAAGGAGTGGCCTTACCGGTCGGTCCAAATTACAAGTATACGCATGAGAAAATAAAAATAACGCATTTGACGTAGTACTAATGGTTGTGCTAGGAAAATAACAATTGTGCTTACATTTTTTGGATGGCTGTCACGATGAAGAAAATCGACTTCAGAATGTAGTTTGTGCAAGTCATGTCTCCGACGTCTGAATGAGATAATTGAGACAACTGGGCCGAAAGCAAGACCAAATTAAATATGGTTAGCAAATCGTATATATGTCACAATCACATAAGTGAGAATAAAGGTTATCCAACATAACCCATACAAACGTTTCAACTGAACAAGGTTGGAAATGTGGCAACTGAAAATAATTAAACAGGTTGTCACTATCCATGTATTGGTTTCGATACGCATTAAAAGAAGAAAATTATTTTCATGCATATTATACAAGTCCTTCAGCCACAAAATAAGCGACATCAAGCACACATTTTTTGCTTTCAATTATAGAGGTCGTCAATAGATGTTGAAAATTATACAAGAGTATATAGTTTAATAAGGAAAAAAGAAAATTTAGACGAATTAGGGAGAAAAGCTTTAAAGCATAATTTCTTCTGTGCTCGTTGTGAGTCATATTGTTTTTTTAATTTTTGCTTTAATAAGGATCCTGTGATCAAAGGTATCAAAACGAATCACAAGAAAAAGTAAATAATATACAAGATCGATACTGAATATGTAGATTATTATATAAATTATGCGCTATATTATTTACAAGCAAAGCTTATCAAATGACTATACATTACTATGGAAGGGTCGACGTGTGACGGATTAAACTATCTAGAGATATAATCGATATCTCTTTTTATAAAAGTGAAAATCAAGAAAGGCCACACATACTGGTAAGCGGAAGTGATTGATTGTGTGCGTGTGTGCGTGCGTGCGTGCGTGTGTGTTCGTAGTGGGTTGTCTCATTGGTGTTTATGTGTAATGATTCATTCATTATCATTTAATCTGAATTCCAAACATTATTACACGTTTATTTGTCAATTAATGATGATATCTCACTTGTCGTATGACTATAGTATTTGCGCACCCTCCAGTTTTTTTGTAGCCCCACCTTTCTAAAAATGAAAAGCTGACATCTGCTTGTCCCGCCGAGAGCATGAACTTTATTATTTGCATATTCTTCCGTTTGCAGCCCCTAGCGGTTTCAAAATAAAAGGCGTCAAAGATATTTTTTAAAAATGAGCAAAACGTAGTAAATTCTTCAATCTTTTGTACTTTCTAACCTGACAGTCGCCATGGAGTCCCTGACACTGTCGACTTAATAAAATTTCAAAGCAACCGGAAACACGATGCAAATTAAACAGTCTACTCACTGTCTTTTTCTGGTTTCTTGAACAGTAGTATTCAGCAAAAGCTCGGACGTCTGCATTTCATAATCGCAATGACTAGTTTAATATTTCTAAAATAAATTGAACAGACAAAAAGGCTTATTTATCTTCAACATGTCAAAGAGACTTGACTAAAATCTTCAAGGAATTTAGATAATCAAAGACGATTTTCTGCATTACATCTCCTTTCTTGAAAACAGACTAGTTCATGCAATTATAGATACCGTGGTGCTAAATAAATAAACTTTGGTTCAGAATACCAGAAAATGACTTAATGTTGTACAATTTTATATCTTGGATACCCTTTTCTGTTTAAAATCGGTTAGGGCCTCAGACGGAAGAAATTATAAATACTACAGTGAAAGCACTCCGGTGGGAAGAGCAGACAACAGCCTCTGATCGGTTTGATAATGACAACATCACCCTCGATTGCATACGATCATGGATGTCATCATTGTAACATGATTGAAATGGATCATGGATCATGGATCATGTAAGACCGCAAAACAGAATGTATGCGAATGAAGTAGATTTTATAAAATAAAATAAAAATATGCGACAAGAAGTAGACAAATAAGCCCTAATACTAATCTACCTTGCACAATGATAATCCATTAGACGTAATATTCGTAATAATGTGAGAAAACAAATACACCCACTTAAAATGATGCAAAACTGCAATCTGAATATGTACAAAAATTGCGATTAATGTCCGATGTAACAATATGAGCGCTATAACAATGATGACTGCAATTCATGCAACCGCATGCTTCTAAGATGAACAACGTTCCTAGAACCGAATACTTTAAAGTGTGCATGGTTCATACAACCATTATCGTTAAAGATAATTCGTTCGTACAACCATTTACTAATGTGCTTTTGGTAATGCACAACTACGCTTGTGGGTGTGGGATGGTACTCTGAATAATCGGCTACAAATTTGTTAATACTTATATCCCATTTCTTTCAGTTAAGTATCATTGTTACGAAATACCTGATATGGATTGCTTAGACCACCATAAATTCTAGTATTTGACGTGTTTCACGCGCCATAGTTTCTTGTAAATATACTTTTCCTTTGCATCGCGTGACACCTTCATTGCTTGCGCGGCACGTGCTAATATATGTTAACGCGCGCGACTATATATTACTTAGAAATCTTGACTGACACAGCCATTAGAGGGAAGCTCTTTATGTATTTAGCTGTCGGGGCGGGATCGCCAATTTATCTTAGTTTGAGCCAACGAGTTGGGTGAGTTATATTTTTAATCAACGTTCTTTTTAATTAATGTTTAGTTTCGCAAAACACGTTCAATGTTGTATTAATCGTACTTGTAGTTTAATTCATCGAGAGTGTATGGCCTATGTAATTTGGTAGCGAGAGATGGTACGATTCGGATTATTAACAGGGATTTGAACATATATGCAATATTCCTGTTGGTAGGTCATCTTGTCGATATTATAACTAATACTGAAGACGTATTATGTATGTATTAGAGTTTTAGTATATCATATTCTATTTTTTTGTATGCCATTCGTACGTCATAGTGGTAAATAAGGAATATTTCAGGTGTATTAGTATTAATCCATTTGAAATGCTCAGATATTTTAATCTAGATACACACAAAGCAGACTATTTGGAAAGTTGTTTCTTTTCATATTCAGCCAACTAGGTGTGGTTAACTAGGTGCGGATTACTAGTTGTGGACAACTAGGTATGAGTATCTAGATGTGGATAACTGTGTGCGGACTGACTAGCTGTAGCCAGAGGCCGCAGCAATAGTGATGCAAAACCGCCAGGAAAGTGCCAACGTACATGTGCACGAGAAGTCTGGATGGTTGAAGTGGTGACCAAGCCGGGAAGCGGGTCAAAAGGCATATGAAATATCAAGTAAACATTGGACATACATATAAGAGAATTTCATTATAGTGTTTGACTATAAGGTCATAGTATTTGACTAAGAGGAATTTCATTATAGTGTTGGGCTATAAGAATTTCATTATAGTGTTTGACTATAAGGTCATAGTGTTTGACTAAGAGGAATTTCATTATAGTGTTTGACTATAAGAATTTGATTAAGAAGGTCACAGTGCATGACTATAAGAATCTCATTATAGTGTTTGACTATAAGAATCTCATTATAGTGTTTGACTATAAGAATCTCATTATAGTGTTTGACTATTAGGTCAGTGTTTGACTAAGAGGAATTTCATTATAGTGTATTACTATAAGAATCTCATTATAGTGTTTGACTATAAGAAGGTCATAGTGTTTGACTAAGAGGAATTTCATTATAGTGTTTGACTATAAGAATTTCATTATAGTGTTTGACTATGTCAGTGTTTGACTAAGAGAATTTCATTATAGTGTTTGACTATAAGAATGCCATTAGTGTTTAATTGTCTGAGACAACTTTATAATATATTGAATATTTCAAATAAGTATATCTGTTCTTCATCATAGTTTCCATTGGATCCATATTATGTACCTTTGTATTTATTTTGATGTCATGTTACTTCATCATTAGTGCGAGAATAGTAAATCTTTTTATTGCTCACTTGCATACGTGTTCGTTATTTCTTAAATACCAATTCAGTCTCAAAAGGTGTTAGCTCGATTACGTTACAATCATGCACCATTGAACAGTGAATTCGTTAATGAATAATTTGTAATAAAAACAATCCCATACCTTTTTTCCACAAACTTTAATGCAGTAGACAACAATATGGAGTATACATGTGGTGAATGTGAATGCCGATAAGGTTTATTAACAACCCATATAGTAGATTTTGAAGAAAAATATAATAACAAATTGGAACCTGTTTTTTTGCGCACTCCGTTTGCAAATAAAATTCTATTTAGTCCTGAAAAACCTTGACAGCAGTTTCTGAAAAAGGTAAAGTGTCAGTATTGGCCATACGCAGAATTGTTTGCCAAAGACAATAACAAGATTATCCATCAAATATGGTAATACTACTACTACTACTACTACTACTACTACTACTACTACTACTACTACTAATAATGCTAGTCCCAAACACTATGATGTTCCTCAAAATTGCTGAGTTAGAACAGGCGTTGTCTCTGCACGTTGGTCTTTTTGTACATGCTGAACTGGTAAGTAAATCTTTATTGATCATAAAATGTTGCGTTTAAATCTAAGAACACTCTCTTCTAATCCTAATTATGGGTTAAAGGCCAATGGAAGACTTTGGATCAAATCTTTTACCCTTTATGTAAGTCACCAACCATTTAAAGTGCATCCTCGAGACTTGGTTTCTGTAGCTTCATGAAGTTGCGAATGACTACGTTGTACAGTTTTACAAATTGATCTAATATTCAAATTCAACACAAAACAACAGAAATAACAATTTATGATAAATGCAGAAAAATGCGACTAAACCACTACCTATTTGTACATAATTGACTGTACAAATGAGTGTCAATTCTTTCCCTATAGTAGCCTATTGAACATCACATTAGAATTCAGTGTAGAAAAACAGATGGATGTATATAAGAATACACGTCCTATTCATCGTCATTACGCATTTTCCGCTATATTGCTTATAACAGTCTCGATTAGTGACAAATCATGACTTTCACCAGAACGCTACGAATTATCATGTAAAGTGTCCAACTACTCGCACAACTTACCTGATCAGTTTGTAATCGAGGAAAAAAATATATTGTTTTAAAATATGATTCTAACTTTTCTTTTGCGGGAAGTACCTTCTGACACACCAGCGGAAATGCATATCACAATTAGACACCAATATTCAATTAAATTCAATATACATCTTATTTATATACACAAATAATGTTTATTTAGAATAAGTAGCTAATGACAAATAACGTTCATTATCTGTAGATGGGTATAAAGATCGAAGGACTTGTGATACCGAAATGCAGAAAGTTTGGGGGACTAGTAACTAAAGAAGTATATATGGTGAACGTTGAGGTGAAAAAAAGTAATACGTAAACAAGCATACAATTAATTTCATATTATGTATTTCAGGGATGGTTTGTATTCATCTCTGATATTATCAGTATCGACCACAACATTGCTTTCAATATGGAACATTTTTATAATCATCGGGTCACAGGTATGTGTGTAATGATTGTCAGTCAAGGGACCGGGTTGACTAGAAGATTCAAAATGGCAGACCCCATTTCCATGTTTCATGATGTTTGCCCGTACATTGAAAAATTTAGCACTCATTGCGTCTTGATTAGTTCTCATGCAACAATATAATTATAATGCAATAGCTCGATACTATCATAATGTTTTCTCTATTGCGCGTAAAAAAAATATTAAATTGCTTATTTTAGCTCATATGAATACTTTTTTCGTATATAACAAAAGTTTGCTCCAGAAAATTAAGATGACAGTATTTGAGGTTTAGATTGTGTAACACTAAAATCATTAAGTACTATATGTGATATTTGACTATATCACATCCACCAACCCGTTAGACCAACTAGTTTTACCAGTATCCATTAAATATAAGTATGCTACATACAACTATGTAATGTTAGAATTAGATAAGACAGTTCATTGTCATTTCGCACATTCAAAAATTATCCTTCAACGAAATTATGTTACAAAGTACGCTTCCCCTGCCAGCTAATTCGCCACAAGACCTGTCTTACCATTATACATTAAGCTCCACCGAAATACTGATGGTTAATCTTTTACACAAACAGCTAGGCTACCAGCCCTTCCATCCTTTTCTAGTTCGCTTAGCCCTTTAAGCTTTTTCTTGCCTTTTCAGCACATTTAGCTATGAATACACCATACTGGTCATCGTAGCAATAATATTTATGGTATCACAGTATCAATTGTTTTTCCTTAGACCTCAATGCGAATGTTTGGTAAAAGACAATTACTTTCTGTCCTACCTCAGGATGCATGTCTCACACTGTCATAGACAACAATATTGGATTGTGAATTTGACAAAGAACCACGTACTACATTGCATTTAAGAGAGATAACTCTTCTCACACAAATCATTTGTATCCAGTCCAACCGATACATTTTCAATGATATGTATCATATTTAAAGTTTTTTTTTTATAAACATACAAAGTATGATCTAGATATCAATTAACATTATCTCACGTGTTACCAAGAAAATCGATATTAATAAAGCCTCATCGAAACTTCAAATCTTACATACCGCACCAAACAAAGCTCGTTTTATTTATTTCTGAATACAGTGTTCCCTTAACATTAAGCTCCGAACAGACGGAGTTGTACAATTGGCACCGATAAACATATAGCTAACATTAACATTTTGAATAATCTGTGACCAGGGACTGTACAGGTAACAAGTGTACTAAGTCTCACTTGTCAAAAATAATTTTATCAGGTACCAATCTATGCGGTAGATCAGTGTGTATGTAAATGTCAATGAACTTTTTCAACAGCTGTTTTCACATTTGTGTTTACTACCAAACTAGCTTTTGGGAACAAAACAATTGTTTTATATATGAGTTGTGTTTTATTTATATCAACGCTTATAGAACTTCACATATTTGATATGAAATAATCACCTTATATCATATAATGTAGTAACTAGACCAAAGGTCAAATTGATGATTAGTATGCGCAGCTCCTACTTCAAAAGGAAGAATTGATTTAAAGTAAAGAACTTTATGCTTGTTTGGTACATAACGACCTTGACATAAGTGATAGGTAGGTATGACCACTTTCGAGACTTTACACTAACTGCAAGTAAACGATATCACTAACCCCCCATCTTCTTTGTAACACAAATAGGTTTCCCTCATTTAAGTAGTGAATAAAATTCAATTAGTATGCCAGTCTGTCACCATGTATAGTAGATCACAGCTTCTACGCATATATGATGGAATTGGGATAAAGTCTGGACAATAAAATGCAGAAACATGACAGGATAAAGAGTAAGTATAGCCAGACAAATGGATTTAATCAGGCGGAAAGTGTGCCTCTAAAAGAACGATTTAACTTATGGTAAAGGAATCGAAAGAGACAAACGTAATATAGTGAACATTAAGGGAAAGTGAAATAGCTTTACCTTAGATAAATATATGGAGGCAGTGACCCATGGTCCAAGGACAGTCCCAAGGCACCAATACAATAAAACCCATAACAGGCACAAAGCGTAGGCGAAGTATTGCGAATTGCGCATTCCCACATGAAATAAAAGGGCGAATAATTTACATAATATAGATGCATTTACTTTTATGTTTAATCTACACATAACGATAACAGTAATGGCCTTAAGGTAAGTTGTTGTTGTTGTTGTTGTTGTTGTAGGGTTTAACGTTATTTTTCAGCACAATATAGACTATACATGGCGGCCAGTATAAATGGTGGAGGAAGAACCCGGGAAACCCCCGGAAAGAACCACTGACCCACGAGAAGCTGCCTTAAGGTAGTCAGAGATACCCAACCAAACAAAAGCATATAATCAATCTTAAACATTTTACATTTTACTGTGGGAAATTATTGAATCACTTGTACTTATATTTGCAACTAGACTGCGCGGTAGTATAACATTAAACAATAAATCGTATCTTTACCTTCATAAACATGCACTTAAAATGTGACGTTTTATTTCTTTAAATGACACATGGCTTAAGGGAGGTATTCGAAGGATATAAATAGGTTGTAGTGTATTCATTTCCTCCAAAATATTATTCATGTAATGTTAGTTACTTCATGAAACTATCTCTTAATATTCATGCAATAAAATAAAATAGAAGAATATTAATAACGTGAGAAAATACAATTCAAACTTCTATATTTAGTAGACTTCTCTGAAATGCTGATGCTGTTTTATATCATATAGTTTATGTTTTCTAAAATGCGGCCTGTAAATTGCAACCTTCCGTAAACATGGGAATATGATCGCATGCTATTTAGCGATCGGTTGCAAATTTTTACAAAGAGTGTGAACTTGACTGGAAGGAATGGGCATACTTTATTAATGTGGTAACCACTCAGAACAGTTTTGCCATATATTACAAAATACCAAATGAAAAAGACAAAAAAGATTAGAATTAAGTGAAAGGTAATAGTGTGTTAAAAGTGGACACATAAAAGTCAATAGAAAATTCTGACTTAAAGAAGCTGCTCTTTCCTAATGATATACCATCTGCTTCTAGAAAGGGGAAGTCCCCTGAACTCATTTTTTTAAAAAATGAAGTCAAGAAAGCGTACAAAAAGATAGAGACAAGCAGTGCATGGCAATAAAAACAAAAGTGTAAAGGACTACCATATCTTTAATGTATGACCAAAAGTTACTCAAACCAGAATATCATATAATACAAAGAGAGCTACAACAAATGAACATTTTCCCTTGAACCCTACAGTGTTATCGATTTTGATTTATGGCATGCTTTAAAGAACAAGATATTTGCTTTTTAAAGCATGTTTTATCATAAGTGTCTGGTAAAATAGTAAACATTTGGCCAAAATGATCAAAATTATATTAAATAACTTAATTTGTTTCAAGCATGAAAATCTTGGGAGTTGCCAACACTGATATAAAGCCATCAGTCCAGACAAATCTGTTTGCCATGGATATATTAATATATATAAAAAAAAATTCCAAAGCCATCATGTGTTACTTTCGTAAGATTTTATACATTTTATAATTAAATGACTGCTAATATTTATCCCAAAATGCTCAGTTTAAATTTGTCTTACTACATCATTCAAGAACAGTTTATAAGTGGTTAACACCTGTATGCGTTTCTATGGATACACTGCGAGGCTCTTATTTCTATAGACCTCAATGCAATTGTTTGGTGAAATATACTTTTGATCCGGCAGCACATGCCTGTCACAAATTGTCATCATTAACAATGTTAGATTGTCAATTTCACAGGATAGAACGAGGCACTCCATTGATCTGAGGAGAAATAAATCTGATGGAACTGAAAATAGATTAATGTTATCCAGTCCCTTATCTAGTCACAACAGATGCATTTTCAATGAGGTGTACTACATTCTTAAAAAGTCATAAAAGATCAAATCCATCGAGAACATGACAGATGTGGAAAATACTAGAAAACGGAGTTGAAATGCACATGTCATGCGAACTTGTATTTGATCAATAAAGCAGATTTAACAAGGCAGGCCAATCCCCACATATATCAACAACATCATTTATTTTATTGAACACAATTAAAGCATGTTAAGGATTGAAGCGCTTACAGTTTGGACATGATTCAACATTTGTAAATGTTGAACAACATATAGAATAGTATCTAGCAATATTTCGTTTCTAATTGTCTACTTTCTCCACATATATTCACAACTCATCTTGCAGGGAATCAGCTCAACTGTACCTAATCGTCGAACCCCATGATTAACACCAAATTTCGATATGCCTATTACCAGCGTTTTGCACCGAAATGGTTCACGTAGACATTTTTCTATATTGTAACGCATCTATCGCCATTATGTCTGATAGTTCTTTAACATAAATTAACTGAAATTTTTTGTAAGAGACTATATGTGAAATTAATTTTTTAAAAATTAAAATGTGCATGTTACTTTCTCCATATCAGCATGAACAGGCATACACATATAGCATGCCAGTATGTTAATAAATTTACTGTTTTTGGTTTGTGGATTACAATTTAATATTTATATGATTCTGAGAAATTTTCCTCAGTGTAAAGACAAAATATATCATGTGATTTTTTTATGACGAGAATAAGTTCTATTGATGACTTTTCCGAATTGGTCTGAACGATTGCTTAAATAACTGGGTTAAATTTGCATGATATGGCGAGCTTTCAAATATGTTGTAACTTACTACCATCGAACTTATGTCTAATAAGGACGAATGGATGAATTGATGTACTAGCGGCAAGGGAGCTATTCAATTAGTGATGTTGATATTATGCAGGGACTATTGTTCCAAGAGTTCAAAAACTCACGATGGAGAAGTCAAGGAATGAAATAGATGTGTCTCGTAAAGAAATTTATTTTAAAACAATTCCTTCAAAACAGCCATATTTACCAAAGAGTACAAACTGAAGATATATATCAGAATATACTGTCGTTCACTCATATCACCAGAAGAGGCATATCACTATACTGATTCAATTTACTAATACAATTTATTAATTTATTCAAATACGAATGCAGGATTCAAATGGTTCTTAATCGGTAAAGCAGGTCGTATTTCATGTATCTCCTGCTACATATGTGTTAGTTTCAGACATAAAGGGATTTTGTATATTTCTCTTTGACAAGGTAGCTAGCAATTTTTAAGAAAAGAGGTCAACATATATCTGGTTTTGTCGCTTTGTAACACTTAATATTTTTGCTTTTGTAGAACAATATATTTCATCGGTTACACAAACAATTTCAGAACATATTCCAGTTTGTCATAAATATGCCTCAAATCATCCCTTTCCTTCCTGCCTTGAGCAGATTATCCTTTTTTTCCAATTTCCAACAATGTTCAGTAAGTGAATAGTCGTTGTACAAATCCCTCAATTTTCCCCCATTTACCCATTAGAGAAGGTACATTTATTACAATCACTTAAAGTAACCTTATATTAAAATAATTGGTTTGTGGCAATATATCTGTGAAGAAATCTAAACTTAAAGCTAACCACATTAGTGTTTTTGGACAAGGTTTAGCGCAAGAAAAGAGAACAATATTTAAATCTAATTGCATACCTAACTGACTGGACCAAGTTCCGTATTTAACTTTCGGTTTGTGTCTTGTTCTTATCAGTGCTAAATAAAAACAATATACCATACATAGGGATAACACGGTACAGAGGTAAAATATCTTGCAATGTACGACCCTAAATAAGGTCAAAATGATAGTTATAAACGACCCAACACATCATAGCTAAAATAATAAAAAAAATACTTTGTAATCCAATATTAAGGAAATATATCAGATCTAGTTTGAAATAGGTGTGATTATTTCGCAGACCAATTAAGAAAGGCATCATCCTTGAATGTAAAATATATAAGTGATATTACCACAGACTGTGCAATGCACTTCCCATGACGTCACGATAAATAGGAACATTCTATCATTTACAAACACTGACACATTACAATGTAATTGTTATGATAGTGAAATATTTTATATTTTTATATGCACAATGGTACTACGAAAAAAATAGAGAAGATCATGTCTAAATCCTGATTTTATATTTAATATTTGGACATAATGTAGCAAAGCTGAACGTGCTAACCTATCATGAATCTTGAAGTATTTAATTCCTTCCTGAACGATGGTTCAGATATCAGTTTACGCGCCCAGGTGTTACTGCAAATCCTTCACACATCATTTTATACAATACAAAACGCCTCCTGCCAAAGTGAATTCGAATGTTCAAAGCACTGGAGGAAAACTAATATATAGTAGTGTCAGTTCTGATATTGGCAACATTTGACTGACATTGAATAACATCATGATTGACCAAAACATGAACGGTGTTGTTCGATGAATATCATAGGTGTTTATTGACGTCAAGTTGGTTACTTATTCCTTATTCATTATTCCCGATTGAACAAGGAATAAGTAACCTGTTACCGATTGAATAAGGAATAAGTAACCAGTTACTTATTCCCGATTCAACTATTTATACGCACATTTGGTTACTGATTCCTTATTCACATCCAGCTGGGTATTCATTATTTATTTATAGTTCCATAAATAATTGGTTATAACTTCTTGAAGATTAAAAGCTCTTCAGGGCATGCATTGGTGTTATTCTGACCCAGTTAGAGAAATAAGAGTGCTCTTTGGTGCCAGCTGTAAATAACTGACTAGAGACAAATCACGGACTATGTGGAGGAAGGGGTTAGGATATTGATAGGTATACATAATTACTAATTTGAAATAGGATTAATTAGTTGTGTTAGATGTTGAGGTCGCGTCCTGTTTCGCAAGGTGCGAAATATTAGTATTTGTGTTCGAAAGCTTACTAATGGCTCAAGTAAACGTGAAACTACAAAAAACTATACAAGTGTGAAATTGGAGATTTCTCTTATGGGGTCATAATGTGCTTAGAGAAGAATTATTTCAAGTATCTACGGGTTTAGGAAGCCCTCAGTTAACATCGAATGTTGTCTTGAAATCCTTGGAACTGGGTAAACAAGCATACGGGTAGGTGTATGAAACACGCTCAGTGTGAGGCAAATCTAATAATACTTAGTGCGAATTAAAACCCGTACCTAAACGATTTCGATTGCAACTTCTGATGAACAGTTTCTATTCAGGAATCTGTTCCAACATAAGCCAAAGTCATTGAAAGAATTTGTGTAACCGATTTCCAGAAACAGGAGCTACATAAAGCGGGTGGGTGGGTACTGCAAATGCGGCAAGCAGATAATATATTAATTATACAAGTGGGCCAATACGTCTCCTCTTTAAAGAGTTTTGACATGGACTTTTCACTGACATTTTATCTCTAGGTGGTAGTGTCGAGCCACGAAAGAAGTCCTGATGAATCTCATCGAGAGGAATCAGCAAAATAAGGGGACAACCTGTGGGCACCGGGTATGAAAAAGACGCACAATCTGGATCGATTGAAAAGATTGTTATTATTGAACCCCTAACTAGAATATATCGATTTCAACGCCTCTATGAGAATATCTAGTTAGGGATCTCTTCCAACTGTATTAAAAGTTTACAGAAAATTTGTCGACCCGATTTCTTGGAATCCGGAGATGAATATATGATAGTTGTAACAAAGTCCATTAGCAAATTACCTCTTCAGTCCATATCTGGTTCCTATAGTTCACCAATAAAACGACATAGACAGTTATTATTGTACAATATCTTCTAAACAAATATATATTTGACTCCCAAAAGTATTTTTGACTGTGTTTGTTTAATGCAAGCGGAAAACGTAAGAGGGTCTTTACGGATAAAGGCAGTTATTAAAACCGTTATAATCTATGAACCGATCGCAACCACATTTTGCGATACTTGAACCCGTACTCGGAGAATTTTGATTTCAACCCCTGTTTGACAGTCAGTAAAGAGTAACCAGAAAATTAGTCGAGACGATTTCAACGAATTCGTGGTTAAATAAAAGAGGTCGAGGACACAACATGCGATCACAATATTATACCTTAAATATACAGTTGGGCGGGCCTTTACGTCTCCTCTTTATAATGTTCTTCTAAGGTTTCCTACTGTTGGGATTGGTTACTCTTTACCGACTGGCAATGGAAATTCCTTGATATTGTATATCTGTGCGACAGAGTCCACCCACAAAGGAAGTCCTGACGAATATCGTCGATAGGAAACAACGATGGGTACCGGGTACAAAAATGTTCATAGATTGTATCTAACTTTTGCGCTAACTGAACCTCTACTAATAGAATTTTGATCACATGATTGATTTTGGGGAAGTCTGTGTCCTCAGCCCGACTATTTAGCCAATTGCTAGGGCAAAACATCACAGACTGCAGTGTTGATGAGATTCCAGGATGGATGTTTTAATTTTAAAGTGAGTGCAGGTCAGAGTACCATAAGTGTCCATGGAGATGAGTAGAACGTATTAACACCTAAACATAAGTAACGATTATGTGTGGGCATGTGCAGTATTCGTGATGGATGACATGTGAATTGTGCAATATAATAATTCGAAAGGGACGGTTCCGTTGTCTGGAGACGTCTTGTGTTGTTGTTATAATGGTAAATATGGTGGAAGGTTTTAGGTGAAATGTGGCCTGAGGATGCGCAGGTAAAATAGTTCCCTGTCTAGGTGAGTGAGTTGTATATTTTCAAGGCGTGAAATACTAGCCATACTTTGTGGAAATGGAAGCAGGAGAAAGAGTGCAGCTGTGAAGTTGTGGCGAAAAGAACAAAATAAGGGGCGCCTTAGGGGTTACCGGCTATGAAAAATACGCAAATATTAATAAACGGTATCAATAGTTTGTACTCACGAAAACCTTACTTAGAAAATTTTGATTTCGATGCCGCTTATACTGTTTTGAAATAAGACCCCTTCCTAACAGCAGAAAAAATGTAAAGAAAATTCGTCGAGCCGATTTCGAGAAACTTGCGACTAAATAAAGGAAGTCGAGCAGATTACATGCCGTAAGATTATATACAGAGTCCACCTACGAAGAAAGTCCTGACGCATTTCGTAGGGAAAGAAGCTATTGACCAGATCAATATATGCCCGGATTTATGAGTCGGTCAGCGAACGCAGATATTGGAGGTTTTGTCCCAATACCCTGACGTGTTTACGGACAAACCGGGCCGTACTGGATTGATTCAACACGAGATCAAGTTGAATACCTCTGAGCCGATCAGGATTAAAGGATATCCAATACCCTTTAATGCGCGGCAACAAAGAAGTTGGGAAAATGTTAGACAAGGAAGTGATCGAACCTCCCAGTTCTCCGTTCTCGTCCGCTGTTGTGTTAGAAAGAAAAACGGGAAGAACCGTTTTTGCATTGATTTTCGGCAATAGAACAAAATCACCGTATTCGACGCAGAACCAATGCCATATATGGAAAGTTTTGTTCGAACTTGGCAGGTCATAAATACATTCCCAAATTAGACCTTACCAAGGGATATTGACAGATACCAATCGCTGATAATGCTCGCGAGTTAACGGCATTCGCGACTCCCAAAGGTCTTTATCAATTTAAAGTTATGCCTTTCGGTTTAGTCAACGCCGGTGCGTCATGCGTTCGTCTCATGCAGAAACTGTTAAACGGTATGGAAAACGTCGACAGTTTTGTAGATGATATCTTTGTTTATACACATACATGGGATGAACATGTTACGGTATTACGGGATCTGTTCGATAGACATCACACTGCAAATCTTACAGCTAAGCCCACCAAATGTAGTATATGGCATTTTAGCCTAGAGTGTTTGGAACATCTCGTGAGTGGATTAGGTCAGTTGAAACTTCACCCAGATAAAATAGGAGCAATCAAAGATGCACCTAGACGAGAAACTAAAAAACAAGTACGATCTTTCCTAGGTTTGATTGGGTTTTACAGGAAATGTGTCCCCAATTTTGCGGCTATTGCCAGCCCATTAACAGACTTGACTAGGAAAGGGTAACCGAATAAAGTTCTCTTGGTGTGTGTCAGGAAAAAGCATTTAATGTTTTAAAACAGAAATTGGTAAGTGCACCAATCTTAAAGTTGCCAGAATTAAACAAAACGTTTGTGCTGAGGACTGATGCGTCTGATACGGGTCATAGGGATGTTTTGCTACAGGAGCAAGAGGGGATGAAATCGCCCATTGTTTATGCAAGTAGGAAATTGCTCCCTAGGGAGTGCCTAGCCTTAGTATAGGGGTAGGAAAATTCCATACATACCTTTTCGGGAGGGAGTTTACCTTACAAACGGACCATCAGCCGCTCTTATACTTGAACAAAGCAAAGGTCGCCAATGCAAGATTGGTGCGTTGGGCGTTGTCTTTGCAACCGTATAGTTTCCGGATCGAAGCGAGTCGAAGATCGGAAAATATGGGTGCTGATTTTTTAACTAGGGTGTAATTAGCAGATCATTTTCGTTCAGTATTCAAATCGGAAGTTTTAACAATTGTTTATGTTCACATTCCGTGATTTTTCTAAAAGTGTTACCACTTTTTTTTAGGGGGAGGTATTGTCATGGAATTAAATTCTTTTATTTATTGAATACATGTGCTCGGGTTTCGTTTTTTGTTACAACGATACCCGAGGATGATTTATGTATATTGTGTCGTATTTCGAAATAGTGAGTTCGGTTCATCCCATGCCGCACGTTCGAAGTGCTCTCAATGGTACGAACCAATGCATATAATGCACAGACTATGTCTGTGTATAAATACTTCACCGTACGTAAGTTTCTTTACAATACGGTATAGTCTTGTCAGCCGGCAGTCTGCTTCAAAAACTTGCTCATCTTCAGCTGTCGAGGTATGTAAGTTTATTAATTTCTAGTTTATAAGCTATAACTACTGTATTACCACGTTTATTTTTTAATCTTTGCTATGCAGCTTTGGTTTACGCAGTATAATGCACATATTTCTATTCTCGATTTCTACTTAGCAAGGGATATATATTAGTAATGGAAAGCTACATTTTTTCAAAAAAATGTTTAATATAGTAGGATTCTTTCCAAACAAGATTAGGTTTATTTTTGAACCTGTCATTTTGTAATCATTGTGCTGATAATGTAATCTATATAACTTACCGTGTATAACGTCATTACGTTATTATGCCCGTGTCATGTATAGTCTACGGTATTGGATATATTTTCAGCTGTCTGCGACTGGAGCGCCTGTGACCGAAGTGTCTGTGTCTGTGTCTGTGACCGGAGTGTCTGTGTCTGTGTCTGTGACCGGAGTATCTGTGTCTCTCTCTGTGACCCGAGTGTCTGTGTCTGGCGTGACCGGATTGTCTGTGTCTGGCGTGATAGGAGTGTCTGTGTCTGCAGTGACCGGAGTGTCTGTGTCTGGTGTGTCCGGAGTGTATAATGTCCGGGTGTCCCGAGCGTCTAGTGTCCGGGTTGTCCGGAGTGTCTAATGTCCAGAGGGTCTAATGTTCGGAGTGTTCCGAAGTGTTCCGAGTGTCCAGAGTCTGTAGCAGCTGTGAAGCTGAACTGTAGCAGCCGTGGAGCTGAAACAAAGTGTACTCATGACGGAGTGTGTCTCCGTACATGTAATTTGTTAGCCGTGGGCTAATTTTGGGGTTCGTAAAACCCAGTGTATCTTTCGGGACTGTAAAGATAAGTTGTATGTCTGTCCCTCTTTTTTTATCACCATAATTTCGCTACCTGAGTGAATTCATTTTACTACTTGAGTAAAATTTTACATCTTTTACTGCCTGAGTAAACTATATCCATCGTTTCACCCCTTGTCTTTGTATTTGCTAAATTAATTTTTTGGTATTTTTCATCAAATCTGTGCGTTCTTATGTTAATTAAATCCAATATTCGGATTATATATACACGCACATATTCATAATTAATTGCTCATGCAAGTCATTCATTATTAAACCTTGTAGTTTCATCATCATCAAAAGTGTTCTGTTGTGAATCCGAAAAGCCCACCCGGTTATCTTGTTACACCATGGTGCGCCCTTATTTCGCTGTTTTCTCTCGACGAAATGTCAGGACGTCCTTGGTTAGTGGACTTTATACTCTAGGATTAAAATATCAAAGAAGGGTCCATGTAAAAACCTAATAAAGAGGGGACGTAATGGCTCAAATGGAAACGTAAGATATAATCTAACAGCACCTGTAGAGTTCTGATTGCTTTATCAAGCCGCGATGTTATAGAAATAGGCTGGAAAATTTTTTCTTTCTAATTTTCCTACTGTTAGAACGGATCACTACTTTCGTACTGTTCAACAGGCGTTGAAATCAAAATCCTCTAATCAGAAGTTCAGTAAGTACAAACTCTTTGATTCAGTCTATTAATCTGTGCTTGTTTTTTATACCTGGTACCGACAAAATTCGTCAGGATTTCGTTCGAGAGTTGACTCTATAACCTAGAGATAAAATATAAAAGACGGTTCCATGTCAAAACGGTATAAAGATATAATGTTCTCCCGGCATGTGTCTTACTCGACTTTCATCTAGCAGTAGATTTCTCGAAATCGCCTCGACGAATTTTTTTTAATTAAAAAAAAAATTAGAACGTTACCTAGTTAGATAATATGCAGGAAACGTTGAAATCAAAATCCTCTTAGCAGGTGTTCAATTAGTATAAACTATGGATGCAGGATATTAATATTTGCGTGTTGTTGTTTTTGTTGGTTTTTTTCGGGGGTGGGGGTGGGGTAATACCAGATACCCATAGGGCGTCCCTTATTATGCTGTTTCTTCTCGACGAAATTCGTTAGGACATTTTTCGTGGACGGATCTCTATCCCCTAGAGATACAATATCAAAGAAGGGTCTATTTTATAATCTTACGGTATGTGTCGTACGAGACCTCCGTCATCTAGCTGATTTCTCGAAATCGGCTCAACGAAATTTCTGAGGACTTCTTTCGTTACTACACTATCTTCTAGACATAACATCTCAAGGGTCCTTGTCAACTCTCTTTAAACATGATACTTAACGACCAAACTATATAAGTGAGATATCATCTTCTTGCATCATGTGCTTTACCTGCCCTCCACTCCCCTTTAGAACCCCAATTTCTGGAAATCTATTACAAGTATGCTAAGTTCCCCAGTTCCAAGGACTTCAAGACAATATTCAAGTCAACTGAAGGCTTCTTAAACTCGTAAATACTCCACATAATTCTCCTCTAAGGACATGACGGCCACACACGAGAAATCTCCCAAGTTCACACTTGTATGTTTTTTTGTGGTTTCCCTTTTACTTTAGTCATTAGTAAGCTTTTCGAACCCAAATACTAATACTTAATGCTTTGCAACATAAGACATGACCTAAATGCCTAACACAACTAATTAATCCTATATCAAATTACAAAACACGTATTCCCATCAATATCCTAAACGATTCCTACATATAGTCAGTGATCTGTCTATATTTAGCTTCATATAGCACTCTCCAATCAGGTTAGAATTACACCACTGCATGCCCTAAAAAGCTTTCATCTGCATTAACTAAGTGGTAACCAATTACGCACTGAATTGGGAATAATGAATAAATAAAAAAACTGTGTGAATAAGGAAAAAGTATTAAAATGTATGTGAAAATATTTGAATGGGGAATAAGTAACTGGTTACTTATTCCTTATTGAATCGGGAATAAGGAATAAGTAACCAACTTGATTTCGCTTAGGTGTTTTCAGTACACATATGGAGATACATAAAAACTACTCAGATTAAGAGGAAATTGTTCTAATTATCTACAATTAGAGAAATAAAATGAATAACATAGTTCCACCGAGACTTCAAGATCTAATTACAGCTGTTATATTATTATTTACATCCTTGACAAATCATTTATTTCATTATTCTGCAAACCCCATAAACATTTTAGTAGATGTATAGTTCCATCTCAGAACGATTCAACGCAAAAAAAAAGAAATATAGCTAGTAACTACTTTTCTTAAATTCAAAAACTGTGTTCATAGTGGTAACACATCGGTTGTGGAGCAATAATATTTGATTAATTTAATATGATATTTAATCAACAATGTATAAATTCATATGAAAACATATTTGTTCTAGTGCACAAGTATATGTGATGTCTCAACATATCTTCGCCAACTTATATATTGGAATCTGAAATATAACCCCCAAAAATCTAACTGATGTGGTATGCAAAAACATGACGATTAAGAGATAGCGAAGGAAGATATGGCAGTTTGAAAGATGATGACTGAGAAAATATGCACACTTGCTCTGTAGTATAAGTGAGAGGAAATTAATATGGGTAACGTTGACTATTTATAATACATTACTTAAACATGTTATTAAACTGTTTTAGCGAAAACTTATGAACAGGAAATCTAAATTTGTTAAGAAATTTTGCATTTAGTGACAAATTCGTTCCAATGTGATATTGTCCAATTCAGTAATTGCAATAATTCAATATGACCCTCATGTCTGCTACGGAGGTGGCGACCGCGAATATGTGGTTCAATGCTTTATGGTGGATACCTCCCAATATGTGACAGATATGGCTCTTATATAAGAATTGGATATGAAGGATATTGCTATATTTGGGTTGGAGTCGGTAAATGTGGTAGATTTGGTGGAGTCGGTAGATTCGGGCAGCATTTAGGGAGTGATAGCTGCGGTAGAACTAAACTTCTGTATTGTTGATATATTTTTGTTTACTTTTTATATTTATTATTTTTGAGACAATAACCATTATGTACGTTGTAGGCCATATTATTTTTTCATTGCAGTTCATACATTCATATTTGAGCTTAATATCGTGTCATACAAACTTAAGGGTAAATTGAGCAGAATTATACAACGAGTCTTCAAAATGTTACATATTTAGCTGGAACGAAAAATAAACTTATTCACGAAAAAGAAGCCGTATGTAATATAATGTTAAGCGCGTTCGCAACATGTAAAGTATCATTAGCTCAAAAGGTTCCGAACCATTAGTTGTTGGCTTTTTGTTTTCCATTCACCCTAGCATAGCACAAACTTATATAAGACATTAAATTAGCCAGGTAAGCAGCACAATATTTAAGAGGTGATTTTTCACACCTCTTTATCATTCTATTATCTTGTCATATTTGATATTGGGTTTGCTGTTTCGTTTATTTTTTCTGTTTCATAAGCAAAGATAATATGTAATATGCTACATAACAACTCGAAATCTGGTTCCTGATACAGACTATAAACAAATCTTCACTTTCAATAACAGAATAACTAAACTTAGCAGTGTGGATTACATGAGTTGTATGTCAGATTTCCTACTGGCACATACTAGCCAAACCTGTATTATGGTTATCGATATCAGTCTACTAACTGGATGTTTATTTCCAGAAGCAAACACGTCTGTCAGAACACAAAATCCTTTCATCCGAGGTAATTCGAGAAGAAAAGAAAAACATTATAATGGGACAGAAAAACATAAAACTGCACACCAAGGTTTTGAACAGTCACTGCCTGTTTTGGTAATGCTTCGTACAGTAGCTATTGCAACAAATATATCAGGTAGGGTTAGATATTAGATAACATGTTCAGCTGATGAAATGTTATATATGGCAGACAAAGACTTACTTCAAGAAGGGGACTGGTCAGAAAAATGAAAGTATTAAATGCCATGTAGTTCTAGCTATCTCTTCGTCTCTTCTTTTGTACAAGTCAAGTATTTGACGTAAACAAGAGACAGTGGTGATTGGAATTACGTCTTCAAAGTGTTAAATATATTAATATACGAAATGACTAGCAAGAAATCACTGCCACCTTATACATAGTTCGATTATTTAAAGAGCAAATGAATGGGTAAGTCACATCCAGAAAAAATGGATACATTAGAGATAAAATCAAAAGTACGTTGTATTACCAAGTGCTTTCCAAGCAACACGATGGGCAGTTTGCATACTAAAGTGAAAGATCATTGCATGACAGCACATTAAATCAATACTTAACCGAGTTTTTATCGTTCTAGGTATAATTTATTATGTATCGAGTGTTAGCATCATAGCCGTCAAGCATACATATATAAAATATCCCATGAAAACGTACGAATATCAAAATACCGTACAACATGATTGACACCAATCATATCTTAGCATCTCTGAAGGAGACAATTTGCAGATATATTTTTTCTTATGCATCTGTGCCTTTAAAAACACTTGCTAAAATAGTTGCCAATATAGAAATGTGCATATATTTTGAGACAATGTCTCATTTTAAGATAGATCAGACAACGCCGTTCATATTTTGGTCAGGGATGAAATTATCTCTAATGATTTAATGGGTTTATGTTGATGTTCTATTTCATTCATTCAAAGATAGAACTTTGAGACCATTTTGAAATTCGTCCTTTTATTTAACAATGTACACTGCAGATGTATTTCTCTAATACACTTTGACCAAACAGCCATCTGGCATTTAACTTCAAATTCAGTTTCAGATTTATATTAATAGATCTCACATATATCCTTGTAACGTAATTCGATGGTGAACAAGATACCATTGAAAATGAAGAAGGGCTATCAATCTACTCAGAAAGGTTATATAGGCACAAGAGAAACCGTGACCTCAGAGTTGAATCTGAAATATAAATAGAAACCTGTTGGGAAGAATTTAATAACAACAAAGGGGAACGTTTCAAGAAAAATGATATTTAATAAAATTGAACTATACCGAAATCATAAGAGCTAATCTGTGTCATCTGCGGAAAGGTTACACTAAAACTCTATAGAAGATATAATACGGAAGACACTTAATGGGCAACAATATATTGTTACGTGATTAAACAGTAACACAGAAAGAGTGAAAACAACAAGCTTTTTAAAATTTAACAAATAATTTATTCTCCTGGAAAATTATGTAAAAATAAAAAGGAAAAGAGGTTACGGTTTCAAGAATAAAATCTAAAAGTAATCTAAGAATAATCCACGGATTAAATTGCAAAAGTCCTAGTAATAAATGTTCTAATAATTTCAAGTTCGTAACCTGATGAAAAATCCAAAATGGATGACAATGACGTATGCTGTAGACAGTACTATGCTTATCTACAGTTCCTTGTAGAAATACAATAAAATGGCACTCCGGTGTTAGAAATCCAAATTAAATTTGTAGGCAATTTCTTTCCAAAATTTCCGTGTGACCACTCCTCAAAATATTTCCAGAGAAAAAAGAATTAATCATTATGAAATACAACTGATCTGAAGAAAATTATAACTTAAAATCTGGCTAACACAAAATAACTTGGCATCAGTGTAAAAAGCCCAAAACTGAGAAATCTCTCTCAAAGCGTTTCCATTAAAACTAACAAATGCGCGTAATGGAAAAAATGGAATTTCTAAATCGAAAGGGGGATCACGTGATCGTGATTGCACCAAAATGACATTGACGGCAAGCAATCATTTTACTCCAAGAAAAAAAAAATCTTGTTTACACCTTAAATCATGCAGTCCCATCATGACCTTGCAAAGAACCAATCATTTTTTTAAAACAAATAGAACTTGTTTATGAAAGTAGCTACAAGTTCTGAAGCATGGTCAGAATTTAGATCAACACCTGGTGTTTCTAAACTAACAATCAAGGTCAAACAATTTTGTGGAAAAGCATCATCTCTAGTGAATAAATTTCCATTACAATAGCATATAATAGAATAATTTTGTTTTTAAATGGCAAAGAATTAACTTAAAATAAATAAGAATTAAATCAGATATACGTATCAATATCGGCACCATTACCGTATCCTGGCCAATTTCGCTTCTTTCAACCGTTTAAAATCATTGTCGTTATGCAGCAAAGGTTCGAATTATTAATGTATGTGTCACATTGCAGCTTATCCAGTTCAAAGTATACAGTCTGTACTCATTGTTCCATATATTAGTCTTAACCAATCTGACCATCACATTTATGCCACAATGATGTATCTCTGAGCAAGGCACTTTATTCTTGTTTCCTCAGCACTAAATAACCTTCATGTGATGCTTTATTGGTAAATGACCAAGCTTACCTCTGATGTCAGAACAACATAAAATCCTCGCGATAGCTAAGGTGCATGACAACAAGATGTATGTGCCTGATTTTCATCGCCATCATAAACATCAACAAAATGATCTATCCAGCCAAAGCACACTCGAAAAGTGTAGGTTCAGCGTTTCCGAGTGCATACAAAGTGTTTGAGAGGGAGAGACATGGAGGAAGAGAATATGATTATTTGTATAATAATCACAGAAAAACAAAGAACGTTGGTTGTTTTCTACAAACAAATTCTAATGAATTCTTACGCACTAACACAGCTATAACGATGTTAGAAGTAGAAATTGCAATTTCCGTCTGACAACAATTCATTGGTTATGCATATTCCTCAAAGTTTCTATTTAAATTTATTTTCGATGATTTGTTTGATTTAAACAATACAACGTATACATGCATACGTATCGTGACTCTTCAAAATAATTGAATGACTATTTTAAAGCAAGAATTTTCATCGAATGAATCAGGCACATTTCAGAGAAGAATACGAGTAAAATTATTCATCTAGTCAATAACGAAGTCAAACGTTTGCAACATTTAGTTACTTTTAAATCAAATACTTGTATCCCGCCCAAATCAAGCAGTTAACTAACTAATACATGTATGCCTTAAATTTACAATCGTTATATGTTATAATACGTTACAAAACAGTTACTGAATAAAGTTATTGTATTATAATGAGTTTAAGTAACCTAATGCACGTTGTTTTATAACACTTTTATAAACTTTTATCTAATACATATAACAGAAAGTCCAGAAAACCGAAACCAAACACCAAACCAAGATACGAATACATTGTAAACGAGGCCTGAAAACCACATTGTAAATATTTCCTTGATCCACTTGCTGACTTTATGCGTTTTGTAGGTTCATTTTATTTTACTGGGAATAGAGACAAAAACCAATAGTGGCCGGGAATAAGTTTAACTACTGGCACATATTCATGTTAGGAGCGCCTTTACTTATAAGTACACAGAAACTTCCTCTTTAATAAGTGGGTTGTTTAATACGAAATTTGTATAGTTTTAGAGAATCGGTGGAACTAATATGCCCAGATTACAATTTGGGGCATTAATCACAAAAATACGAATATAGAATATATAGAAACTGTAAAAAACACTATAACATAATTTACATATTGAATGTGTAGATAAAACATATCAAAACACTTTAATTTCTTACTTTTCTCATTGTCTGGAAAATGCTGAAATATTTAAGCATTCGTCTCGAAATTGTCTTGTTATTATAAAATTATTATAATTGTTATTATAAAATTGAACATTGAATGTGATAATATAATATATTTCCTTTTATATAATCTAACATTGATAACCATCCCGATTTCAATATCTGTTTAAAGCTCATTTGTTATCGAATGAAGTCACAAAATATGTGTTTTTAATGCATCCAAACAATGCCACTGGCTTATAGACACATAACGGACGTACTAGGTCTTCTCATTTGACAGCTTTGAATTACTTATTCAAATTAAACATTACAACTATCGTATGTCAAATATCCTTCAAGACTTAGTCAATATACATCAAGTGATTATCAGAAGGTTACAAAGAATTGCATGAAAACGTATTTCATATGTTTTGATATTAGTACAGAAGCTATAAAGTTAGTTATATTTTCATAATTGATGTGAATGTTATTACCTTTCCTAAGTGATAAATGATACATTGTTTCGTCTAATGTAGTCCTCTATACATTTAACTTCGAAAAATGTTTTAGTCATAATCTTTAGCATTATTCTTGAACTTGGCCTCTTTATGATAAAATAATACACATTATCAAAGATGGTCTAAATCTTCCACAAAATACGAATAAACGTATAACAATTCCTTTCTGATATTTGAAAATGTAATCATTTAAAACAATGACGTTTATAATAAAAGTCAATGTGATTGAAAGAAGTAGTATACGTAAAGCCACTTGTGGCAAACTATTATTGCAATTTATGACGTTTGAATTCATGTAGTGCATGTAATTGCCTTTTTTATTTTTCTTTGGCTTTACGTGATATTCATAATTGTTTGTGTGCAATAATTATCTATCTACACCGCGAAAACAATTTTACCCCATACCCAATGTTTGTGATATAATTTGACAAGAAATTTAATAATTAAAAATAATGGGGACTGCATACACCCATTAATAATAACATTTCAGACAAAATATCATGTGCATAATTAATTGTATATGTAAAAACAATTAATAGTACTTTAAGTTTAATATATTCACATTCGCACGCATTAATTCATGTTGATTTCTAAAATGTGCATCATTTCTAGATTTAATAAATACAACAAATATAAGGGGTCACGCATATGTATTTAAGGCAAAATGATTAGAAAAAGGTTTTATACTTGGCATTTCATCTCCTTTACAAACATAATTAAGTGAGCATGCAGGAGAGAAAGTTGTGGAACATTAAATATAAGTGACGTATGTACATATAATGAAATGAGTGTGATGCAGAAAACGTGTGTATATTTCTTCACTACCCATATACCAAACGTGTGTGGCTGTCGAAAATACAAATATCACATATAAGTCTTTTCACTGACTTATGTTGCGTGAATTTTATGGAAATTAGCAACTACTATTGTACACGAAATGCCCAGCATATCATACTTAATGGCGACGCGTGTATTTTATAATGCAATCAAAGAGGTATATTGCAAGTTCTTTCAACACATTGATTTAATACCATCTCTAAACAACGTGAATCCAAGTAAAACATTAAATGTAGAGCAGAGAGAAAATGCATACTTACAAATTAATGGGCTAAAATCTTATGCCAAGAAAGTATAAACCTTCATAATATCAAAAGAAAATTAATATTTCAAGAAACTATTCTGTAAAATGTTTACTATGTAGTTTGAATTTCGTACAAAAACACACATATGCGATTTGTGACGTTATTAAAACACTGCAAAAGAAAGATCAAAATATCGGCTTTGGACTGTTTGACTGGAAGACGGAGTATCGTTTGATTGACAAAGATTAACAATTATGTCAATCGCATTCTTTTATCCTTTGATACATATGTCAGTATGAAATAGAAAGACTGATTATATATACGTCAAACGGTGACCTTTGCAAAGCATCGGAATTTCTATACCTTCATAGTATGACTAATATTTGACCTCTATCCAGGCTTGTACACAGATTTGGTGGCACATGATAGTTAACAAATGTCTGCTCTGTAAGCAGAAGATGCTGAGTAGCATCTGTCTCTACAATGAATCCACACTGTGTAGACACTTGTCGCTATATTTACAATCCGACAATTATGAACTTTCTAGATCATACAACATTTACACACAAAGGGACATAAGTCAATGCCGGATAAAGCTTTATAATAGCTTAGATAACGAATACAGGTCTATGTCATATGACAAACAATGGGACTTTCCAGAGATTGATACAACGGAAGGGTACTGATAAATCTTCAAATAATATGGGATATCTTGAATCTATGTCTATCCACAGACTCAAATAACATGCAAAGCCTTTGTGCCTTAAATCTATCGAAGTAGCCCCCTGTCTCAAACAAGTATGTGGACATGTCCGTTGTACACGGAAACGATTATGATGTCATGTCCGTTGTAAACGGAAACCATTATGCGGATATGTTCGTTGTACACGGAAAATATATATTAATCAGGGAAATTCTAAAACCAACCCAAGCTTGTACATTGAAAATATAATTTAAGCAGGGGAAAGTTTAAAACAGACCAGACCCTAACTCAAAGTACAGCAGTACAACGCAATGTTTATACAAACATACTCAGTCCATATAATAGTGTACTAGCTTGTGTCGAAAGCCATTATACTTTACTCTTTTTGTTGTTGAGTTTAATTATAGTGGCGTGCGCACAGTTGTGCATGTACCACTTTTTCTGACTGCACCGCAGCCTGCTAGTTGTTCCTGGGAAAGGGAATGGCGCCACCTCCGCCAGGCTTTTATGGGTTCAATGAACCCAGATAGTTTGGCTTCAATCTGTGGGTCTATAAAGGTCCCTTACAGTGGAATGGGTGGCTGTCGTTAGTGGGAAGGAGAGCTCGGAAACGGTCCTGGTTGCTTCACATAGCTGGTTTCTTGTCGCATTTGACTGGTGCATTTTTTTAAATAAATGTTCTAAAACGGGTGGGTGGGTGTTCTATGCTGTTTGTAGAGGCTGTTAGTACAAATCATGTATGAAGAGAGATTTTCAAGGTTATTATAGTACTACTAGTCGAGCTGTTTAGGGTGTGCTTCCTACGTTATGTTATTTATAAGTGTTTAGATATTACCTCTTTAAGTTATTTATTTATTAATGTTTTTAGAGACTGAATGTTATTTATACTTTATTTAGCAGGAGACCGGAGTCCTAGCCGATTACACGGTTCGTTAAGGACATCTAGGACCGGAGTCCTAGCTGATTACTCGGTTCGTTAAGGACATCTAGGACATCCGATTTTGCGGTTTCCTTAGTTTTTGATAGGTGCTTCGTAAGTGAATTATTTATTAATATTTTTATAAAATTGAATAATATGTTATGGGTTTTTATGTAGGGGCTTCTAAATTTATTTAGCTAGTTACTGGGTCTTTTGGCTTTATGGGGATAGTAATTATATTTTGTCCTGCTGAGTCTATGAATTTATTTATATTTTTGTATGCTGATTGTTTATTTGTATTAGAGTCCATAAGTAACTCTGGGTATGTGTGTGGTGATCCAATCTTTTTTTTTGGTTTTTAATAAATATTTTCCTAGCGGGTTGATATTTTAGGTATATATTGAATACGTGGTGTAGATCTTCGGTGGTGTAGCAGTTAAAGCAGTTAATATTTGCTGGTTTGGGTCCTATCAGCTTTCCAAAACTGCTTGCTAGTTTAGTTTTCTCCAGTTATTATCCTGTTTATGGTTTTCTGTTCTAAATAGGTACCCTTAGGTAGCTGTATGTTCCTATCTACGGTTTTTTGGGTTTCATGGTGCTTTTTACCTTTTGTGGAAGAGTTCTAAAAATCTTGGCATTTTTGGTCTGTATATGTTTGTGCGAAGCTTAGTGCTTCTGTAGAGCTATAGTTAAGCTTGACAGAGTTTTGATCTCCATGTTTGGTTTGTGCGACTTTGTGTGCTGTTTCGTTGCCAGAGATTCAAATGTGCGATAGTATCCACATGAGCTCGACTGATTGATGTGCTGTGGTGATATCGTTCATTAATTGGCATGCTCTGTCGAGGAATTGTTCCCAGGAGTGTGTATTGCGATTTTGGATCGATTTGATAACGCTTAGGGAATAGCTTATAATGACTGCTTTAGGTATTTGGTTGTCTTTGATACATTGTAGTGGTTCAAGTATAGCCCAGAATTCAGTGGTGTAAATGGAGCAATAGTCAGGTAATCTGGATCCCGTTTGTATATTGAATTCAGAGATGACTATTGCTGCTGCTGTTTTTGGTAGGTTGTTTGTTTTTGATCCATAGGTATATATTTTAACATAGTCCGGGTATTTTTTGGTTGATTTCGTTTTACAGTACAGGTTTTACAGTACAGGTTTTAGTAAGTTTTCTTGTCCTTCTTTATTGCCTAATTTGGTAGCTTCAATGTTAATCATTGGTGGTTTTTGTAACCATGGTGATTTGTTCTGGTCTGTATTGTTTGATACATGTTTTTTAGCAGAGGTATATTTTTTCTTAGTTCAAGGATTACTTTGCCACTTGGTGTGGTGGGTATGATTTTGATTTTACACTTATTTATAGCTATTGTGGTGGGATGGTTGTCCGGGTGGGTATCTAATTGAATGGAGTATCGGATGAGCAGTTCTTGCCTACCTAATGTTAAGGGTAGTTCTCTTAGTGATGTTGAGGGGAGTGTTCCTGTGCATAATAGTAAGGCTTTTCTTTGGATAGTGTCAAGTTTTTGTAGTACGGGCTGCTTAGCTGACTTATATGCTTGGCAACCGTAATCCAGTTTTGATCTAATTAGGGTTTCATATATCGTGAGGAGGGTTTCCTGGTTGGATCCCCAGTCAGTCGCTGTGATGTTCCTGAGTAAATTGAGATCTTTGTTACAATTCTGGGTGAGTTGTTCAATGTGCTGTTTCCATGTGAGTTGGTTGTCAAAGAACATTCCTAGGAATTTTACTACTGTTACGTATTTGATTAATTGATTTTGTATATAGAAGTTTGGATAGACTATGTTGTTATTTCGTTTTGTGGGTGAATATGATTGCCACCGTTTGTTCATGAGATATTTTGAAACCCCATTTGTCCACCCATCTCCCGATGTTGTTTAGGCTCTGCTGGATTTCTTTAACTACTGTTTTATTGTCAGGATTTCCATTCCTCCATATGCCACTATCATCTGCAAATTATGACAAGTTTATTTTTATGGAGGCTGCATTGAGATCAAGGTCGTTTACCATTAGGTTAAATAGTAGGGGACTTATTACACTGCCTTGCGGTGTTCCATTTTCAAGTGAAAATTCTTCCGAATGGGTGTTGCCTATTATTGTGGTAATTTTCCGGCCTGTGAGGAAATCGCCAATCCAGTTGAACGAGCGTCCAGTTAGTTCAGCTTGGTTTAATTTGGCCATTAGTCCTTTGGTCCATACTAGGTCGAACGCTTTCTCTAGGTCTAGAAAAACCGCTATGAGGTTGCGATCGGTTTTCCTATGTGCGTTAAAAGCGAGTTTGATGTCTGTTTCCAATCTAAGAAGTTGGTCAGTGGTGGACCGTTTGTTCCGAAAGCCACATTGATTATGGAGAGTAGGTTATTGGCTTCTAGGTGGTGTTTTAACCTATTTGCGATTATTATCTCCAATATTTTGCAAATATTGTTTGTAAGGGAGATGGGTCGGTACGAATTTATGTTGTTGGGATCTTTACCTAGTTTGGGGATTGGTATTACTATGACCTGTTTCCATTTGGTGGGTAGTTGACCTTTATCCCATATCCTATTAAAGAGTTTATTTATGGCTATTGTTATATTGATATTTAGTTTTATTTATAGATAATGTAACCTAACTGATCCTTACCAGGGGATGTTTCGTTTTTGGATCGTAGGGCTATCTCCCATTCATGTACTGTGATGTCGCTATTTAGGTGAGATTCTTTAGTTCCTTTGTCTTGAAACATTTAAGGTCGGGTTTCCTCCATTATTTTTTTGTGTTCTTGAAAGTTTCTGGTATGGTTATTCTTGCTACTCATGTTCGAAAAATGCTTCGCTAGGAGGTCTGCCTTATCTTTATTTGTTATGGCATTTTTAATTTTTGGGGCTGAGGTAGTTGCTTTCCCTTTTATGGCTTTTATCTTGTCCCATATTTGTTTTGAGTTTGATTTTAGACTCAGTTTTTATAGTTTGTTTTAGTACTTTTTCTTTATCATTATATTGCTGGAAGTAGATAGAATGTTTGGCGCGTTTATATTTATTTAAGGCCCGTTTTTTGTCTTTATGTGCTTTAGTGCACTGTTTAGTCCACAATGGTACAGGGGTTTTATCTTGGATATTAGTTGTCTTTGAGATGCATCGGTTAGCTGCCTCTATAATTGTGTCTGTTATATTATCATAATACATGTCAATATTTGGGCTTTCTAAGTTATCTGGATTTACTCTAGCTAGTAATAATTGGAATTGGTCCCAGTCTGCCTGTTGGTACCTCCATTTAGGTGGGGTTTCGTTTGGAGTGTATTGAGGTTTTGTTTGAATATTGATTGTGATGCCAAAATGATCACTTCCTAACGCATCTTCTTGATCCACCAACCAATTTGTGATTTGAGCCAATTTTGGGGTAGTGATGGTTAGGTCTATGGCTGAGAGAGTGCCATCCTCAGGGTTTAATCTAGTGTTTGACCCGTCATTTAAGATGACCATATTGAAGTCGCCACATATAATTAGATTGTTGTTGTTGCTATGAGTGATTGACCTTAGTGAGATTAGGATGGTAGGGCAGAAGGTACCCACTGGGTCGTATGCATTTATTATTTGAATGTTTGTGGTTCCTATATTTATCATTACTGACATTATTTCGATGCTATTATTGATGTTTAGGTTAGGGGGTACTTCTATTATTTCATAGTAGATTAGTGTATCTATCAAAAAATTGCTAGTCCACCCCCTTTCTGCCCGTTGGGTCTGTTTTTAAAGATTCCCTGGGTATAGCCTTGCAGTTTGGGCAGGCGTTTGTGTTCTTGAGTTATGAGGGTTTCCTGTAGGCAGATTACGTCTGGTTTTATGGCCGTATTATTCAGTTTGTTCTGCAGTTCTGATAGGTTTTTACAGATTCCAGCCCAAATCCTAACTCGAAGTACAACAGTACAATGCAATGTTTGTATAAACATACTCAGTTAGTATAATAGTTTACTAGCATGAGTCGAATTAATTCATTAAACATTACTCATGCAAATGTTTATCTTAAAAAACTTGGTGCATATATATATATATATATATATATAGAGAGAGAGAGAGAGAGAGAGAGAGAGAGAGAGAGATACATAGCATAGTATTAGTATATGTGTGCGTGTGTGAGAGTGTGTGTGATTGTCATTGATTTATCATCTTTATCGGTCTTTAATGGATATTGACAGATGTGTCCAGAGATAAAAGACCGGTATGAGTATAAAAGTACTTCTCTGTCAACCTTGTAGTAGTCCGTCTTCTAACCGAATCCGAGAATTCGATCTTTCTGTAAGAGTTTTTAATAACATCAACAATCGCACAGGTGAGTGATGTTATTGGACATTATTTGCAACACATACAGGGTGAACACCGTACAATATATAATCCATCAATACTTAGTTTCTGCTGACATAATGCAGTTTTATATTCTTAACTATTAATAACTGAGTTATAACACTTGTGTATAAAATTAGTAATATTTAAGTAATATTTAAAATCTCCTATCACATAATCGTGTGTACACATGATGGCAAACATATTTGTTATCTTATCTAAAATATACCTGTCAGCCTTAACAAAGCCTAATTAGACATTTAACGTAGAACACGATTTAGGAGGAAATTCGTAATCGTGGAGGAATTCATTTCAGATAAATAACTTTTCATTACGTGTGCTATTTGAATCGCTATCATCTTTGATAAATAAGTATGCTAGCGTAGTATCCCGGTGTCCATCAAAATCTTCTCTTTCTTTTATTTTTTCATTTCATGATTTATATTTATATCACCCAAAGCCACGTGTTTGCACTAAACTTGCCAGAAAGCTAATTCATTCATTCATTAAGTAAGCCAGTATTAAATTAATTATTTAATTTTTAATTAAATAATTAAAATTATAATCAAGCAATTTGTTTATTTGTAATTACTGATTTAGTTTAGAGTGGAAAATGTTTATTTGCTTAAACGTTAGAAAGGGTATTTGGCATAATAGTTATTTTGTTTCTTACTGAATCAATTGTAACCGGATAACATGGAAGACATAGTATGTATATACGTACCTGTTGATATGACCAGATGCATCCACAAAATGTTTCCTTTGTGACGTCATAATGTTTGCCCATACATCATAAATGTGACTTTTGAATTAAAGGCAAAAAGCCTAACCAAAAACAGCAGCAGGTGAATGGCGAAAGGAATAAATTAAGTTGTCATGTTCAAAGCTCAATATAATATGAACAAGTTTCAAAATAAAACAATAATTCAGCATTTATGAAGGTAACATACACTGAAGTTTGTTTTTAAATCCACGATCAGTTGCAGATGTACTTTCGATTTGTTCATATCATCGTGAAAGCTTACCAACCAACCTGAAATCCTAATGAAGATATTGTTTATATTCTCTCAAGCTACATTTTTTATTCCGATGCCTGCAAAATCCTGGCTCTTTTCTCATTGCCAGAAACCGTAGAAAATGACCACATATCTACTTGGTAAGCCATACCCCGGCGATACATTATAATCAACATGAATCTTATAGTTTTGACATCTGTTTTTTGCAGACGAAAATGAAAGTTGCACTAGTTCTTCTAGCCTGCATAGTAGGTGCTGCCATCGCCACATATCCATTTGGATATGGTGGCCATGGAGGCTACGGTGGCTACGGTGGACATGGGCTTTATGGTGGGCTCGGTGGTGGATATGGCGGATATGGTGGATATGGCGGATATGGTGGATATGGAGGATATGGCGGATATGGTGGATATGGTGGATATGGCGGATATGGTGGATATGGAGGATATGGCGGATATGGTGGATATGGCGGATTTGGCTATCCATGGGGAGGATTCGGTGGTTTTGGTGGATTCGGTGGGGGTTTAGGGGGATACGGCTTCGGCAGACGCTGGGGAAAGTAAGGACTAAAATTCCTTATTCTGTGTATACTTTGTATCCAGTTATTTAATGCTTGTGAGACAATTAGCTTCTCTGATCATTTAGTCAATACTAATCTTTCCATTACAGTTCCGTAAGAATCTTGGTATTTATACTTAAAATCGTATTATATAAATTGCAAATTCAGGAGAGTTATCCAACGATTCTTCAAAATCATTAATACTTAGTGAGGAAGAAAACAATCTTATTTATAGTAAGGGAAGTGTCATGTGTATTTATCTCGAAAGGTTATCCATCATTATTTGTTTTCATTACTTCACGCAAACGCAAGAACGTATACATAATCAACTAGGGAAGCAAACGATGTTTACAGTTTGGTTTCCACTCCTCATTTTGGAATCTGTTCGTTTGTTTGTTTTGGGTTGTTGCTTTTTGCATTTTCTTTTCTACTTTTTCTAAGGAACAGTGTTACAAAATGACACGCGATCCAGTGTTTGATACAGATTATAAATATTATAAAATGCTTTATCTGCGGTAACCGTTACGATAACATCCCAATTATAACATTGCGAAATCTCTTGATCATTTGATTTGCATGTGATACAAATATACTATTTAAAAGCAGCCAATTACATTTTGCAAACGTTTCAATTATATACTGATCAAATACTTTCAATGGTGTTCTTTGCTGAAACTTGCCTTCCTCATTCTAAGAAAAGCTTGCTTCCAAGTAGTCACTCGATTATGTTTCAAAATCCGCAATATTTATGATTGTATAATATGTATTATTTTTATCTAACCAATCATAGCACATCGACTATTTTATATAACAAACATGTATTTCTTTTACAGATATTAAGACGACTATATTTATTCGATGATTTAATCTCACCGGAACAAAATATCAACTTCTTGAATCATCGTTTTAGCTGTATTCATTTGTAGAACCTCAATAAAAATCTTTTGCAGAAAACAATACAAATGTGTATCTCTGCTTTGCTGTGGTATACTTAATATCTGTCTCTGTATATGTCTGTCTCTCTCTCTCTCTCTCTCTCTCTCCATGCCAGGCCAATTATATATATATATATATGAGGAGATTTTCTCTTTGTCAGATTCTCACATTGTTGTCTTCAACCTTAGCTATCGTTACTGAAAGGGATTAGGCTTTCTCCTGATGATTACCGGCACAACAACACATAAAGATCATTTAGTACTAACGCAATTGGATTAAAGTGCCTTGCACATTGTCAGGTCAATGTAGCCTACTGCACTGATCCCACGTTAGGATTCGCTAAATAATTCCGGGTCACTGTACCGGCACGTTAACTAATGACACGCCCAGGTTACCTATATTTTAATAATATATGTATTTGCTTATATTTTGGCACATTGTAATTACTATAATAATAATAATAATAATAATAATATTATTATTATTATTATTATTGATTTTTTGCATTTTTCCCAATGGCTCGTATTATTAAGGTGAATATTTAATCTGTTCGGGACGTTGTGCACTCAGAATATTCTACTTATTGCGCTTTCATACCAACATATATCGATCAACCTAATGGTTATTGTTAGAAATGGTATATATACGTTAACTAAATGAATTGTGTGAAGTAATATTTTGCGTACTATAAATATCATCAACACAAGACTCTTAATTCTCCACTATAAACATATATGTAATTATTTAGGGGCCCCGAGTGGGCGAGTGGTCTAACGCGCTCTCCGTTACGGATCACTGCCATCTCACCTCTGTCTGCTTGGGTTCGAGTCTCGGATTCAGCCAATGTGGGTATTTGAGAAAGCATGCCAGCAGCTTCTCGTGGGTCGGTGGTTCTTTCCGGGGTTTCTCGGGTTCTTCCTCCACCATTAATACTGGCCGCCATGTATAGCCTATCGTGTGCTGAAAAATGGCGTTAAACCCTACAACAACAACAACAACAACAACAACAATTATTCATTTTTCCAAAAATAAATATTAGTATGGATCTATACGTCATTCTTATATCAGGAGTATTTATAACGCATCAGTGCAATAAAGAACCAAGTTTGACCACTTACAGGACGGAGAATATATATGGTTGCAGTTAAAATCACTTGCGAAATGATCAATTTCTCAATTAGGTCCTATATCCGTTTTTGCAGCCATTTAGGAATCGTACCTCTCTAAAAGTTTTAAATGCATCCATGGGTATGATGTCATATCATTCACTCATACTAGAATTAATCTCACAAAGGAGTGATACCTCTCTCACTGCTGCTATTTAATAATTTATAGAAATGTGATGATTTAGAGGGTTTGTGACAACAGATCGGAGTTTAGGTTGAAGATCAAGTTTCTTTAAATATGGATATTAAGATTCCCTCGTGATTTGTTCAATGACACATTATATCAAACTAATAAAACATATATCAACGAAATATAAGTTATAGCGAACGGATCTAAAATGTAATTGTGCAAAAGAGGTAGCACAATATCCGCTGAAAACGGAAGTGAAGTTTAGCAGATGTACGAAACCTACGAACTTGATTCAGATATTGTGCCTACACTCTGCTCAAGGTTCCATTGTTATATATTACAAAAACATACCTTAGTTTACGTAAAGATATATTATGTTAAAGATTAACTTTCTATACTTTAAAATGTATCAAACAATTCTGACAAAGATACAAATAATATGCGAGGAAATACATAATAATACACAAATAATTAAAGTGCACCTGAATGTAATTGTCCCTAACGATTCAAGTTTATCATAAAATTCTTGCGAATCAATTAAACACATGCAGTGCCGAATATGTAAATATTTGTAAAGACACGCCCACAGGCGTCACAATAATATATTGATACAGATAAGCATCTGTAAGTAAAGAGAACGTATGGGAAAAATTCGTATATCTATTCATGAAAAAGTTAATTTTAAATTCTCGATTTGTCAATCTATCCATTGACAGTGTAGGTATAATATTTTAAAATAACTAAATGACATAAAAAAGTTCTCACCAGGATCCTTTATATTTTCTCCTTTTTGCAATGAGGAAACACAAAGTAATTCACAAATAGCAGCATAACTTAACTTTACATTATATCGGAATCATGATATAAAGTTCAGGAAGCTTACAACTTTAAAATATTAGCAACTCAGATACGTTTAGTCTGAAAGAAATGCTTGTCTCGAACATCTGTTTAAATGATGTAAAATCAAATTCTGCAGGGTTTTGTTTCTCCATCATTTAAATAGTTTCTAGAGTTTTGCATTTCTTGAAAGCTATGCATAAGAAAATAAGGAAACACCAAGGGAATTAAATATAATTATCTATGCTAAGGATCAAACAAGATAAAGTTAGAAGTTAGAATAAACATATTAATGCAAGAAAACACGGGTTTAAAATCCTTTAGAAAAAGGAAAGTATAAGCTCAAATTAAACACACACACACACACACACACACACACACACACACACACATATATATATATATATATATATATATATATATATATATATATATATATATATATATAATTTATGACTCAATAGAGATAAACAGTTTTATCAATATTTTATTATGTATAATGCACACTTATTAAAGATATAGAAGATAAATAAATAAATAAATTTAATATATATATATATATATATATATATATATATATATATATATATATATATATATATATATATATATATATATTGATATATTATTGACACATGTCAATTGATATATTATTTACACATGTTAAATAGTTCGTCAGTACTCAATAAAATAAAAAGGTATTGCGTGCATAATGCTTACTATCAAGTATTTTATATATAATTAATCATATTATTTTGAGAATTAATTTAAAAATGCACTTTCATTTTTAAAGAATTATTAAACTTATTTTTATGATATTAGTTTATACTTTTACCAATTAAGTTATTCTGCAAAGTAGAATGATATAAAAAATATTCTTATCTAATTGTAAACAGGGGTCATAATTCATATATAAATATATAACTTTTAAAAAAATAAAAAAAATAAAAAATTAAAAAATAACACACGATTAATGAATGTCATATAGTGTTTTTGAATTTATACCTTTTGATATACCGTATTAGGACGGTGAATCCAATAAGTTTCCTTTAGCAGACGTTCCATCTCAGAATCAGCTTTAACAATAGGTTGGAAGGAGAAATCTTGCAAGGTATGGGAAATTTTGTTAAAATGTGCGGCAACATGAAATGAAAATGACTGATCGATATAATTTTTTATATCTGATCTATGTTGGTTCATACGTTTATATATTTGTTGACTGGTTTGTCAAATATATTGGATGCCAGATATTTTGCACCTTATCAAATAAATAACATTTCATGTTGTACAATTAGTATCACAACGCATATTAAAAGTTTCCTTCGTATTATTACTATTGACAGAAGTATTTGCATTAATAAATGAACAGTGTGAACATCTAGGTCTATTACATTTAGTTGATGATCCTATTTTATATGATGTTTTTTCTAACTTAGAATTAGTTAGGAAATGTTTAAGATTTTTAGTCCTTTTATAAGCAAGTGTGGGTTTGCTTTCGTGTAGTGTAGCGATTTAACACTAGCTTTACATGATAAGTTTAATAAATCCCAATATTTATTGATAATCTTACCTACATTAGAAAAACATGGATTATATTCAATAACAAACCAAATGACACCTTCATTTCTACTTTTGATTTTACATTGTAAAGATTCAAGTTGTGTAAGAGAAGATACCTTTTAATGATGTCAATTGGGTAATTTCTATTAAACATATCCTGACCTAACACTGTCAAAGATGATTTTAAAACAGCGTCGTCCGAAATAAATCTTCTGTATCTTTTTGCTTGACTATATGGTGTCCCATTTTTGCCTGATTTAGGATGGCATGAAGAATATTCAAGATATTGATGAATATTAGTGTTTTTAACATGAACCATGGTAGTAATGTCATTAGTTTCATTTTTCACGACATCTACGTCCAAAAATGATACTTTAGTATTAGAGACAATGAATATAAATTTTATTGTTGGATGTAGTTTGTTTAAACTGTCTATAAAATAATAAAGATCTTTTAATGAATAACTCCAAATCATAAAGACATTGTCTAAAAATCTTAACCATACATGTGGTTTTAAGAGGCATTCATTTAGAAAATCATTTTCTATTTTCCCCATAAATAAAGATGCATAAGCAGGTGCCATAGGACTACCCATTGCTGTTCCCATTTGTTGGAGATAGTTTGTATTACCAAACTGAAAAAAAGTTTTTCAAATCACAAGTTTCATCAAATCACAAACATGTTCTTTTGATAGTTTATATATATATATATATTTGTTGTTTTTTTTCAAGATAATATTTGCACGCTTCGATACCATCATTGTGTGGTATATTCGTGTAGAGTAAAACCACATCAGGTGTAACAAGGAATGAATTTTCAGTTAGTTTGGATAAAGATTTCAATTTGGTAATGAAATCAAAAGTATCTTTGACATATGAAGGTAGTGATTTCATCAGTGGTTGTAAAATGTGATCAATATATTGCGATATATTATTTGTAATTGAGTTATATGTAGAAATAATGGGTCTACCTGGATATCCTAAAGGTAGTGACTTATCAACCGTTTTATGTATGTTTGGTAAAATATAAAACTGAGGTTTGCGTATTTTATTTGGGAAGATATCTAGTTCATCATATATGGAATAATTGTGTACAGAGATTTGATAAAAATATATTTGCTTATTTTTTCTTTAATTTCTTCAGGAGGATTATAGGAACCTTTTGTGTATTATTCTTCATCATTTAATTGTTTTTCAACTTCTTTAATATAATCCTCCTTATTCATTATTACTATGGTGCTAGACTTATCAGCTTTTCTGATAATAATACTTTCGTCATGTGATAAGGTACGTACAGAATTTAGTTCTTCTTTCGATATGTTTGTAAAATGTTTTCTTTTAGGTCTGCTATTTAAAATTCGTGTTTAGTTGCTTCAATATGAAAATCGAGATAAATATCTCGTCCACTAGAACATGTAAATGTTGATTCTTTTTTATTGAAAAAGGGCTTATTTTGTAGATGAAAACTATTTTCATATTGTGAAGATGTACATGATTGTGAGAAAAAATCTTTTAATTTTTGTGTATTTGAAAAATGCTTCTGTTAAATTAATATTATCATGCATTTTGGTTCTCGGACACTATGATAATCCGTTACCTAGAAGAATGTAATCACTATTAGTTAGAATTCTTGTGTAGTTTTCTTCGCCCCATTTTTACTGCATCCACATAGGTTGCCTTTTGTGTTCTTGGGGCTGCTAGGTTGTTTGCTTGATCATTTTTGCAATTGTTTTGAATGGGTCTATTATTTGTTTCAGTGTGATTTGGGTGATAGGTAATTCTTGCTGTTGGCGATGCTTGTTACATTTCTTTTTCATGTCTTGGTTGTTGGTTATTCCGTGTGTGATTCTTAGTTATTGCACGTTTAGTTTTTGCATTGATGAAGTTAATTGCCACTGCTGATTTATTTGGTTGTTGATTATCTCTTTTAGATTTTTCTCTAGTTATTTTCGATGCCGATGTTTCTCTTTGTCTAGGAAAATTGTTTTTTTCTCTCTGTAAATTCTATAATTTTTTATGTTGACTTGATAATAGTTCGTCTTTTTAGATTCCGTTTCTTCAAAAATGCCAGTATTTCCTTTTATCAAAGTTTCTAGTTCATATTTATTTTCTTCTAGTTCTTTGCCTATCTTGATCACTCTCCTCTGATGTTCTTCTTTTAGTCTATCACATATTTCCAACGATACTTTTTCCAATAGGGGGTCAATAAATTATTAAAACTTCTTTGATGTTGTATCATTCCCAATATGAACTTTTAATTTTAAACGCAGTCTCTTTTCCTATAATATAACTTACATTATAAACCAATCCTGGCCTGCCAGACTCTATTTTATGTTAATCCATTTCCAGACTGAGTCCCATTTTTCCATACATTTAGTATTATAACTATGCCATACAAAGGATATCGAGGTGCTCGGCCCTACGTATAAACACAAAAAGATGGTGCCATGCAACAGATTGGTTCCGGACATAGTAATGGAAAAAACAACATGTTCAACTCTTCATAAAGGTAATCTCCTCCATCCATGCGCTTACGAGACAAAGCATATATGCTGTTTCAAAACTCACATCGCAAAATGCATATAGCAAATATCAACTCTCCGTGGCTATCACACAACTGAGCAATGGTGAGAAATGTCTAGGGTACATATTCACCGGTGCTACGGTACCTATTTTGGGTGCTGGGGCACATATTCATGGTTGCTATGGTAGATATTCTTTGTTGCAAAAATAATTATGAAAAACGTTTTTCTGGGATACCTACTCATGCTCGATATATTACCTATTATTGGATGTACCTAATCAAGTTTGCGAGGGATCCTACTACTGGCTGCTATTCTACCTCCTCTAGGATTTTAGTATACCTATTCAAGAATGTTTGTGTACTTATTCAAGGGTGCTAGGGTACCTATTTATGATTGCTATGGCACCTATTCATTTATGCTAGGGTACCTATTCAGCACGTTTTGCTTAGGTGCCTATTCATGGTTGCAATGTTATTTAATCTTGTCACCTGTTTGCTAGGTTACCTATTTGTGGTTGGTAACTATTAAAATTTGATAGGAGCTATTCCAAACTTTTGATAGGGTATCTATTCACACCTTTTTAATATGGTATACATATATATTAAAAATTCTTTTTAGGGTAAATATTCATGGATGCAATGGTACCTATTCGAGGTTTCTATTGTTCCTATTCATTGTTGTATGGGTCCTTATTCATATATGATAGGGTAGCTATTGAGAACTTTTTCTAGGGCGTACATTTATGGTTTCTAGGGTACATATTATGTTCGCTCTTGTGCCTATTTATGGTTAACATTGAACCTATTAAAAACGTTTCTTGCGTAAATCGTTTTGGTTGCTTGGGTACATATTCATTGTTGGGAAACCTATTCAGGGTTCATAGGGTACGTATTCATATTTGCCAAGGTAATGATGTAAAACGTTTGCTTTTGTGCCCAGTCATGGTTGGTTGCTAGGGTATCTATTCGTGACTGCTAGAGTACATATTCAAAATGTATTTCTTGTGTACATTTATCAGGCTTTACAGAGTTATGAAAGTCGATTTCGTTCGCATCCATGAATACATTTTGGAACGAAATTAAAGCGGATATGAAAGTCCGATGAATTGAAGAATAGTTAAGTAAGCAGTCAACCTACCCATTACAGAAACAAAACGATAAACGTTCGCTGCCTAATCGTCTATACGTGGATAATCTAGTAATTTATGTTCCTTATGTACCAAGTAGAACTTATGTTGCACAATCTATTACCACAATGTTAGACATTACTAAAACTTAACGGAACTGTTCATTTTAGGAGAGAAAGATTATGACACAGATCAAAACATCTTGGAAATGCAATACGTATTCAAAGTTACATTCGACCATGCTCATTCTGGATATGAGAGATTTGCTGTGACCGAGTGTCATACGCAGTATCGTTTACATAACAGCGTTTTTATTTTTGCCTTCGATGATAGTTTCCTTCAAACAACACCTTCCTTTCTTGTTCAATTTGCATAGATGAAGACAATGGCATGATACACAGACACTGTAAATTTGAAATATTTCCTATAATAGTCCTATGTATTAATTAATGAAGTGACTCGCAAGATTTACAGTATCATTAACTCGTAGTTGTTATATATTTACCGACATAGTATCATCCTCATATGCGAGTTTCAAATTATTGTATCCAGAGTCAATGCCACCATCATCCAAATTTAATTTATTTAAGGAGCACGAAAATGAATGTGTCACAGCGGGACAATATGGGATATATATATTAGACAAAAATAAATAGATTACGTAGTATCATCAAAAGTGATTAACACCTTTTGTTACTATAATTGGAAGAAGGCAGTTAAATATTGAAGACATCCCTTAAGTGAGCACAGAAAGAGACAAAAGCATTTATGAGACATATTTGGAAAAATATGTACGAGAGATACAAATCAAGAAGGTCGTTAAAAATGATGTAATGCTAGACCAGCTTAAATTGCGTATATAGGCACGGCAAATTTATTTTCAATTTCCTCTGAACTAAATAACCATCACGTACTATTTTGCTAATAGTAATCCAGGCAAGTCTTACATTCATTGATATTCTGATATCAAAACAGCATCAATCATAGCGATAACTTACGTTGATGACAGCGATATAAGTGTGCCGAATCAACATCGCAATCATTTACACTCACAAAATACAAGGACCTCAGCGGAAAAGTAAAAAAGAAAATTGGAGCAAAAGGTTATTAGTTAAACGGAAGCCACAGAAGTACCCATTTGTTAGTTTGTTAAAATTGGGTCCTGGTGAGGCAATGGAGACCACTGGTGTCGATATGTTAGTGAGCTATCAAACTATTGTTCCTTGGTCGTACAGACAGGAAATTCTTAGTCTAAGCCATGAACTTCCTTTTGACTGGTCATTGAGGGGTCAATAAATCGTACCGCTAAATCTTGAATAATCTGTATAGGTCCAAAATTAAACTAATGTTTCTAAATACAGTAGATATTGTCACACTTGTCAAATGGTAGTAAAACCCACTCAGAAGATACACGAGGCTCACCTACAACTTAGTCCTACATTTGACAAGCCATTTAACAGAATAATCGTAAGCTGTGTAGGTCCCTTACCTAAGACACAGCCAGGTAATCAACACTTGTTGATCGTAATGTATGAGTCTACAAGATTTCCAGAGGCAATTATTTTGTTTCGGAATATACATACTAAAACAATAGTAAAGGTATTGATACAATTTCTTTTTAAGCATTTTCGCCTTCCTAAATCTAAGAAGCAATTACTTGAATATGAGCGCTTTTCAAGATGTTCCAACAGGAGCACATACAACCTACAATGTCGTTGAAATTGTACATTCCACGCATGTGAAACAGCATCCTAAAGAAAAAAGAACTTTTAATCAAGAATGTTTGAATAAGGAAATTCAACGTTTCTTGCAGACTAATTTTATAGACCCAGCAAAAATGGTTGAATTTCGTCATGAATTCTTATGAATAATCAGTTAATACTTTTCGCATGTGTCGCGACTAAATGTGGACTCAGTAAATATGAAGTGATGCGGCTTTAGTCTAGATAATTGTGATTCTTCCATCAATTATCTCATCATTTACAACGACACATTTAAACATCACTTTGAGACGATTCGGAAGTTTTTTGATAAACTCACTGATGTCAATTTGACCATTAGTTTAAGTAAAAGTGAGATTTTCATTGCTTGTATTGCTTTTGTAGGACATATTGTGGACACGGACAAGTTGAACCATTGGAAGTTAAGGAGAATGTTAACTCCGAATTCCCTGTGCCTGGCAATATGAAGCATCTGATGCGATTTTGGTCATGGCTGGGCATTTTGATCCAGTTTTTCCATAATTGCTTAAAACCTGGACTTTTAGTGAGTAATAAAACGAAGTTTCTTTAGCATGAAAAATGTCAGAAGGCGTTTGATAAGCCAAATGTCGTACTTACGAGAGTACCAATTCTTTCAGCTCCAAATCTCACACAACCATTTAAAAATGTCTGTTGATTCAAGTGATATTGCGTCTGTGGAGTTCTGATTTAGGAACAAACAAAAATAGCGTAGATCATCCTGTTTGATATATAGAAGCACCAGATAAATTATTCCACAACTGAGATGTAATGTCTGGCTTTGGTATTGGCTTTTCTACACTTTGAAGTGTATAATAGTTCAGCTCCTTCTCTTGCTATTATGTTCAGTGATCACAGCCCTCATCACCACGGTCATTGGCAAATGACAACAAATATCATAGATCATTAAAGTGGCGTTTAATGTAGAAAGAATGCATTATTGACAACAGGCACATTAAAAAAGATAATCTGATTGCAGATGATCTTTCAAAAGTATAGTAGGATTACATTGATTCATGTATAATTTGCGTCATTCGTAAGACTGCATCTTATGTATTTTGTTGTCATATACATATATATATATATATATATATATATATATATATATATATATATATATATATATATATATATATTTGACTAATAGATAGAAGATAGCTTGAATATAAATCTTTTTCTTTCTATGAAGGGAGATATTATGTGTATTTAATTTGTATTTGCTATGATTATATGTTACATATAATCCTATTTGGACTCGACCTTTTTCAAACTCAAGTTCATTGTGTACAAGTAGCTTTTATTTTGTAAACAAATAATACATAGCTACTATTTAAGCAATAAGTGTGAGCTAAATATTAGGATTATTAATATATGAGTCTAGGACATTTCAGTTCGTTGTGCCCTATTATTAAAGTGCTCTTTAATATAATTTCAGTAATACACCTTGTCTTGTTGACATAATATAATATTCTAGAAATGAACCATTGACCCTCCTCCTGTTTCTACTTTTGTGTCTTAGATTTTTAGTTAATATCGTTTACTTGAGATATTACTCATTTTTGCATTTAACATCTGAGGCAGAAACAGTCATATTGTTCTGTTCAATATTTCATCTTCTTAGAATTAGTATTCAAATCATGATTCACTTTAAATACAAAACGCTTACCTATGATATTGTTGGACTGGAATATTAATTTGGAATTATATCGATTTCAGACAAGAAACATTTTGGATTATACAATTGTGACACATAAAAAGACTGTTAACATATCATCAGAATTCAGGGCATTGCTACATTTCTACATCCGAGACTACAGGTGCATCAACAGAACCAATTTTGGAACATTATTTGGAATACCACTGAAATTCAGTTGGAACTCAACATATTTGGGAAAGTGAATAAGCCATTATAATTATATGGCATTTAATTCGCAATACTGCAAATTATTTTTCATTTTCACTTTGTATGCGAGGGGACAAATATTTTTTTAAATTAAAAAAAAATTGATGGTTTTCGCTCTTTTCTGCTGCTTAGATTAAGAAACTCGATACGTATTAAAATAAAAATAACTAAATAATGCAGAAATTTAGTTTTTTTTTCCCAGCGTCTTCCGTGGGTGTATCCCTTTAACCACCATCGACTCACCGAACCTCCGAAACGATAGCCACATCCTCCATATCTACCGCCACTGTAACATAAATATTATTTGAGGCTGGTGATTGAGCATGCAGATATCGTTGATGTCTTCAGGCTTACCCTTATTGAAGGAATTAAGGTTTTCTGCTTTCAGCTTGAACGACATAAGAAGAATGCTGTTTATGGTCTTTGTTCTGGTGATAAAAGGCACAGAAACATATTAAGGTATTTCGTGCCTAGGTATACGAATGTACCTAACATGAGCTGATCGCTTGTTTGCTGTTATACTCTTACCTTTACGGTCTCTAAACAGGTTGGACGACCTCGGAGCCACTACCCCTAAACTCTGATCTAAACTGGTCTGATCTATCAAGAGCTTTGCATGTTTACATTATGGCGTAAAAGACATTCGAACATTTTCATTTATTCGCGATTTGTGTATTTGTGTGCATGTGTGCATATGTGCGCTACGAGACAAAGAGATGGATATTATATCAAATGTAACCTGCGGTTATTGGGCTGTTTTCCTGCACCAAACGATATGTTCAGATTACAATCTGATGCAAAATTTAGGTTAACGAAAACGCAAATGAATAGTGGTATGCGTTTAAATGACATTTGACTTCTTGAACCGTTGACTCGATACGCAATAGAACGTTGACAGTACCTTCTTTTCCCTTACGATCGTCGATCACCGGATCTTAATTAGAATTTAAATAATAATCATATCAGTATTTATAACTCAAAATTAGACTGCAACGAAAGGTCACTGTTTGTCATATATACCTGAGAAATTTCTTGACATTTTCTCATTTCGATCCATATCAATCATTCTTCTTTAATCAATGCTGACAGATGTGTCAAGGGTTAAAACTGAGTGAAAAGTATAAAAGTACACCCATGTTAACCAAAACTGTAGTTCGCCTGTCAACCAGGAATACCGAAGACTAGATTTTATTCTTCCTCTCAGAGTTTCAAACACCAATCGCACAGGTGAGTGCTTTTATTTCATATTACACGAGACACCTACATTGTGAACAAAGTACATGACATCATCTTGCAATGTTCATTTTCGGGTGCAATACTAATGTTTAAACTGAGTTAGCATAGTCGTATAGCCAGTGCATTCCTTTCTCATCTGTTAACATGTATCTATGCTCGATTTATAACACACCTACTTCAAATGCATTGCTTCGTAGATATTCCAACATATAAATATGTTCAAGCAGCTTGGTATACCACTTGTTAGCTAAGATAACATGTATATCTTGTTTTATATTCGAATGTTGAGAAATTTGCTTTAGAACAGAAAATAGGAGCTAATTCTTAATCTCAGATAAAATTATGCAAGTGAATACACTTTAAAATAATCTTCTGTCTGAATCGCAACATCATCTTTGTCAGTAATACACGCGCACTATACCGGTTCTCTCTTTCTTTCTTTCTCTCTCCCTCTCCCTCTCCCTCTCTCTCTCTCTCTCTATCTCTCTCTTTTTCTTCCATCCCTTAATTAATTATATGTATGTACAACACCCATCTGTACCTTTCCACGACTATTGCCAGGATGGTGATTATTTTGTTACGGTTTGAGTTTGCATGATTGTTGATTGTATAAAGTCGTCAGAATATTGCAAGCATGATATTTGCACAAACTTGTCTGAAAAAAACGGAACTTTTGAGTGAATTATCCTTACGATGTAAGTTGTTGTTGTTGTTGTTGTGGGGTTTAACGCCATTTTTCAGCACATGATAGGCTATACATGGCGGCCAGTATTAATGGTGGAGGAAGAACCCGGGAAAACCCCAGAAAGACCCACCGACCCACGAGAAGGTACTGGCATGCTTTCTCACATACCTACATTGGCTGAATCCGAGATTCGAACTCACGCAGACGGAGGTGAGATGGCAGTGATCCGTAACAGTGAAGGCTTTAGACCACTCGGCCACTCGGGGCATCTTACGATGTAAGAATCGGTACCTTTACTTCAGGTAGTACAGAAGAACATTTACGAGCAACATGTAAAGCCAAATCAAATGAAAGAAGTACATTATCTGCGCTGCTTGATTTCCAACTTCATAAATTGGAAGATAAGTTTGTCGCATGTTGCTTTAAGTAACTTACATCCTATACTGTGCAGGAGACAACGTACAATGTATTACTTTGGCAAATTTAATGTTTTAACATTAGTTAGGTAAATGAAGCAAACATTAATTTCTGTTTTGATACTAAAACACCTCATTTTAAATGTACATATCAATTTCGTTGTTGCAACTTATTCATGGTTATGTAATCAGGTAATGTTCTGAAAGGATATTTTAAAATCTTGTTTTATAATTTTACTGTAAAGTCTATGAACTGATGATTTAAGAGAGCTAGCTTTGTTGTTTTGTATATGAGTTCATCCACAGATGTTTTCCTTTGTGAAAGTTATAGTATCTAACCATACATTAGAAACGTGTGGTTTAAATAGAAAAGTGCAACAAACGGACAGTAACACAAAAATAGTGGTCGACATTATACTATTTAAAACGAAAGTAATCGAATTAACATATTCAAAGTTAAAGAAAAAGGAAACAAAATTTTATCAATAAGAAAAGAATTAATCTCTTGTCAAATAACGGATCCTAAAAATCAACTTTCGAGATGCTCATGGCCTGGTCCTTCATTCTAATACAGAAATTGGTATTTTTCTCAATCTACTGCGTTTACTTGGAAGTACATCACGGCTCTTTTTCGTTTTCACAATAAGTAGAACATGCCTACATATATACCCATTAAACTATACCACGGCACAAGACAAAAAATTTAGTCTTGACATCTTTGTTTTAGCAGATCAAAGTGAAGGTTGCACTAGTCTTTCAAGCCTGCATAGCAGGTGCTGCTATTGCTACATACCCTCGTGGTGGAATTAGTTACTACGGAGGTGGCTATGGAAGTGGCTACGCAGGAGGCTTTGGAGGTGGTCTAGGAGGTAGCTTCGGAGGTGGTCTCGGAGGTAGCTTCGGAGGTGGCTTAGGAGATAGCTTAGGTGGTGGATATGGAGGTTACGGCAGTTACGGTGGAATTGGTGGATATGGAGGTTACGGTGGATATAGCGGAGGATATGGTGAATATGGCGGATATGGGGGCGGATTCGGTAGTCTTGGGGATTTCGGTGGTGGTTTAGGAGGATACAGGTACGGCAAACGCTGGGGAAAGTAAGAAATTACCATCTGCAGTTTGTACATATTTCGTATCGAATCTTTTGATGTATATCAGACAAATATCTTTGTTGTAATTTATTAACCATTTAACACTTATCATTACAGTTCTTAAAGATTCTACCAATTAGATGCGTTATAAAGCTAGTGTATCGGACATAATTACCTGATAATTCTATAAAGAAGAGACATGTTTAGTAGCAAACACAAACATTATTTATCAAAAAGGAAGCTTTGTGCGTACTTCTGAAGCAACGCGCACGAAACGCTATCATTAGTTTGAAAGCTTCACCACTGTTATATGTTCTTCTTTTTATACACGTCAAAATAACAAGATGCTAAATAAAGGATAAAACCAGCGAGGGAAGCAAGCAATATTTATAGCGTGGTTTCCAATCCTATTTTTGTTCGTTTGGTTGGTTTTGACTTAAGTATCATTTATCAGTGCTAGATAACGAAAATGTTCCTGATACAGATTATAATACAAGATATGACTGAAATAAGTGTTCTGATAACTTTCCAAGTAAAACGTAGTAAGATTATTTGCAAATTCAGGCCATGTATTGTCAAGCCATTTAACCGTTCGGTGAGCATAATTTGCAAACATCTTCGAAGCGAAGATGTGAGTTGCAAACATCTGAATTATATACAGATAAGATAAATACTTAGAACAATTTAAAATAGCCAAGCATTTACATATCACGATTCACAATGTTTGTGTAAGTATTAATTTAATTATTTTAGGTCTAGCAAAGAAAAGCAAATTTATTTCAAACATGTCTTTATTTTGCAGATATTAAGAAGAATATATAAACTGAATGAATGTGACTCAACTGAAATAAATGGAAACGTTAAGTTGAATCATTGTTCTAGTTTTAATTTCATGAATTACCCCAATAAAAGTATTTTACCGAAATGAAGTTTTGTATATGTTGTTCTCTTAGCACACTTGATCAAAGGTATGTTTCTGTTTGTGTGTGTTTATTGTGTGTGTGTGTTTGTTGTGTGTGTGTGTGTGTTTGTGTGTATGTGCGTGTGTGTGTGTGTGTACATACATGAATATTAAACCTTTCCATGGTAATTCGTCTGCAAAGCTCTTCTCGGCTTGTTGGAATATTTCATGATCATCTTTATCCAGCAGATTCACACACTGGATGCTTCATCTTTAGTTATCGATATTGAAAAGAATTACATAATAAAAAGGCTGCATACTTATTTAGCAATTAGCGGAAAATAATTACATACAAAATAAAAACTGTATACTGATATGAATGGCTTTAGCAATTAGCGGCACACAAACACATGAAAGGTTTAGTATCGAGATACCCCAATATAGCCTACGAGCGCTGATACCATAGCAGGAATAAAACTCACCATTTCTGTCACAAGGCAGGTACGGCCATCACTGAGCCACCGCGACAAAATCAGTCTCTAAAACAGACTGATTTAGTAACACCTTTGCGCGTTTACGTTACTGCAAAAAAGACATTCAAACTATCCAGTTTATTCGAGATTTGTATGTGCTTGCGTGTGTGTATGTGTGTGTTTGAGAGAAAAAGAGATAGAGAGAGAGGGGGAGAGATATGTTGTTTTACATTTTATCTGCGGTCATTCGGCTGCTTTGCCGCAGCACACAATCTGCCCCGATTTTAATTTCATGCTACGTTTAGGTTTACGACAAATAATTTAAAGTTTCCCATATTTCCTAACTGAATAACGGTACGCATTTACATAACAGTTGAGTCCTGAAATGTAGTATATGGGCAGCTTGCTATTAATATCAACATTCCCTATTAATATTAGTACTAATAATGTGGTGATCAGAGATAGCTTGCTATGTTAAAATTTGCAGAGGAACTCATGAATACTTTGATCTCGAAAGTTCACAATTTATTACAGAATGCCTTGGCAAATCAATGAATGCCACAATACTATGGTTAGAAGTCTGAGATAATGGAACAGATGTTCTTTATGCATAGTTCATGGTCCATGCATCTAACCTAAAATGTAAATGTTTTTAATAATTAGAAAGACAGTGGAGTCTTATGTACAAATATGCAGTCAAGTATAACAACTAATAATGTGTCTCTTTATAAAGAACATTGTAATGTACAACATTGAAAGAATGGTTAAGTCGATCTGTATATTATTTGAAAATTAAAACGAATATCATAGTTTCATAGATACTATACCCCTGTCTTCATTTATATTACAATCTTTCTCATTATTCCGCAAAACCAAAAGCATTATGCTAGAGACACATTTTAACTTAAAACGATTCTTAGCAAACCACGAAAAATGTCAGAATTAGTAATTACTTTTCATGTACTGAATTGTATCCATTGTGATGCGCTCTAGAGTGTAGATCAGTACGATTTGAGTAATTTCAATTTGATATTGAGAAATATTTTTCTAAAGGAGTATATTGAATAAAGGCCATTGTCTGCCCCCTCTCCAAATGTCTTTATATTATGTATACTTTATATATGAGGTGGTTAACATTTATTTCTGACACCAGTTTTGTGTTCACGTGTCTGTTGCCATGGTTACAGGTTGTCAAATCACTATAAAAAAAGACATGGAAAGTAGTCATCGTTTCCATTTACTTCTCATAGATACTGCTTGAGCTATTCACTCAATTTCAAATTTGCAATATGCATTTTTATTGTTTTAGGATTTATAAAGCTCTAAATGTAGAGTTTAGTTTCTAAAACTATTCCAAAAATGGTCCATGGTAGACAAAAGTAGAACATCAAACATATGCGTCAACTGAAAACTGTTTCTAAAATACTTTGACAAAAAGGTAATTAATCATAAAATACAAAAAATAAATGTTCCTCAATAAAATATTGTTAATATTAATGAAAGATTTTTAATATTATTGAATTATTTAATTGATTGTTTGTTATTATTGAATATGACTGTAAAGGAAGCGTTAACAAAAGGACGTACGTTCGCTTCTTCGCCGAATACATGGGTTTGTTACCTTCACTGGAAATGACAAGTGTTTTTTATGTATTTATGTACTTTTATCCTTATATTTTCTTGGCTATATAACACATACACTACTGTATTTCTATCTTTAGAAGAAAAAGAAAAAACATTGTCTTCCACACATCCTGAGGTAGCCTATGGTCAAACTATAATCTATTTATAAACTATACATTCATCCGTAAAGATATAATATGGACATAATTAAGTAAGAAAAAAATTGTTTCAGCACTTTTAATGAACTTCTGAAACATGTGAAATACGTTTTAGATGAATAACATACTGATGCAAATGTTACCTTGCATGACATAAAAAATAAAAGGATTTGCAAAGTGTGCATTGCTTTTTTGTTGGTTTTGAAAACTGAGCAGTTACTAATTTTATTTCAAATCTGTATATTGACTGCTGTTAATATTATGGATATTAATTCTTAAAAAGAAAAAGATAATAGAAAGAAAAAAGGAGTTTTGATGGATTCGAACGTGGTGCGCCAAATTGGTACAACAAATACTATACCGTTTGAGCTATGGACACTTTCTTTCAAGAGTTTGTATATTATGGAAATGACACATTTTGTCCAAGCACATTTATATAACTGCAGACGACACTTTGTTGTTTGCCTAGTTATTGCTTTAGTTTTAAATAATGAACACTGTTACTATATGAATAAAGACCCAGTTAACACAGTTTGATGACAAAATGCGCAGGTTGTAAATGTTATTTCTATAAAAAATTGACAGATTCATTTAAAGTGTACATGTACAGAATTGCAATGTAATAGTGAATTAAACGTAGCAAACGGTATCGTGATGGTAATAAAGAAAAAACCCTATTATTAATATATAAAATAAATAAAATATATGTTCTTACCATATTATTTACATCATCCTTTTGCAACAAAAATATTTAATGTTTACTCCACGTAGCCTTTGATTTACAAATAGTTCAAACTGCCCCTTCAGCGCCTCTTCGAAAAATCTTGTTCCCAATGCAATTTAAAAAGAATGAAGAAAGATAGAAATTATTGGAAAACGTTGTTTTTAAAATATTGGAATCCATATTATTCCGGGAAATTGTGTAATATAATAATGAAGGAAGTAATATAACGCACCCTAGGAATGCGGATCTTATTGCTCACGCGTAGTGATACATTGGCAGTTACGGTGAAACAGGGAAAACAACGACAATGATACATAGCAAAATTCAAGAATTTTTTAATTTTTAGTGATTAGCGCAAACGTGAAGACAAAAGTTAATATGAGAAACTAAACAATTTAATAAAAAATAATCGATCAGTGTTAAAACCTTGTCTGATCGAGCCTGCGCTTATACCTTATTTGTAGTTTAAAGCTGCTCAAATGTAGCATTTTCTCTTCAATTTCCCATACCAGACCATGTTCAAAGGTCTTGTTTAGGTATGAAAAAGAAATTTATATGCATATTTCATACAGAATGGGGTGATTTATACATCAAATAATACAAATGAGACACAGAGTTATGATATTTACAAGAATCTTTTTTCCCCTATAAAAATGGGAGCAGAAAATGGGCCTTATTCAACATAGACCTTTATTAACTTACTTCAAGGCATATACTTTTTAGTACAGAAGACTGTCATGTCTCATTATATCTTAAACGTCATAAAAATTGGATTCCAAAAAATACGAATATAGAACCATTGCGAAGAATAGAAGAGTGAAATGGTACCCGAAAAGATGTTGACTGTTGTGTTTTATATGTGAATGTAATCTCAAATTAGTAATGTTCACTTATCCTTCCGCCTTCGAGAATATTAGAATATCATCACATATACAGAAAAACTGTAAACGGTTAAGCAATTAGTGGCAAATGTTGACACTTTGTGATCTTGATCCAATTTACTCTTGAATCGTCCTTTAAATATTAAATACCAAAGACTAAATAAGCGCATTTGCAACACTCCATTGGCTACACGAAAGCCATTGGATACTGTACGTTCATATCGCAATTAGCAGAACCGTTGAACATTCCAGTTAACTCGGGAATGAACAATGTGGTTGAGTACGTGATTGTCTAGTAATGTTTTCAAATGTTTCCAAAGACTTATCTTGTTAAATATCTTTTAAATATCTAACTTAATAGCTTTGGTTCTTTAATGCCATAAATGTTCAAGTCTGTCCATCATTCTTTCTTAAAACCAATCAGGTCATCCGAAATTGTGACGTCGTATTGCTGTAGCACAAATTATTAAAAATCTTTGAAACAAATGCCGTTACAGCAACAGGTCTATAATTTTATTTGTGTGCAAGGTTGCCAAGTTTGCTATAAAATAGCTTCATGCATGTAACCTTTTGTTGAATCACGTGGAACAACGTTATATGCAATAGACAATGCGATGAAAACAAACAGTATCTTTTACAGTGCAAGAAACTTTATAAAGGATATGAACAAAATCTAATCTTGATATTCACCACTCTCCGACACCCTCAAAAACACAACTACAAAGTTTAATATGTTTATCAATCGAACGTTTGAACTTATACAATGAAAACGACCAAAGAACTAGAAATGGAATCATATGCTGGAATAATATATTCCATTTTCGAATAGTTTTCAACACAACTGAGTAATGATTCAAAATGATGTTTCCACATGTTGCATATATTATGTTGCCCATTGTTCTTATGTGCCTAAATATGCAGCCTGTGCAATATGTGAGGCCGATGACAAGCTTTACCATTATCACGTCGCATCATTGAAACATTTATTGCATTCTCGTACTGTTCTTTGACATGGTCATACCAGACTGTTATAGCAATGACTATTTATGATTTTTGCTCACTAGGTATTTCCCAGAGTATGACAATTGTTATTATATCTGAGCAAACAGATTCATCTATTTCATGTGTTCAGGACTACTAGATGCATGCTTATTACAGACCGATACGCAATCATTATATCAACCTCCTGTTTTATAAGAATGATGATCATTTAGTACATTTTAGGTCAAGGGCAGAACCAGGTACTGCATTGCATTTAAGAGAGATAACTGAAACAAATAATCTATAAGCGTTATCCAGTCCACTTGATATATTTTCAATGTTATGTATCACATATTTCTAAATCAAACACACATATTATAATGATTGTGATATGAATTAACATTATATCACGTGTTACCAACAGACTCAATATATTTAAAGCCTGATAGAAAACTTCAACTCCTACATACCGCACCAATCACATCTAGTTTTGTTTATCTCTGAATACAATGTTCTATAAACACGAAGCTCCGCACAGATCGACTTGTACAATTGCTATCGTTGTACCAATAGCTAACATTAAGTTTTACAATAATCTTTGATATAGCTCAGGATCGTACAGGTCTCATTTGTCAAAAACAATTTTATTAAGTAACAAGTTATATCTTATATTAATGTGTATGTGTTTCGATTATTTAAAAAATCATATATGGGTAAGACACATTCAGTACAATTTGATACATTAGAGATAAAATAAATCTTACGTTTTATTTCCAAACGCATTCCGATCAGCACGTTATGCAGTTTGCATATCAAAGTAAAAGATAATTGCATGACCTAGTTTTTCTCATTCAAGGTAGAATTTACCCTGCGTCGAATGTAAGCGTGATAACCGTCAATCATATAGAGATAAAATATCCCATATAAACTTACGAATATCAAAATACCGTACAATATGTTTGAGAAAAATCATATCGTAGAATCTATGAAGTCGACAATTTACACATATATTTTTTCTTACGCATCTGTGCCTTGTAAAACATTTGCTAAAATAATTGGCAATATAAAAGAGTGCATATATTTCTCATTTTAAGATAGATCAGACAACACCGTTCATGTTTTGGTCAGTGATAAATTATCTTGAATGATTTAATGTGTTTCTTTCGCTGTTCTATTTCTTTCTTTGAAATATATGACCTTGAGAATACTTCGAAATGCGTCCATTTATTTACCAAAGTACACTGCAGATGATTTTCGCTAATAACATTTGAGCATACGGTCATCTTGCATTTAAGCTTCGGAAAAATTCAGTTTCAGAATTATATTAATAGATCTCACGCATTTCCTTGTAACGTAATTTGATGGTGAACATGATACAATTGAAGATGAAGAGGGGATATTAATGTACTCAGAGAGGTTGTATAGGCACAAGAGGAACCATTACCTCAGGGTTGAATCTGAAATACAAATTGAAACATGTTGGCAATAATTTAAAAACAAAAAGGGGAATGTTTAAAAAAAATGATAGTTAATAACACTGGACAATACCGAAATCACACGAGCTTAAACTGCGTCATCTGCGGAAATGTTACACTAAAAGTGTATTGAAATTATAGTAGGGAAGAAACTGTATCGGTAAAAATATATCGGCACCAATACCGTATCCTGGCCAGTCTCGCTTCTTTCAATCGTTTAAAAGCCTTGTCATTATGCAGCAAAGGTTCCACTTATTAATTTATGTGTCACATTGCAGCTTATCCAGTTCAAAGTATACAATTTTTACTCATTGCGCCATATATTAGTACTGAAAAATCTTACCAACACATTTATGCCACAATGATGTATGTCTATGCAAGGCACTGTATTCTTGTTTCCTCAGCACTAAATAATCTTCATGTACTTCTTTATTGCTAAATGACAAAACTTACTTCTGATGTCAGAACAACAGAAAATCATCGCGATAGCTAAGGTTGATGACAACAATATGCGTGTGCCTGATTTCCATCGCCATCATATACATCAACAAAATGAGAAGACCCAGGCAGCCGATGGACAATCGAAAATTGTAGTTTCAGGGTTCTCGCGTGCATACAAAGTATGGAAATCACAGCAAACAAAGAACGTTGGTTGTTTTATACAGAAGAATTATATTGAAATATTACGTACTAACACAGCTATAACGATGTTTGAAGTAGAAATTGCCATTTCTTTCTAACAACAATTGGTTATGCATAATCTTCATAGCATCTGTTTAAATTTATTTTCGATGCTTTGCTTGATCTAAACAATACAACGTATACATACATAAGTGTCATGACTCTTCAAAATAATTGAATGACTACTTTAAAACAAGGCTGTTCATAGAATGAATCAGACAGATTTCAGAGCAGAACATGAGTGAAAGTGTAAATCTAGTCAATAAAAATTTCAGACGTTTGTAACATTCAGTTACTTTTAAATGATATAGTTTTATTCCGCCCAAATCAACCGGTTAAGTAACTTATACATGTATGCCTGGAATTTACAAAACAATGTTATAATACGTTGCAAAACAGTTATCGAATACATATCGTTTATTATAATGAGTTTAAGGAACCTAATGCCCATTGTTGTATAACTTTTATATAACACATAGAATATAATATCCAGAAAAAATTGAAACCAAACGCCAAGCCAAATACGAATACATAGCAAACGAGGCCTGAAAACCACATTTTAAAGATTTCTTTGATCCATTGGCTGACTTTATGCTTTTTGTAGGTTCGTTTAATTTTACTGTGAATAGACACAAAAACAAATAGTGGCCAAGAGTTGGTTTAGCTACAAGCAGATACTCATGTTAGGAGTGCCTTTACTTCTAAGTACACAGATGCTTCCTCTTTAATAAGTTGGCTTTGTTTAATACCAAATTTGTATATTTCTAGAGAATCGGTGGAACGAATATGCCCATATTACAATTTGTATGATGGGACATTAAGCACAAAAATACGAATATATAGACACTGTAATAAAAACCATAACATAATCTACATCATACAAAATGTACATGTACCCTATACATAGAATGTGTCGATAGAACATAAGAAAACACTTTAATTTCTTATTTTTCTCATTGTCTGAAAAAGGCTGAAATATTTAAGCATTCGTTCGAAATTGTCTTTTATTATATAATTGAACTTTGAATGTGATAATTTAATATATTTCATTTTGTATAATTTAACGTCGATCCCCATCCCAATTTCCCTCACTATTTAAAGCTCAGTTTTTATCGAGCTAGGTCACAAAAGTTGTGTTTTTGATGCATCCAATCAGTTCAACTGGCCTCTAGACATATAACGGACGTAATATATCTTCCCATTTGACAGGTTTGAACCACTTAGTCAAATTAAACATTAAAACTATCGTATGTAAAAATATCATTTTAAGACTTAGTCAATACACATTAAGTGGTTATCAGAAAGTTACAACGAATTGCATCAAAGCGTCATTCATATGTTTTAATATTAGTACAGAAGCTTTATATTTAGTTATATTTTCATAATTGATGTGAAAATTATTACCTTGCCTAAGTGATAAATGATACATTGTTTCATCTAATGCAGTCTTCTATATATTTAATGTTGTTATAGTCCATATTTTAGCGTAATTATATAACTTGGCCACATTACCATAAAATAATACACATTTTCAAAGACGGTCTGAATCTCCGACCAAACACCAATAAACGTATAATAATTCTTTTCGGATATTTGAATCTTTAGTCATAATTGATGTGAATATTATTATCTTGCCTAAGTGATAAAAGATACATTGTTTCGTCTAATGTAGTCTTCTATACATTTAACTTCGAAAAATGTTTTAGTCATCATTTTTACCATTATTCTTGAACTTGGCCTCTTTATGATAAAATAATACATATTTTCAAAGATGGTCTAAATCTTCCACAAAATACGAATTCCTTTCTGATATTTGAATATGTAATCATTTAAAACAGTGACGTTTATAATAAAAGTCACTGTGATTGAAATATGTATCATACGTAAAGCCACATGTGGCAAACTACTATTAACTTAATGACAGTTGAAATCATGCAGTGCATGTAATTGAACTGTTTCCTTTTTCTTTGGCTTTACCTGCTATTCGTAATTGTTCGTGTGTAATAATTTAAACAAAAGTTTCTATCTATACCGCGAAAACATCTTTATCCCCATACCCAATGTTTGCGATATATTGTGGCAAGAAATTTAATAATTAAATGTGGACTGAATGCAACCATTAATATAACATTTCAAGCAAAATACCATGTGCAAAATGTATTTTATATGTAAAAACTCTTAATGGTACTTTAAATTTAATATATTCACATTCGCATTCATTAACTCATGTACATTTCTACAATGTGCATCATTTCTAGATTTAATAAATACAATAAATGTAAGAGGGCACGCATTTGTAGTTAAGGCAAAATGATTAGAAAAAGTTGTTATACTTGGCAGTTCATCTCCATTACAAACCTAATTAATTGAGCATGCACTAGAGAGTTATGGAACATTAAAGATAAGTGACGTATGCACATATAATGAAATGAGAGTAATGCAGAAAACGTGTGTATATTTCCTTAACTACCCAGATACCAAAATGTGTGTGGCTGTCGACAATACAAATATCACATATAAATCTTTTCACTGACTTATGTTGCATGAATTCGTATCCAAATTAGCAGCTACTATTGTAAATGAAATGCCAAATATATCATACTTAATGGCGACTCGTGCATTTTATACTGCAATCAAAGAGATATATAGCAAGTTCTTTCAACACATTGACTTAATAGCATCTCTAAACAATGTGATCCCAAGTAAATCAGAAAATGCCTACTTCCAAATGAATCCTCTAAAATCTTATGCCAAGAAAGTATGAATCTTCATAATATCAAAATTAATATTTCAAGACACTATTCTGCAAAATGTTTACTATGTAGTTTGTTTTGAATTTTAAAAAAAAAAAAACAAACATATGCGATCTGTGACGTTATTAAAACACTCTAAAAGAAAGATCAAAATATCAGCTTTGGATTGCTTGACTGGAAGACGGAGTATCATTTGATTGACAAAGATTAACAATTATGTCAATCGCATTCTTTTATCCATTGATACATCTGTCAGCATGAAACAGGAAGATTGATTATATATACGTCAAACGGTGACCTTTGCAAAGCATTGGAATTTTGACGATACCTTCATAGTATGACGAATATTCGAAATCTGTCCACTCTTGTATGCAGATTTGGTGGCACATGATAGTCAACAAATGTCTGCTCCGTAAGCAGAGGCGCTGAGTAGCATCTGTCCCTAGAATGAATCCACATTGTGTAGAGACTTGTCGCTACATTTATGATCCGACAATTATGAACTCTCTAGGTCATACAAAAATGTACACACAAAAGGACAGATGTCAATGAAGGATACAACTTTAGAATAGCTTACCCGTCGCTATTCGATTGTGTATATAGATAACGAATACCGGTCTATGTCATATGACAAACAATAGTACTTAATAAAGAGAAAGGGTACTGATAAATCTTCAAATAATATGGGATATTTGAATCTATCTCTATCCACATACTCAAATGATATGCAAAGCCGTTGTGCCCTTAATCTATCAAAGTAGCCCCCTCTCTCAAACAAGTATGTGGACATGTCCATTGTACACGGAAACCATTATGCTCTCATGTTCGTTGTCCACGGAAACCAATATGCGGACACATCCGTTGTAAACGGAAACCATTTTGTGGACATATCCGTTGTACCCGGAAAATGTACATTAATCAAGGAAAATTCTAAACCCAACCCAAGATTGTACATTGAAAATATAATTTAACCAGGGGAAATTTTAAAAACAGCCCAAACTCTAACTCGAAGTACAAGAGTACAACACAAGGTTTATATGAACATACTCAGTCAATATAATAGTTTACTGTCATGCGTCGAATTAAGACATTAAACATTACTCATGCTAATGTTTATCTAAAAAAAATGGTTCATGCATATAAATAAATATAAATATAAATAAATATATATATATATATATATATATATATATATATATATATATATAGATAGATAGATAGATAGATAGATAGATAGATAGATAGATAGATAGATATATATATACATACATATATATGTGTGTGTGTGCGTGTGTGTGTGTGTGTGTTGTGTGTGTGTGTGTGTGTGTGTGTGTGTGTGATAGTCATTGATTCATCCTACTTTTCATCAATACCAATCAGTCTTTAATGGATATTGACGGATGTGTCCAGAGATAAAAGACCGTTATGTGTATAAAAGTACTTCCAAGTCAATCATGTAGTACTCCGTCTTCTAACCGAATCCGAGAATTCGATCTTTCTGTAAGAGTTTTTAATGACATCAACAATCGCACAGGTGAGTGGTGTTGTTGGTCATTATTTGAAACACGTATAGGGTAAACAACGTACAATATATTAATGATCAATACTTAGTTTCTGCTTGAAATAATACAGTTTTATATTCTTAACTATTAATAATCGATTTATAAAACATGTATATTATATTAGTAAATTTAAGATTTCCTATCACATAATCGTGTGGAAACAAGATGGTAAACATATTTCTTAGCTTATCTAAAATATACCTGTCGATATTAACCAAGTCTGCTTAGATATTTAACTTAAAACATAATTTAGGAGGAAATTCCTATTCTCGGTGGTATTCATTTCAGATAAATGACCTCGTCGTTACGTGTGTCATCTTTGATAAAAAAAAATCTTTCTTTTATTTTTTCATTTCATTATTTTTTCCACCCAAAGCCACGTTTCTGCACGAAACTTGCCTGAAAGCTTATTCATTCATTAATTAAGTAAGTAAGCAAGTACTAAATTATTGAATTAAATTTTAATTAATTAATTAAAATGATAATCCAATAATTTGTTACTTTATTTGCTTAAACGTTAGAAAGGATATTTGGCATAATAGTTATTTTGATTTTTACTGAAGCAATTGTAACCGGATAATGTTGAAGACCTAGTATGTATATATGTACCTGTTGGCATGAGTAGATGCATCCACAAAATGTTTCCTTTGTGACGTCATAATGTTTGCCCATACATCACAAATGTGACTTTTGAATTAAAGGCGAAAAGCCTAACCAAAAACAGCAGCAGGTGAATGGAGAAAGGAATAAATTAAGGTGTCATGTTCAAAGCTCAAAATAATATGAACAAGTTTCAAAATAAAACAATAATTCAGCAGTTATGCTGATAACAGACACTGAAGTTTGTTTGTAAATCTACGATTAGTTGCAAATGTACTTTCAATTCGTTCATATCATCGTGAAAGCTTACCAACCAACCTGAAATCCTAATGAAGATATTGTTTCTGTTTTCTCATGCCACATTCCGATGCAAGCACATCCTTTCTCTTTTTTCATTGTCAGAAAGCATCGAAAATGACCACATATATACTAGGTAAACCATATCCCGCAGATAAATTATAATCATCATGAATCTTATAGTTTTTAAATGTGTTTTCTGGCAGACGAAAATGAAACTTGCACTAGTCCTTCTAGCCTGCATAGTAGGTTCTGCCATCGCCACATATCCATTTGGATATGGTGGCTATGGAGGCTACGGTGGTTACGGTGGCTACGGTGGACATGGGCTTTATGGTTGATTCGGTGGCGGATATGGAGGATATGGTGATATGGCGGATATGGTGGTTATGGAGGATATGGCGGATATGGTGGATATGGCGGATATGGCTATCCATGGGGAGGATTCGGTGGTTTTGGTGGATTCGGAGGGGTTTAGGTGGATAAAGCTTCGGCAGACGCTTGGCAAAGTAAGGACTAAAATTCTTCATTCTGATTATACTTTGTATCGAGTCATTTAATGCTTGTAAGACAATTACCTTCTCTGATGATTTAGACAATACCAATCTTTTCATTAGAGTTTTTAAGATTATTGGTATTTGTGCTTTAAATTTTCCTATATAAATTGCAAATTCAGGAGAATTATCCAAAGATTCTTCACAATCATTAATACTTAGTGAGGAAGAAAACAAACTTATATATAGTAAGGGAGTTTCATGAGTCGTTATCTCAAAAAGTTATCCATCATTTTTTGTTTTCATTACTTCACCCAAGCGCAAGAACGTATGCATAATCAACAAGGGAAGCAAACGATGTTTACAGTTTGGTTTCCACTCCTCATTTTGTAATCTGTTCTTTTTTTGTTTTGGGTTGTTGCTTTTTGCATTTTCTTTTCTACCTTTTCTAAGTAAACGTTTAAGGAACAGTGTGACAAAATGAATGCGATCCAGTGCTTGATACAGATTATCAATATTTAAAAAAGAGCTTTATCTGCGGTAACCGTTATGATAACATTCCAATTATAAAATTGCGAAATCACTTAATCGTTTGATTTGCATGTATTACAAATATACTATTTAAAAGTAGCCAATTACATTTTGAAAACGTTTCAATTATATAATCATAAAATACTTTCAATCCTGTTCGTAGCTGAAACATGTCTTTCTTATTCTAAGAAAAGCCATGCTTCAAAGTAGTCAGTCGATTATATTTCAAGATCCGCAATATTTATATATCTATAATATGTATTATTTTTAGCAACCATTCATAGCAAATTGACTATTTTATATATAAAAAATGTATTTATTTTACAGATATTGAAAAGAATATATGTATCCGAGGAATTAATCTCACCGGAACAAAATATCAACTTCTTGAATCATCGTATTAGCTGTATTCATTTGCAGAACCTCAATAAAAATGTTTGCAGAAAACAATGCAAGTTTTTTTTCTGTCTTGCTGTGGTATACTTAATCTCTCTCTCTCTCTCTCTCTCTCCAATTATATATTGCACTTCGGCTACTAAATTCTTTGCGGTTTTTGGTTATGTGTGGGTGGATTTTCTCTTTGTCAGATTCTCACATTATTGTTTTCAACCTTAGCTATCGTTATTGAAAGGGATTAGGCTTTGTCCTGATTATTACCGGCACAACAGCGCATGAGGATTAGGTAATACTAAGGCAATTGGGTCAAAGTGCTTTGCACATTGTCAGGTAAAGGTAGCCTACGTTCGCTCGCTAATCCCATGGTAGGATTCACACACTCACTACCGGGTCTCTGTCAGATTCGCAGATTATTGTCTTCAACCTTAGCTATTGTTATTGAAAAGGATTAGGTTTTCACCTTTTTGGGGGCTTTTCCGGTACAACAGCCCATAAAATCTATTTAGTGCTAAAGCGTTTGGATTAAAGTGCCTTGCATTGTCAGGTCAAAGTTGCCGACTGCGATGATCTCATGGTAGGATTCGCACACTAACTTCCGGGTCAATGGACCGGCACGGTAACTAATGACATGCCCAGGTTGCCTATATTTTAATAATATATTTATTCTCTTATTTATTGGCGAATAGTCCTCATAATGATAATGATACTACTACTACTACTACTACTACTAATAATAATAATAATAATAATAATAAGAAGAAGAAGAATAATGGCTCGCATCCGTTAGTCTCCAGGGACGATGGAAGTGCACCCATGAGAGATATCCCGGTTGGTGATTGTGCAGCGCCTGCTGTGGCTATGTAGTCCAACAAGGGAGTGACAGTCCTTGCTGCACTTGAAGGTTGCGTCTGGTGTTAATTGGAGCTGCCTCTTCTTCCTCTGCAATCGTTTTCATCTGCTAGCAAGAGTGGCTTTACCTCGCTGGCTTTCACACCAGTGATCATAGCATGTCGCCACCTTAACCTGTCTAGAGCGAGCTCTTCCCAGGTGTTGACATAGATGTCAAGGGTTTTCAGGTCGCTTTTGCAGATATGTGGCCGTCCGATCGACATTTTGCCAGAGGCGAGTTTCGAATAAAGAAGGTGTTTGGGGATCCGTCCGTCATCCATCCGATGTACATGGCCCAGGCATCTGATGCGACTTTCTCAGAGGAGTGTGACCATGCTGATAATCTTGGCACGTTCAAGCACCTCGTTGTTTGTTACTCGATCGCTCCAAGTGATCCCGAGTATGTGTCGGAAGCATCGCATGTGAAAGACGCCCAGTCTTTTCTCTTGTGAGGCGTACAGAGTCCAGGTTTCACTGGCGTACAGGAGAGTGCTTAGCACGCAGGCACGGTACACGGAGATCTTAGTGTTCATGGCCAACATGCTGTTGTTCCACACTATCTGCGACAACCAGGAGAGAGTTGTTGATGTCTTTCCGATCCGCTTGTTGAGCTCAGCATCGAGCAATAGGTTGTTGGTGATGGTAGAGCCGAGGTACATGAACTGACTGACCACCTCAAGTTCGTTGTCGTTGATGATGATGCTTGAGGGTCCGCGTCCTGAATCACCACGTTTGTTTTCTTTAGACTCATGGTCAACCCAAACTCATCGCATGTTTTATCAAAGCGGTCCAACAGGCGCTGTAGCTCAGCTTCTGTGTGGGTGGCTAGAGCATCATCGTCTGTGAAGAGCATGTCCCTGATGGTTACTTCACGCACTTTTCTCTTTGCCTTCAGTCGTGAAAGGTTGAACAGTTGGCCGTATGATTGCGTGTTCAGGTAGATCCCTTCTGTGGACGTCCCAAAGGCGTGCTTCAGCAGGACGGCCAAGAAGATGCCGAAGAGCCTGGGGGTAAGGACGCAGCCCTGTTTCACTCCACTGCGGATGTCAGGAGCCATCGTACTGCACTGTACCTTTCATGTCATCGTGGAAGGACTGGATCATGCTGAGCAGCTTTGGAAAACGTCCAATTTTTGCCAGGATTGTGAAGAGTCCGTATCTGCTGACAGATCGAACGCCTTGGTGAGGGGTATAAAGGCCAGGAAGAGGGCTCTGTGTTTTTCTCTGCATTTCTCCTCCAGTTGCCTGACGGAGAAAAATCATGTCTAATGTGCACCTTTCTGCGTGAAACCCTAACTGCGACTCTGGATACACTCTGTCAGCAAGCGTCTGCAATCTGTTCAGGATGACGAGTGCGAGCACTTTACCCAAGATGCGGAGGAGGGATATGCACCTGTAGCTGTTTCAGTCGCTTCTGTCGCTCTTGTTCTTGTACAGGGTTACGATGTTGGCGTTTCATGTCCTGAGGCATTGCACCCTCATCCCAAAACTGGCAGAGGAGGTGGTGCAGGTGTGTGATCAGCAAGCTACAGCCGCACTTGATGACTTCTGCTGCGATTACATCCTTCTCTGGTTTTTTACCTAAGGACAGTTTCTCTGAGGCCTTCTTCAGTTCGGCTGAAGTTGGTTACTCGTCCAGTTCGGCCATGTGAGGGAGGTTTTCAATGGCATTGATGTCATCATTGGTCACGTGGTTCTCTCTGCAGTACAGTTCAGAGTAGTATTCCAACCAACGCTCCATCAGCTTGCCCTTGTTGTGGATGGTATCGCCTGCTGTAGACTTCAGTGGTTCTGTCACTTTCTTCGTCGACCCATTCCTTTCTGTATGCCATCGTACATGCCTATGATGTTTCCGATATATTCTGGTGAATGGATGCTCTGACAGAGCAGAAGCCAGTATTCATTAGCACACTGTCGTGCTAATCTCTGCACTTTGCTTCTGGTAGACCTGTATGCATGTAGTGTCTTCTTGCAGAGGGGATTGCTTGTATTGCAGGTGAGCTCTGCGACGCTGTTCTATGGCTGGCATGAGTGTGGCGGTGTTAGCCTCAAACCAGTCATTGTTCTTTGATTGCTTCATACCAAAGATATGTGTGACTGTCCTGTACACAGTCTCTCTGACGTGATCCCATCTTTCTTTGGCACTGCCGTTGGGACGTTCTGAATCAAACGTCTTGTAAAGAGCATAGGTGAATTCCTCAGCCTTGACTGGATATAACGTTTTGCTCTCGTCAATGCATGGTTTACCCTCTTGCCTAGAGTGGTGCATCTTCTTTGGCTGAAGCTTCTTTTTGCAGCACACCAGCGAGTGGTCGGTGTCTCAGTCAGCACTGTGAAAGGTATGGGTAAGAAGCACACACTTCATGGCTGACCGTCTTATAATGATCAAGTCCAGTGTGGTGCCAGTGTTTAGACCGAGCATGCCTTCGAGACACTTTATACTGTGGCTTTGTCTGAAAGAATGAATTGGTCATGCTGAGGTATTGGTACGAGCACATCTTTAGAAGGCGCTACCTATTCTAATTGATCTTCCCAAAGCCAAACTTGCCAAGACAGGAGAGCCAAGAGTCATGGTCGGCACCCACCCTAGCATTGAAGTCGCCTAGCAAAAGCAAGAGCTCTTCCTTAGGAATGTTTTCGATGAGCGAGTTTAACTCATCCGTGGTGTGTGTGGAGGTTCTTAGCGTGGGAGCGTAAATGCTGATCAGGTTGACAGGCTCGCTTGTGGTGTGGAGGCCGAGGGAACACAGTCTTCCATTTCCTTTTTGGCAGGGTTTTATCATCCCCAGCAGGGTGTTCTTGATAGCGATTCCAACACCAAACTCTCTGCCTTCGTCGGCACTCTTTCCTTGCCAGAAGAATGTGTAGTTCTTTTCTCTGAGGGACCCGGAATCTGGTAGTCGTGTCTCATGTAGCAAGGCGATGTCGACCTGGAGTCTTGCAAGTTCGTCGTTTATGACTGAAGTCTTTCGAACATCACTGATTGTCTGGAGATCACCCGAAAGGCCAGTCAGCATGGTCCGCACATTGCAGGTACCTAGCTTGAGGATTGAAGGTTTCCATATTGGTTTTCTTTAGTTATTTCTTGGTGCAGTAGTTGCAGTCCGCTTGTCTGGTACTCACGCAAGGGGGGCTGCCCAGTTTGTGGCGGGCGGTAGCTGCCCAGTGAAATATGTTGGTCTCTCCCACCGTCAGAAGCAACCCTGGCGTCTGGCTGTACGCCAATCAAGCGGTGACTTACAAGCGGTAAGCTGCTGCTTCTCGTGATGATGTGTCGACTCTGTGGAGCGAAGCTGGAGTGGCCTCTCCAGGGCGCAAGCATGGGCAGGGTGATATGGAGAATCAACTGTTGTCCATGCAGCTGATCGCCCCTCTCAACGCAGCTGCTGGATCCAAGGGAAAGGACAAGCCGATACGTCATGGCACCAGTTACGTCGCAGGAATTGCCGAGATGACACTGAAGGCAATGCCAAGTCGCCTTATGGACTCCCCCTCCGGATTTTCTGTTTGGGTTTACTCCCTTAGCCTTTCCCATGAGAGGGTATAATCGCAAGGCAGCGAAGGTTTGACATCGGAGTGTACCTTCTCCTAGGTGGGCGACCACCCAAGGTTAACAAGCCCCACCTGTCCGAAGCATCTGGTTTTGTCATCCCTTCTCCACTCAGTTTAAACAGGTTCCGCCACTCTTGAAGGCCTGGAGCTGGAAATAGTTGTCAGAGGCTCTATCACACGCAAGACATTGGGGGATTTACAATGGAGGTAAGTGCTTATCTCCCACATCCGCCGCCGGCGATGACAACCCTTGGAACCCAATAATAATTATTGTCATTATTATTAATGTTATTATTATTATTATTAGTAGTAGTAGTAGTATTGACTTTTAATTTTGTCCATTGTTATCAATGGCTCGTATTATAATGTCTGAATATTTAATATGTTCAAGACGTTGCTCACTCAGAATGTTCTACGTAATGTGCTATTATACCAACATATCTCGATCAACCTAACAGTTATTGTTAGAAAAGGTATATATACGTTAACTAAATTAATGGTGTGAAATAATATTGTGCGTACCATCAATATCATCAACACAAGACACCATCTTAGTTTCCACGATAAACCTATATGTAATTAAATATATTTATCTATGGTAATGATCAAACAAGTTAAAATCAGAATAAACATATAAATGCTAGGAAACACGGGTTTAAAATCCTTTAGAGAAGGAACGTAAACATCCATATATATAAAGCTCTATGATCGGAAATATTGTATAGCCAGACAAATCACTTTTCTTTTCAGAATTCTTTAAATGATTGTATGCGATATGATATGGATGATACACTTCATAAAACTGTTAATATCCTAAGTGTCAATTTAATAAGTAAACGCACATGTATAACTGTTTCCAAGTATGAAAATATATTTACACTGGTGACATTCGAACTGTCTATTTGTATCATTACACGAATGAGAAAAGGCATGATAGGGTAATTGAGTAGAATGTGGCTTCAGTAGTTACGTTATATTCAGTCAATCTTTCACCTGATAATGTGTACTTGTACACACCAGTTGTGATCCTATGCACAGTTCGAACGATTGACCGAAAACAAATTCAAAATAGATAAATCCATGGCCAAAGTGTTTGCAAGGAAAGCGCATACAATTCCTCTTAACCCTTGCAACAAAGAGAACATTACAAGCATGAATTTACATCCCTCTTCCATGAATCCAAGCTTATAGGACTCATCACGGTACTAATGCAGTTCCCATATTAAATCTATGCAAACACCATGATATTAAAAATCAAAATACTTTAAATATCTGAGTGCTCATGATAAAACCTATATTAATCAATATACACAAAAACTGGATGTCAGCTTCTGTGTAGGGAAAAAGATATGAGGCCATGCATTTTCTGGACCTACATGTGTTTGAAACATACTTTCAATTCAAAGAGTCGGGTGATAATTTCAGTAATTAGTGTTCCAAACTAAAGACTGTTAAAGGACTGAAATTCCACCAATAAAACAATGTCTCTATTGTTTCCATTACAACTAGGATAACCTCTCAAAATATTTATTTTCCTAAAATATAACTTACATTATAATCCAATCCTGGCCAGCCAGACTCTATTTTAAGTTAATTCATTTCCAGACTGAGTTCCATTTTTCCATACATTTAGTACCGATTGTATTATAACTATGCCATACAAATGGTATCGAGATGCGTATGAACACAAAGAGATGGTACCATGCAACAGATTGGTTCCGGACATAGTAATGGTAAAAGACCTTGTTCAAGTCTTCATAAAGGTAACCCCCATCTTCAAATTATCTTGCGCTTACGAGACAAAGCATATATGCACCCTGTTTCACAAAATCACATCGTAAAATGCAAATAGCAAATGTCAACTCTCCGTAGCCATTACACAACTGAGCAATTGTGAAACATTTGTTGGGTACGTATTCATGGTTGATATGGTACCTATTATGGTTGCTGGGGCACCTATTCGTGGTTGCTATGGTACCTATTCATTCTTGCACAAATAACTATGAAAATGTAATTTCTGGAATACCTAATCATGGTCTATATAGTACCTATTATTGGATTATATTGTACCAAATCAAGGTAGCGAGGGATCCTACTTATGGTTGCAAGGCTACATATTCTAGGTGTCTAGTATATCTATTCAAGGATTCTTGTGTATTTATTCAAGGTTGCTAGGGTACCTATTTATGGTTGCTATGGCACTTAATCATATATACTATGATACCTATTCAACACGTTTTCCATAGGTGCCTATTCATGGTTGCAATGGTACTTATTCTTGTCAATTGTTGATAGGGTACCTATTCGTGGTTGGCACCTAATCTTATTTGATAGTAGCTATTCCAAAAGTTTGATAGGGTACCAATTCAAACCTTTTTACTAGAATAAATATTAAACACTTCTTTCTAGGGTACATATTCATGGATACAATGGTACTTATTCGAGGTTTCTATGGTTCCTTTTCAGGGTCTCTATTCATAGATGCTAGGGTAGCTATTGAGAACTTTTTCTAGGGCATATATTTATGGTTTCTAGAGTACCTATTGTGATCGCTCTTGTACCTATTCATGGTAGCAAGGTTACCTAGGGTACCTATTCATGGTTAACATTGTACCTATTAAAAACGTTTCTAGCGTAAATCATTTTGGTTGCTTGGGTACGTATTCATTTTTTGGATACCTATTCATGGTTCCTAGGATAATTATTCATATGTATCAGGGTAATGATATAAATCTTTTGCTAAAGTGCCCAGTCATGGTTGGTTGTTATGGTATCTATTCATGACTTCTATAGTACATATTCGAAACGTATTGCTTCTGTACCTGTATAAGGCTTTACAGCGTTATGAAAATCGATTTGATTCGCATCTATGAATACATTTTGGAACGAAATTAAAGAAGACATGAAAAGTCCGATGAATTGAAGAATAGTTAAGTAAGCAGTCAACCTACCCATTACAGAAGCAAAACGATAAACGTTCGCTGCCTCGTCTATACGTGGATAATCTAGTAATTTATGTTCTTTATGTACCAAGTAGAACGTATGTTGCACAATCTATTACCACAATATTAGACGTACTTAAACTTAACGGAACTGTTCATTTTCGGAGAGAAAGATTAAGAAGACACAGATCAAAACATCTTGGAAATGCAATACGTATTCAAAGTTACATTCGACTATGCTGATTCTGGCAATGGTAGATTTGTTGTGGCCGAGTGTCATACGCAGTATCGTTTACATAACAGTGTTTTTATTTTGCCTTCGATGATAGTTTCCTGCAAGCAACACCTTCCTTTCTTGTTCAATTTGCATAGATGAAGACAATGGCATGATACACAGACAATGTAAATTTGAAATATTTCCTATAATAGTCCTATGTATTAATTAATGAAGTGACTCGCAAGATTTACAGTATCATTAGCTTGTAGTTGTTATATATTTACCGACACATTATCATCTTCATATGCAAGTTTCAAATTATTTTATCCAGAGTCAATACCACCCTCATCCAAATACATGTCATGTAAAGAGCACGATTATTAATTAGTCACGGCGATAAAATATGGGATATATATCAGATAAAAAAATGTTTACGTGGTATCATCAAAAGTGATTAACACCATTGTTTCTATAATTGGAAAAAAGCAGTTAAATATTGAAAGCATCCCTTAAGTGAGCACATAAAGAGACAAAAGCATTCAAAAGACATATTTGGAAAAATATGTACGAGAGATAAAAATCAAGAAGATCGTTAAAAATGATATAATGCTAGATCAGCTTAAATTGTATATATGGGCACGGCAAATTTGTTTTCAAATTCCTCTGAACTAAATGACCATCATTTACTACTCTGCTAGTAGTAATCCAGGCAAGTCTTACATTCAGTGGTCTTCTGATATCGAAACAGTGTCAATCATAGCGATAACTTACGTTGATGACAACGATGTAAGTGTGCCGGATCAACATCGCAATCATTTACATCCACAAAATACAAGGACCACAACAGAAAAGTAAAACCGAAAATTGGAGCGTTATGTTTCACGTACGGATAGCTTTACTAAATGTTCTTATTTCTGAGATGTTAAGATCACGGTTATGTATTGAAAGTAATAAATTTGTTGGGTCAAACAAAGATGAGTCAGAACTTATTATTGAGAATTAGGAACCGTTCATGCCTAAATATTCATTCTTTCTAGGCAGACTGGAAATAAGGTTGTGATTAATCAACTTGTAACTAGCAAATTATGGTTAGATCATTAGGTAGATTCTATTGAACATCAGGTCCCTGTTTGATACCAAGCTTTTGCTGTTAATATAACAAGGAAAACACTTGAAACTGATGTTTACGTTGACGTTACTCCTGTAGCTGAACAACTCTTGGTTAGGCTTTTAATGAGGTCACATTTGCTCCTGCTATGGATCAATCAATAAAATATTGATCACATTCATTCCCTTGTTACTACTCATTGTCATTATTCGAAACTTGGTGACACAAAACAATTGCTTGTCATCGAACTGGAACAAGATCTTGAAATCGTTTGTTTATTTCAACGGGTTATTAGTAAAATGGAAGCCACAGAAGTACCCCTTTGTTAGTTTGTTAAACTTGGGTCCTGGTGAGGCAATGGAGACCACTGGTGTCGATTGGTTAGTGATCTATCAAACTGTTGTTCCTTGGTCGTACAGAAAGTAAATTCTTAATCTATGCCATGAAATTCCATTTGACTGGTCATTGAGGGGTCAATAAACCGTACCGTTAAATCTTGAATAATTTGTATAGTTCGAAAATTAAATTAATGTTTGTAAATAAAGTAGATCTTGTCACACTTGTCAAATGGTAGGAAAACCCAATCAGAAGATACACAAAGCTCACCTTCAGCCTAGTCCTACATTTGACAAACCATTTAGCAGAAGAATGGTAAACTGTGTATGTCCCTTATCTATGACACAGTATTCCATAGAAACAAACTTTTTGATCAGGAATGTCTGAAAAAGGAACTTCAGTGTTTCCTCCAGACTAATTGTATAGAACCCAGCAAAAATGGTTGAATTTCATCTTTAATTATTATGCCGAAACCAGATAATACTTTGCGCATGTGTAGCGACTAAATATGGACTCAAAAAATATGAAGTGATGCGGTTTTGGTCTAAATAATTGTGATAGTTGCATCAACTATATCATCATTTACAACGATACTTTTTGGAGACGAAACGGAAGTTTTTGATAGAGTCACTGATGTAAATTTGAACATTAGTTAAGTGAAAGTGAGATTTTCATTGCTTGTGTTACATCTGTAAGACATTGTGGACACGGACAAGTTGAAAATTTGGACGTTAAGGTGAATGTTAATTCAGAATTCCCTATGCCTGGCAATAAGAATCATCTGATGCGATTTTGGTCCAGTTTTTCCTTAATTGCTGAACACCTGGACTTTTACTGAGTAATAAAACCAAGTTTCTTTAGTATGGAAAATGTCACAGGGCTTTTGATAAGAGAACTGTTATACTTACGAGAGTAGCAATACTTTCAGCGTCCCAATCTCACACATACATTTAAAAATGTCTGTTGATTCAAGTGATGTTGGGTCTGTGAGTTTTGATTTAGAAACAAATAAAATTAGCATGAATCATTCAGTGTGATATAAAGAAGCACCAGACAAATTATTCCACAATTGAGACGGAATATCTGACTTTGGTATTGGTTTTTCAAACTTTAAAGTGTATTGTAGTTCAGCTCCTCCTCTGGATATTATATTCAGTGATAACATCCCCATCACTGACATTGGCAAGATGAAGACAAATATCAGAGATCATTAAAGTAGCGTTTGATGTTGAAAGAATACATTATTGACACCAGGCACATTAAAAGAAAATATAATCTGCTTGCAGGTCCTCTTTCAAGATTATAGTAGGATTACATTGATTCTTGTATAGTTTGCATCATTCGTAAGACTACATCTTATGTACTTTGTTTTCACATATATATTTGACTAATAGATAAAAGATAGCTTGAGTATAAATCTTTTCTTTGTATGAGGGAGATAATATGTGTATTTAATTTGTATTTGTTCACTTTTGTTATGATTATATGTTACATATAATCCTATTTTGACTCGACTTTTTCCAAATCAAGTTCACTGTGTAGAAGTAACTTGTATATGGTAGATATAATACATAGCAGATATTAGGCAATAAGTGTGAGTTGAATATTAGGATTATTAATATCTGAGTCAGGACATTTGAATTCGTTGTACCTGATGATTAACTTGTTCTTTATTATAATTTTAGTAATAGACCATGTCTTGTTGGCATATTAGAATATTCTAGAAATTAACTTCTGACCATCATCCGGTTTCTACTTTTGTGTCTTAGCTTTTTAAAAATATTGTTTACTTGAGATATTACTCGTTTTCGCATTTGACATCTGAGGCAGAATCAGTCTTATTGTTGTGTTAAATATTTCATCTTGGTAGGATTTTTATCCAAACTATTATTCACTTTAAATACAACGTACTTATCAATGACATTCTTGGACTGAAATATTAATTTGGAATTATAGAGATTTCAGACAAGAATACAGGGTATTGTTAAATTAATACATCCGAGACTACAGGTACATCAACAGATCTAAGTTTGGAACATTATTTGAAATACCACTGAAATTCAGTTGGAACTCAACACCTGTTAGTGAAGAAATACCCGAGGATAGCACTAAAACAGAACAAGCCAGGGCTAGGGTTGATGTGAACGAAAAATTTGCCGAAAATGGTATTAAAACCATAAGGACAATTAAAAACGTAGATAATTTAGCTGAGTTTGCCGTGCGGACTTTTGATGACCGAGGAATTGTTTTAAAATCAGAGCATGTTGATGATAATGTCAGTCGTAGTATTTGGTACAGGTGGATATATCGTACATACTATGGACTTGATCAGGTTAGAGAAGCTGATATTAGATATATTACATTTATTAACGCAATAGATATATATCTTACACGAATACAACAACCACAAGTACAACTTTCTTTACCACAGCAACAGAAAAAACAACCTCCTCCACATTTGCAAAAAAACAGAACAACCCAAGAAATTACCATCACAACCTGCAACGATGTTTACCGACGAGGCTCTTGATGCTTTTACTGACCGGGATAAATTAATTAATATTTCTGCGTATGATTAGAGAAAAATATCTAAAACCTGAATACGTTGATAAAGTAGCACCTGTTAAGTTGGTTTTCTTCATTATATTTTGCTTCTAAAGATTCGCGTGTTAATATAAGGGATCAAGAGTACATCAATTTTAGACGGGATGTAGAGGACAAAATAAAACAAGACAAACGACAATCTCCAGGAAAAAAAAACCTGGTGCTGCTGGTAGTGGTTTGGGAAGTGGTTTTACTACCTGTCCTGATAATATCCTCAATAACGTATCACGGTTAGAAGTTCTCAAAGAGGGAAAAAGTGCTGGAAATAATTCACCAGAAATAATTAATGAAGCAGCTGTTATTTATCGGCGATTATTTCAACATGGTATCATGGATATCAGCGTTTACCAAGAACTTATCGATGAACTTGTTGATGATTACAGTGACTAGCTGTTAGATAAATGGCAATTAAAATAAGATGATTGTACACAATAATCATCGCAAATCTGTACCTGTCAGAGTAGTGAACTCACGCTTACCAGTCTACGAGGTATTTTACGGAGATGGACTTGGTGATGTTGTACGGGGATTATTTACAAGGATGGCCTCAAAAACAGCGAATTTTTTACAAAACAATGATCGATGAAGGCTATTGATATTGTTCGTGGAAAAAAAACTCTTGGTGCAATTGTCAATGTTGGTGGTAAGGCGTTCTCGGCAATCAGTGATAGACTAGCACGATTAATAAGACGAAAATAACAACCAATAAAACTACCAAGTACTGAAATTATGCCCGCAGATGTCAGTAAAATAATAAATCAAGCTGCAAATCAGAGACTTGCAGCACTAGCAGGTCAAGGGATCGGTGAACCAAGGAATAATATTTCAAGTTTGATATCAGGAAGCGGAATTTCCCGAACACGATGATTCTCGTGTTAGCCGAAAATAATTATAATAAAATGTCCAAGCGCGTATCCGACGAACCATTTGATATGGAAGCACCTGTCCGTAAGGATGAATCGGTACGTGATTATCAATTTTATTCCTATGGTGCACGATTACCAGATCAACGTGGAAGAATTGAACTATAAGTTCATGACACAAGTAGATATTTTTTACCCGCTGAGGCTTTTATTGGGGTAGAAGGTGAAATTATAAAAACGGACGATACTAATTACGGAGATGCAGAACAAGTTGGTTTTGTCAACAATGGTATTATGGCATTATTTGATAGCGCCACCTATATGATCGACGGACAAAATATCGAGACGATTCAGAAAGATGTCGACGTTGCTACAACAATAATAGGGTTGGCAAGATACTTTGATGATTATACAAGATCAGCAGGTTCCACGATGATGTTTGTAAAAGATAATTCTAATCATCCAGATGATAATCAGTATAACATAAGACGACCAAGAAATTTTGCAGGAAACGATAACGCTGATGTGGCACCAGTAGTTCATAGTTCAAATCCAAATGTCAACTTGGGATTTGCAACACGTCGATCAATGTTGAATACAGGGAGGAGAAATTTTTCGTGTGCTATTCCACTATCGCACATCTTCGGATTTTGTAGAAATGTTAGAAAAGTTATCGTTGGAGCTAGACACACGGTTGCTCTCGTGAGAATGGTTAACGACGACGATGCTCTCTGGAGACCTGCTGGTGATGCTGGTAAAGTAGTACTAAAACAAACTATCGTTGTGGATGCTGGTGATGACTCCAACGATCGCAGAAGAACAAAAATTGCTTTCTTTCATTCATACAGGTGGTAAGTCTCTGTTGTCGCGGTTAACAACAACCACAGATGGTATACAAAGTAATGCTAACGGTCAGTTTGCATAGCATATAGCATCACAGCAAAGTGTTTCTGCACCGCGACACATTTTTATTGCGTTGCTAAATTATAATCGATTAAACTCACAAGAACGTACTCATATGATATTTAACCAACTAAATGTCACCGAGGTTTCTTTACGGATAACTATAAATATACTACTAAATTATGAAGAAAATCATATAGCACGTGTATATCATCGTTTGATGACATTCATGCGGCGTGATCAAAATGTAGATACTGGGTTGCAAATATCACAACATGATTTTAGAACTCGGTATCCGATCTATTATTTTTCGTGGAGCATCTTGATTTATCGAAGCAATCTGTCGTTGATATAAACTTTAAAGCCAGCGTGAATACAGGTGGTGGTGTTAATTACAGAGTAATCGCGGTTATACTCAGCGACAAAACCATGTTACTTGAAGGTGGTAGTGGTCGAATGAGAATCGTTGATGCACCAGTGGAAAATCTATAATCATTATTTGGAGCGTGGCAAGTATTTATCATAAAATGTCATACAGTCATGTTAATGTCACTCTGACTCCTGGTCAGGTCAAGAAACTTCAATCAAATTCAACAAAAAACTGCGGAACAAAAATAACGTTAAAACAAGATCAGATTTCTAGTGGTGGTCCAAATAATCTGTCACTAACCAAAAACCAGATTAAACACTTCAATAAAGCACTGAAATCAAAAACTGGAGTTCAACTTATTCTTTCTCCGAGTGCAATCAAGGACATGGTTAAAACAGGTGGTATTTTTCCACTTCTTGCAGCAATACCAGCGTTAATAGCTGCTGCCGCTCCAGCCGTAGCAAAAGCAGCTGCGTTAGGTGCTGTTGGAACAGCTGCTGAAATCACTCTAAAGAAAGCAATAGAAAAAGGATATAAAAAAGGGATCTGGTCTAAGATTACCGGGATCTCGTTGGGAAGAGGTCTAAGGCTTCCAGGAACATTTCCTTAGACGCTCCAGCATCAAATTTTGATTTACTTGATGCTGCTAAACAACTAAAAATAAAAAAACTTCAGAGGTGTTTGTATGCGAGATCAATTACCACAACGACCAGAAGTTGTTGAAACAGGTATTATTAATCTCGACTGGAATTCAGGACCTGGTACTCATTGGGTATCATACGCGGTTGATCCACGAGGAATCGTTTATTTCGATTCGTACGGGTTAGCTCCACCGCGTTAGTTTATCACGTATGTCGCGCCACTTCACACGCTAGTTTGGTTTTCTGAACTACCCACACAAACAATGACAGATCCGCCAATATGCGATCGTGAAGCAATTAATGTACTTAACGCTATATCAAAATCATCCAAACCGCCACATAAAGTCGTACATGATTATACAAGTAACCGCTTCGTTTTAAACAGATCTTAGATCTTATATAATGGTTGATATTTACGGAAGAAGATATTCTTCTATTGGTGTTAAAAAAGGAAAGATGACAATGATCTGTCGAAGTTGCGACTAAAGATGAACTCGCTGACATTATGAATCTTGCTGGAGTTGACCCAGATGAGGTTGTTATTTTTCAGGATCGATATGGTAAACTAAAAACTAGCAATATCAGGTGGAATGATATAGTCCGACGAGTACTCGGTGCGGTCACGGATAACATCCCTGTGTTTAGTGACAGCGGAATAATCAGAGATACAAGTATATCGCTGCAACTATCAGAGATGAAATTACAAGAAACGTTGCTAATCGCGTGAAAATTACCGGTGACACAATGACGGGAGAATTCAGCATGAATGGGAATAAGATAGTGGTTTTAAGAGATCCAACATCCGACGAAGATGCCTCAACGAAAAAATACGTTGACGTTAACTATAACACCATTCACGGTAAATTATCCACGTTGCGGACTGAGTATGACGTTCACGTAAACGCGTTCACAAATCTCCGTAGAAATTTTAGAAAACTTAACGAAACCACAGATGAATTTTTTGGTAATCCGTTGACCGTTGACGCAAAACTATCTGATATCAAAAAAACATTAGATATGATTAAAACAACACAAGAAAACATCGTAGCTGGGATTCCTGAGATCGTTAATAAAACTAGTTTGATTAAACTTCCACCTGGAGTAACTCCCGGGCATATTACCAACATCGGATACACAGTTTCATCGGGATTTGCAACATGGTCAGTGCAGAATAAAACTATCAAATATTACGCAACAGTCACTTGTGTGTACAGGATGTCTGTGTTGAGTGCTGCAAAATGTTAAAAAATTTACAACGTATCCATGGCGTCATTCAACTGATAAGTTTTCCGGGGTTGTGTCTATCATATTAAATAAAGGAAACGAAGCAATGTTTATTCTGGAAGCAGCTGATAAGAAATTAACCGCAGCATCTTACTGGTGGTGTTTGGAATTTGTAGCTGAAACACCTCAATTATTTACTGCATAAAATGATAATGAGTACCCCAATCGACGTTCAAAAATTTAGGTACAATCAAGCACGTGAATGGCAAGCAAAATTAAAAGATATCGTCCAAAAATATATACTAAAAATAAAAAATATCGACGGCGACTAGTTATCATTGACGTAATTGTTTATTCAATATCCGTTGTTGTTGCTGGAACCGGTGTGTTATTATCAATAATGACAATGATGGCACCAGTAGCCGTGACAATCTGTATTTCAGCTACAACAACGATTGCAGGTGTTCTTAATATTATTGCCAAAAAGATATGTACTTGCACGAATGAAAAATTATCCGATTATATGATAAAATTACATACAGCAACTGTCACATATTCCAAATTATCTTCGTTGTTATCAGCGAGTCTCAGTGATGGAATTATATCTGATTTCGAGTTTTCAGAGATGATTGAAATATACAACTGCGCTGGTATTAAAGGTACAAATATATTAAATAACGACATCAGTAGAGCTATTTCAACAGATCGTGACAAACACAACCCCGCACAAGACCATAATGATCTCAGTAAGTTCAACTAATCCTGAATTTAACATCAATTTTCCAACTGCAATTCCAGTAAAAGAAATTGCACTAGCGCAATTACGAGTATATTATAGTTGGCCAAACATCAGATCAAATGATTTAATGGTACACCAGCAAATAATTTGCTTGTATTTGCTACTAAAAATTAACCCGATGGAACTCCCGATTGGCAGATTGTTGGAATACCCACTGGTAGTTATGAGATTAACGAGATCAATGAAGAATTTGCACGTAGAATAAAAAATATCACCGGGAAAGAATCAAAAATATAAATTAGCGTTCATGAACCGACGCTATCAGCGTCTGTTGAAATACACTCGCCTGATTACTTCGTTGATATTTATCAATATTCGATCAGAACTGTCTTAGGTTGGCCTGAAATCCCGTTAGAGTATCATGGACCATCAGAACCAAAGTGGGTTGATTTTAACACAAATAAATAATATTTATTGAGCTTCCAGATTACAGAAAACAATATCCATGGTTGTACACTAGTGTAGGTGTAAGACGATATTTTACAACATCAGATGGTACAAATCTTTCTAGAATAGAAAGAACTATATATAATTACAAACCTGAATCATCTAAAGATCCATATATTGATGAAGAATGTATTAATAGTTTTTCTGATAAAATTAAATCTGAGCATGCGCGATCATTTATGAATCTACAAAATTTATTTTTAGGTATTATACAACATTACAATAATGATATAATTCAACAAATAGTTTCAACAATAGAACATTTAAACCAGGTTCTTTCAGATCTTGAGTTCATTAATAAGGTTATTACCGAAGAAGGTGATGAAATAGTTAAAAAAAATTTAACGCCGAATTTCTGATTTGGAAGTGAAAAAAATAATTGATAATAACAAAGGTTCTCATATTGTTATTCCAGATTATTACAGGAAAAATAACAATTAACAAATTATTTACTGATATCTGACGCGGATATACCAACGTTCATATTGCCAGGATTTTCCACAGGCGAATTAAAGAAAATCTCTTAACGATCTAATCACGAAAAACTTTTTTGAAATCGTCGAATCATGGAGAAAAATAGCCCCACCGTCGATTTTTCTCAAACATAATAATGATCCATACGGAGGCGGTAGACATGTATCTCCGGGAATAGTCAATATAACATCGACAATCGCGGTTAATCTCGTTTGTGATGTGATCAATGGCAGCTATCAAATAGACCTTGGAAAATTAAATCAGGCTCAACAAGGATATATCTTATACACATTCACCGCACAAGTTCCCCCTGGGAGTTTGATCATGCAAGAACCAACTAATCATGCTTATCTGCGGTGCCATAATAATATGTTAACACGAATAAATTTTAAGTTCACAGACCACCTTGGAGGCTTAACTGACCTGCGGGGAGAGAAATTAATTATGAATCTGTATGTAAAATCGTAGATTTTTATCGTAATGATTTTTGAAAAAAGTATTTTATTATTATTCTGAAATATTTTATTTTATTATTATTCTGAAATTGATGGGGTGGATGATACTTAAAATCGTGTAAATCGATTAGTTTGTTAATTCTGATAAAGTAGTTAGGTAATCAAAATCATGTAAATCGATCAGTTTGTTTATTCTGATATGTGGTTAGGTAATCAAAATCGTGTAAATCGATCAGTTTGTTAATTCTGATGGGTAGTTAAGTAATCAAAATGATGTAAATCGATCAGTTTTGGGAAAATATCCTACAAAAAATCTTATTATGATTCAGAAATATATTCTTATTCTAAAATATTTTTTTATTCTGAAATTGATGGGTATTTAGGTAGTCACAATTATACAAATCGATCAGTTTGTTAATTCTGATGGGTATTTAGGTAGTCAAAATTATACAAATCGATGAGTTTGTTAATTCTGATATGTAGATAGGTAGTCAAAATTATAAAAATCGATCAGATTTTATAAAAAAAATATTTCAGGATAATAAAATATAAAATATTTCAGAATAATAAAAATATTTAAGAATAAATAAAATATTTCAGAATAATAAAATATTACACGTGTTCATGCTTGGTCGTTTCATCAGTAACGAAGTTACTCGCTGACATAATTTTTCTTAATTGTCTTACACGAGCATTAATCATTTTCTTTGCCTCGTATTCACGAGATAATTCCAATCTAATTTTTTCTGCTGCGGCAGAGAGAGGGACGAATTCCTTGACCTGATCATCTTTTACTGCTAGTGACTGGAACATCGCCGCCTGAATTCGTTTTATGAACATATATTCAGACAACAGTTTATAACACCATCAATTTTACGTTCTTCTAAAATTTCAAAATCAGAAATAATCTTTTCAGGAGTCAGTTCATCAGGTATATTAATACCGTATTTTTCTAATTTTTTAATAGCAATAATTACATTATTAATATTTTCCTGATTCATTATTTAGTATATATGTATATATTTAAAATAAATTTTTAACAATCTGAATATGGTTTCTCCAGCAATAAAAAAATCCCCATAAACTCCCAGATTGCCACCGCATTCTAGCAAGTTTAGAGGATACACATAAGAACAATACAACCCTCATATAAACTCCTAGATTGCCACCGCATTCAAGGAAGTTTAGAGGGTACACGAAACACAACCTCCTATGCGAACCCCTGACCCGTTAAACAACGGTCTAGCAGGTTCAAGAAGGCGTGTTTGGTGAATGACGACACAATCCCCATATAAACTCCTAGATTGCCACCCAATTCTAGTAAGTTTAGAGGACACCCATAAGGACAATACAACATATAATCCATATATAAATTCCTAAATTGCCATCGCATTCTAGCAACTTTAGAGGGCACACGAAATATATACAAACTTAATTAAGGACAGCACAACACGTAGTATTTACATTTTTACAGTAGGACAGCACAAAACGTAGTATTTATATATTTACAATAGGACGGCACAACACGTAGTATTTATAATATTTGCATATTTACAGTAAGTTCGGCATAACATATACGGGGCCTTCTCTACACTTAACAGATTTTGACACCCTCCCACCCGATAATCAGCCCGTGGGTGATACAAAACATGTATCCATCTCTGGTGACGTGGTGGGAGGGTGTTTTTTCTGTTGAGTTTCGAGGCTTTTAAGCGGAGCCCCCAATTAATTAGGAAAAGCGCAAATAAGCGTAACCATCGACAGTTGTCAGTCATGGGACTCGATCGCCAGACCTCGAGTTTCATTGTTCGATGCGTTCGCAATGAGCTGCTGAATCAACTGATAAACATATGTTTCAGAAATTATTATATAGTTACCTATAGTTACGGTTTCTGAATAGATTAAAAGCTATATATATTTCTGCATTAAAACAGCGGTTTCTGAATAGACTGTAAAATATCTGTATTAAAACAGCGGTTTCTGAACAAATCGTAAAATATCTGCACTAAAACAGCGGTTTCTGAATAGATTGTAAAATATTTCTGCATTAAAACAGCGGTTTTTGAAGAGATCTAAAAATAACTTGCTATATTGTACGATGTAACCACGTTTATTTTTCTATTTTGTAACTTAGAAACCATAAATATAATTCTACGAGTATAATTATTGATATTAATTACGAAGTAGATGGTTAATTAACTAATTACGACCATAAAAATCACAATCTACGGAGAAATATATGTTTACAGAATTATCTCCCTTCGCTGAAGTCGAAAAAATAAGTATTATGTGAGTACAATACAGACCCAAAATATAATTTTTAAAAAAAAGGTAAATAGTAATAAATATAATTCGAGGTAATTACTTGCTAAAGATGATAATTTATTTCCATTATTGATATTGAAGATGATTCTTTGTTTATATTTTTTGGAAAGAGTGGACTTGGTTATATTTTCTGCGACTCTTTGTACGAACATGAATTAACATCAAAATATCTCGCAGCTGCATATATCGATTGAAAAATCATTTCTTCACCAGACTTTGTATTGAAGGATTTAATCGCTCTAGGAATCTTTATGTGCTTACCAGTCCCACCTCGTATAGAATTCTCACTTTGTGTAATAGCCTGAAGACTGGAAAAATTATTAATGGTTTTTACACTGTTGATGTGTGCGATCACAAGACCGTCTTTAATCAACCCCTTGTGACACTCGTATATGAAACGATTGACAGAAATACTTTTTCTTCCCAGCACCAAACATTAGATAACCAGTATTAATAACAAAAACAACTGGTTTCTTCAACCTGCAATTTCTAATCACACCATCACGATTTTATTCGTAGTTTGTTATTATAGGATGTTTCACAAATTCTCCGTTCATTATAATAAAATTATTTGTTTAAAACATAATTTGTCTGGAAACCTAGTCAGATAATCCTCCACAGATTGTATAGAGTTGTTACTATTATTTTTTTAATCATCGTATCTTTTAAGCTCGCGATATTTTTTCCACCAACACCTGCGCACAACTGTGTTTTTCTTCGTACTCCAACACCACATCGCAGACATGGTATTGGTCCTAAGCTTCCACTACGAACGCTCTGCTAATTCTTTTTTACAGGATTTATTACAAGGAGTTAATGAACCGATCATCAACCATTTGCATCGAGACATTGTATATATAATATTTTAATTTAAATATTTGCTTGAAATATAATATGAACGAATTCGATAGATGATCCAGAATCAAGAATTGGAAAGCAGACAAATTTAATCTCAACAGAATATCTCCTGACCTGCCGAAATAAAAAAGTTTGATTAATAAAATTCACGACGCCAAAAAAGAATTTCACGCAGATGGTGCATCTCATGTCTGGTCAACGTTCGAGATTATACGCAACAAAGATGTCATCGACGCTACGATGAACGACAAACGAGCGGACACTATCATTAACTACCTTGATAATCGCAAATATCTTTTCAGAATAAAATTTGTCGTGCTAACAGAAACAGATGATTGGATTATCCGTGACAAATATGATCCTGTTCATTCTAATAAAAAAATTGTCATACTAAGTAAAGATTTCAAACCAGGTCTATCAACTGGTATTGACAAACCGTATTATAAACGAGCATATCCTGTAACAGCAGTTATTTATGGAATCTATCCAATAAATGAAAAACCCAGCGTTGATAATCTGAAACCGATGAAATTTTCAAAAGTAAACTGTGTAGCTGGACGAGTAACAGGACATTTTACCGTTTCGACTCGTGGAAACGGTCTAACGGACAAAAGACGTTAAATAAGAAACGAGTTGGGAGAAATGGTTAAAGATACCGGGGCGTCTATCAAGGAAGTCGCCGAGTTAGGAAATTAAAATTCCCAATAACCGTAGCGACGATAACAGGAGAAATATTACATGAATCAAAATATAAATCAAAAGGAGCTTCGATTAAAATTATTGATCATAACGGGCACGCGTGGACTTGCGCAGTAACAATATTTCCACGAAATCGAGCTGTTAAATTTTACCGCGGACACATGCTTGATTTTATCAACGAAATAAGTAAAAACGATCCTGTATCAGTATGGTTGTTTCAAAGTTCTGAAAACGACGAATCAGATATAGAAGAAAAAAGTAAATTTGATCAGTTTGTAAGGCCTAATGGCGTTATTTATCGAACAGATCTTCTCCACGAGAAAATGAAAAATGTTGCACTGCAATATACTGATGATACTGACGAACTATTGAACAACTGTTTTACTGTTCCGTCAGTTGCGGCTCATTTTGCTAGAAAGAAAAATTCGTGGAAACCAACTAGATTTGATTTTCTCAATGATGTAATATCGAGTTGTGTCGAATACGGACACGGCGGATTGTGGAATACTAAATACGATCATGAAGATGTTATTTCAGTTGATATAGTTGCATGTTATCCGGGAAGTTTTCTCGGATACGGAGATTGTTCTGTATATTTTAAACGATTCGGTCATCCGACACACGAAATGACGCGAGTATGGACAAATGGACCATTACCGGATTTTGACCTGACTGGATTTCCTTGTGTCGAGTCATTCGAGTTTGCTAAAGATCTCCATACGATTTGTTATGTTTGGTTCGGTAGCCATTTTTCAGAAAAACGCTGGGTACCAATAGCACTATTACGATATATGCTTGATTGTAAAATAATAATATCGTTGATTGTAAGTGAAGCAATAATATCATATCGGAAACAAACCGATGTTTGGTTACCACAACAAAATGAATATTCCGATCATGAAAACCCGAATAAAACAGATTACGAGAATAAAATCGCACAAGATCTTGGCAGAAAAATAATTTGGCAAATTCACCCAAGGAGGATCATATCATCATAAAAGACATTGTAAAAAATTGATCATGGACGATGCTGAGTTAGATTTTATAATCGCTGATACAACGAGAATAAAAAAGAAAATATACTTAATTATTCCGAATCCGCTGATGTTGCGGTTAAAGATATTTACTGAAAAAAATATCAAACATTAAAGCTATCGTCTGCACCATCGGTATACGATCCAATAACTAGACACAAGACAGTTTATCTAAACGGACCTGGAGGTTCTGCTAAAACAACTCGAGCGATCGAACTATTTCAGAATTCAGATATGATTGTGCTAACACCTACACACAGACTCGCACGAGAGATGAAAGAACGAGGAGTACAATCATGTACTTATCACAGCTTTTTTAAGTACAAAGGTGATGCATGGACTCCTGATCGAATGGGAGAAAAACATATTCCAAGGATTATCGTTTGGGATGAAATATGTACAGTATCATCAAAAACATTAAAAACATTTCTTGATTGGTTATTAACAAGAAATACTGCTGTGATAATGTGTGGCGATCACGGCCAACCACCACCTATAATTGGACCATCTCCACATCATTGGGTGAAAAATTTCGTTGATTACTGTGAAGAAATAAATAATGAGCACTTGATACAGAATTAAAGGAATTTAACAAATTAATCAGACTACAACCGAATAAAATTCAGTGTGATGTAATGCGTAAAATAATTTCAGAAACTTCAATGAACGACTTTCTGCAAACGTGGAGACCAAACGATTTGATAGTGGCAAGTAGGAAGATAGCTCGTGACACACTTCAACGGGAGTTGTTTCAGTTACAACGAGAAAAGTTTCCAACGTTGCCAGTTCCGTTATGTTATCGACCAGCAGATACGCGACGGCAAAATATTGACGTTGATATACCAGGACAGGGGAAACAGAATCTTGTGTTGAATGATATTGTTGCAGTTGATGTCAATGTTGTTGAGGATGCTCTACGTGCTGATAAGTCCCCGTGGACGCTTGGATACGCGATGACGATTAATTCATCTCAAGGATTAACTGTTACTGATACATTTGTTTGGATCGTTGATGATCGTATCGAATTTTCGAACTTAGTTTATCTTGCAGTGTCTCGAGTTAGAAAAATATCTCAACTGCGGAGAATCGTCATGGATTAGTCAGTGATAAATGATGATATTGACAAGGATATAATAAGAAAATAATTGGCTGGTTTTAAACAAAGTGACAAAAAAAAAAAATAAACGCAATTTTGATCTCGATGTTGAATTTATCAACACGCTGAAACAACAGCAGAATAATCATTGTGCAAGATGTAATTGTATAATGCTGTGGCGGTATCTGAAAATGATCCAAGACAATTTACCGTAGATAGAAAAATAACAGTCTTGGTCATACACGTGAAAACACGATGTTGACCTGTCTCGAGTGTAATCGACGTAGGGGTGCTAGTTAAGTGATTTGGGCGGTAATTGAGTGTCTTCGGGAATTATTTGTAATTGTTCACGTACAAATCCACGTTGAGGAGCATTTGAATCCAGTCTGTAGATTGCTGGTCTACCAGTGGATCTTGTTACGCTAGATATCTTGTGTGTCGTGCTGCTCCAAATAGGATCAGTCGCTCTTTTTTTACCGCCTTGAAGTTCACCCGGTTCATATAAATAACTTACAGTGGTATTACCTAATGCTGGTTGTGTTGAAAAGTCCCGTTGTTGCGTAGGTATATGTCTTTTTTTTGTAATTGCATCAATAGGTTTCAAGTTGGTTGTTCGGATTATTTCATTATTTAACGCGGTTATCACGCTTGGCAATCTTCCCACCCATTCACGAGATCTCTTGTCTTGAATAAACTCTTTCGCGTATTGATATCCAAATAACCGCTCAGCAAGTATTCGGTTAAATCGTTCAACAATTGCCTGATCACGATGAATTGCAGTATGTCCTCGTCGTATTTTGACATTATGTTGCTTCATCAACGATGATACTGGACCAAACAATTCCTTGCCAGGATCAACCTGTAATAATTGTGGCCATCGTAGACCACCTCGTTGATAAATTCGTTCAAACGCAGAAGCTACCTCAGATGCTGTCTTAGTTGATAGCGGTTCTGCATCTTATATCTACTTGCAACATCAACTACAGTTAGCGTGTATTTATATGTTATTTGACGTCTTTGAATTTTAACGGTATGATGTGGTAGAAATAATATATCAGCTTAATGAACTTCATTAGGAACACTAACATCAAAATGTGCAAAGTGAATTTGTTTCGGTGGTGGTAAATAAATTTGCCATATTGCCTGTTTGGATAACCACGCTTTAGCAGTAGAATACTTGACTTTTGCTGCATCAGCGAGTTTACTAATTGCTGCTTTACCCCTCCGGTATCCTCTTGGAGAATAATAAATCGATTCCATTTATACATTACCAGCCACTAGCGCTAATTTACCTTTCATCGCGGATCTTACTAACCAATTAGCTAAAGATTCTCTTATATTTTTTTTTTTATAGAATTTAATGAATGAATCAATTTCACATCTGCAATATGTAAGCTACATCATGAATATGACACGCTTTATCAATAGCTTTTATTTTTTCCGCGCCTGGTTTTGGTTGATCCTGATTATCAAGCCTGATATCAAGTCGAGTACCAGGACCGCAATAATTATATCCTGGTAGATGTTTTTCTCCAGAGTATTTAGCCCAAGGAGTGCCTGGGAACTTTGACATTAATTTAGCAATATCAACACCATCTTTTCTAGGTAGAAAATAAAACTTTTTCTGTTACATACTACACATTTTCCACCATATGCTATTCTCGCATTTTTTGTTGTAACCGTGGATAGATCATTTGTTGGGGTTTTAGCTCTACAGCGTAAACAATATAGATTCATATGTTTATATACTATCGATATAATTGATTTCTCAGCGACTCGAAAACGAGAACCTGTCAAACACCATCCTGGGTTACCGAACTCAATCAGGATGATAATAATAGGACCATCTGGAAGTGGAAAGACACAGTTGTTACTTAATCTTATAATGAGATGGCTAAAATGGGATAAGTTATATTTGGTAGCACCATCAGTTGATGATTAATGATGTTATGATGTACTTAAAGATTTTAATGAAAACGCAAGATTATTGGATAAAGATAACGATGTTATCGAGTTTATAACCGATATTAATGAAGCACCGTCCGTAGATTCCATAGATGGATTTATCAATAATTTAGTTGTATACGATGATGTGATGCTGGACAAACAACCAAATCCAGATAGGATTTTTTCTCGAGGTAGACATAAAAACACTGATGTCATTTATGTTACTCAGCGATACACACAAATACCAAAAGTGATCAGGGATAATTGTAATATTCTAGCTATGTTTAATGGAGTTGATACACATACGTTGCGAAATATTCATCACACTTGATGTGGCGCTGACATGGATATAAATAAATTTAGAACCTTTATTTCACGAGCGCAAGCTACTCCGCATGGATTTATAACAATAAATGTACATGATCCTCGAAAACGATATCGTGCAGGTCTCGATAAAATATTTGGATAAATTAATAGCAGCAGGAAAGGCGCGACCTCATATATGTAAACAAAGTACATACAAACAAAATAACCCCTAAGATATTTGTGACCTTATTTTTTTTTCGTATGATGTTTTGTTTGAAGCAAATTATATTTCAACCAAGTGGTCTGTTCGCCTTTCCTGCTGGTTGTGTAGGTCCTTTGTCTATGACCAAACCAGATAATTAATACTTGTTGATCGTATTCAATGAGTCTACAACAATTCCAGAGGAAATTATGTTTAGGAATATACATACTAAAGCAATAGTAAAGGCACTGATAAAAGTTCTTTTTAAGCATTACTTGAATATCAGCGCTTTTTCAGATGTTCCAACACAAGCACATACAACCTACTATGTCGTTGAAATTGTACATCCCACGCGTGTGAAACAGCATCCTTCAGAAGAAGAAGAAAAACCCTTTTTAGTCAGGAATGTTTGAAAAAGGAAATTCAGTGTTTCCTGCAGACTAATCTTATAGAACTCAGCAACAATGATTGAATTTCATCATGAATTCTTGTGCCGAAACCAGATAATAATTTTAGCATGTGAAACAACTAAATATGGACTCAATAAATATGAAGTGATGAGGATTTGGTCTAGTTAATTGTGATATTTCCATCAGTTATATCATCTTTTAAAACGACACCTTTAAATATCACTTGGAGACGAATCGGAAGTTTTTGATCGACTCACTGATATTAATTTGACCATTAATTTAAGTAAAAGTGAGATTTTCATTTCTTATGTTACATCTGTAGGATTTATTGTTAACACGGACACGTTGAACCTTTGGACGTTATGGTGAATGCTATCTCTGAATTCCCTGTGCATGGCAATATGAGCTGATGCGATTTTGGGTATGGCTGGATATGATCTGACATTTTGATCCAGTGTTTCCATAACTGTTCAAACATGGAACTTTACTGAGTAATAAAACTAAGTTTATTTGGTAAGAAAAATGTCACAAGGCGTTTGATAAACCAATTGTCATACTTACCAGAGTACCAAATCTAACACAACCATTTAAAATATATGTTGATTCAAGTGATATTGCGTCTGTGGAGTTGTGATTTAGGAACTAACAAAAATGGCGTAAATCATCCAGTGTGATATATAGAAGCACCAGATAAATTATTCCACGACTGAGACGGAATATCTCGTTTTGGCATTGTCTTTTTAACACTTTGAAGTGTATAGTATTTCAGTTGCTTCTCTGGCTATTATATTCAGTGATCACACACCTAACCCATTAAAGTGGCGTTTGATGTGAGAAATATACAATATTGACATCAGGCACATGAGAAGAAAAGATAATCTGATTGCAAATGCTCTTTCAAGAGTATTGTAGGATTATATTGATTCATGTATAATTTGCGTCATTCGTAAAACTGCATTTTATGTACTTTGTTGTCACATATATATTTGACTAATACATAAAAGATAGCTCGAGTATAAATTTTTTATTTGTATGAGGGGAGATATTAGGTTATTTAATTTGTATTTGTCAATTTTTTGCTATGATTATATGTTACATATAATTTTATTTTGACTCGACCTTTTCTAAAATCAAGTTCATTGTGTACAAATAACTTATTTTATAAATAAATAATACATTGCTACTATTAAGCAATAAGTGTGAGTTGAATATTATGATTATTAATATCTGAGTTAGGACCTTTGAATCCGTTATGCCTGATGATTAACGTGTTCTTTAATATAATTTTATTAATAGACCTTGTCTTGTGGACATAATAGAATAATCTAGAAATGAACGTTTGACCCTCATCCTGTTACTACTTTTGTGTCTTAGCTGTTTATTTACTATGGTTTACTTGAGATATTACTCATCTTCGCATTTAACGTCTGAGGCAGAATCAGTATTATTGTTGTGTTAAATATTTCATCTTGGTGTAATTGGTGTAATTATTATCCAATTATTATTCACTTTAAATACAAAGTACTTATCTATGACATTCTTGGACTGGAATATTAATATGAAATTATACAGATTTCAGACAAGTTTGGAACATTAATCGGAATACCACTGAAAGTCAGTTGGAACTCAACACATTTGGACTTGTGATTAAACGGGTATGATTATATGGCATTTAATTCGAAATACAGCAAATTTATTTTTCATTTTCACTTTGTATCTAGGAAAAACATTGTTTTAAATTTAACAAAACTGTATGGTTTTCGCTCTTTTCTGTTGTATCTTTTTAACCACCACCGACTCCACCGAACCTCCGAAACGATAGCCACATCCTCCATATCCACCGCCATGACTCTTTTCCACATCCTCCGCAATATTCTCCATAAAGTCACATCCATCGTACCTGCCGTAAAAGCAATATCCATGATGACCACCTGCGCAACCACAATTTCCTTTAGCAGCTGGGTATGCAACGATGGCAGCACCCACAATCCCGACATACTTATTTATTTCCTGTCCAAATAAACTAACGTTGTGAAAAAAGTCAAGATGGGCAACATACATCTAAGTGTATAAATACAGTACAGATAGCACACTGGAGAGATCTCAGATCAATACATTAGTTTAGAAACCAAAGTCTGTTGCAAATGACATGCCGAATCAAACATTTAAAGGCGTTAAGAAGTTTCATTCCGCGGGTGTTTTCAATTGTATATCTAAATAACATGACCGCAAACTAACAAGTATATATATATATATATATATATATATATATATATATATATATATATATATATATATATATATATATATATATATACTTGTGTGTTTGTTTTTGTGTGTGAAATAAAATCGTTCACTTTCTATCATTTTCATCCATCCCAAATAGTCTTTGTAATCGATCGTGGCAGATGTGTCGAATCATAAAAGGGAGACACGAGTATAAAAGTACATCACAGGGAAATATATAGAACCTCAACTTCCAATCCGGCAATTCGAAGCCGAGATTTACAATCTCTGTTAAAGGCTTTACCTCATTGATTTAGTTATGGTCGATTTATAAAACACTTGCCTTAAATTCTTATCATTGAGATATGTCACAAAATAAATGTGCTCATGCAACTTCATAAACTTCTCTGTTTGCTAAGTGAAATGCACATGTCCCAGTTAAATATGACTGATTACTCATTTCATTTTGAAAGAAGTTCGGAGCAACTGCATGTGCTTTGAAGAACTTATGTCAGTGAATTCGCTTTTAAAAGTAAAATTTTCCTTCGGAATCACTATATCGCCTTTGAAAGTCTAGCATATGTACTAATCCGGTGCATATCGAAATTTAGTCTCTTCTCGTTTCTTCATTCGTCTCATTTTGTTATATATATGTACGTCACCCATCTGCAGTTTTCCGGAAACAGTGCTTATAAGCTAATTAATTAATTAATTCACTAATTAATGATTTAATCAATCATTTAATTATGTGATCAGTTTAATTTGTCAATAACTTTATTAAGTGTAAGATTGAGAGCAACTTGTACCTTGTATACATTGAATGCTTGGCAATAAGATGAGTTTATACTTGGAATTATAATTCTTTTATTGTATTTATTATCATGTCATACTGATGCAAACGTTACAAATGTCGATGAATGTGTGAATATGAATGTGAATATATTAAACTGAACGTATAAGGTATACATTTACACAAGTTTACACTAAATAAGTAGTGCACGGGATCTATTTTTCTTTCAACTTGCATGATTGTTGATTCTAGGCAGTCAAGATTTCTACCAAAACTTATATATCGAAAAACAAGGGAGGATGGGGATCCATCTCTATACACTCAACGAATCAAATCTTTTGTTTCAATATTACAGGAGAATATTTAAGAGCAATTTGTTTTAGAGCCGAACAAAATGAAACAAGGGCATTACATGCACAACACGACTTCAAATTCCATTAATTGCAACATACATTTACCGCAAGTGAGTTATGGCAGTTCCATTATCCAAACTATAGGAAACAATATACGATTTATTAAGTAGGCATTGCTAATGTTCTAATATTTTTAGATAAATGAAACAAACATTCAGTTCCTGTCTCAATATTAAAAAGTCACATTTTGAAGTTTTTTTGCATGAATATCATTGTTGTAGCTTAGTCATATATATGCATAATAAAATTTGTGAAAGGATATTTTAACATGTTAGTTTTAATTTATTCCTGAATAGACTGTAACCGGATATATGGTTAAAGCTTCTTAGATCGATAGGCATGTATGTAACAATTGCTCTGACTATATGCATCCACAAGTTTTCCTTTCTGACGTCATAATGTCTCCACATACATCACAAGGCTGAAATTGAGAGCAGAAAGAGTAGCCATATACAGTAGCATAATAATAATGTTGCCCACGTCGTGTTATGTAAGAGCAAAAAATAAATATCATATTCATCTTTCATTTTAAAAAATTTGTAATAAAAAAAATTTCAGTATTTTTCACGAAACGAATCCTGAAATTAACTTGCAAGTTCACGATGATTTGCAAATTTGCTTTCATGACCTTAGTTTATTGCTAAGAAAGAAACGGTTTGTGTTTTCTCAATCAACATGTTTTACTTGAAGGTACACCCAGGCTGTCATTCATTACCACAATCAATAGAATGTGCTCTCACACACATTCACAAACACTTACACCGCGACCCCCATCACACACACACACACATATATATACATATATAGATATATATATAGATATATATACATATATATATATATATAGATATATATAGATATATACATACATACATACATACACATATGTATATATATGTATATATTGTAACAAGATAACCGGGTGGGATATTTCGGATTAACAACAGAACACGTAATGACGACACATATATATGATTTAATGTGGCGATTTATATGAATAGTGGATTATGAAGATGTGTGCGTATTTATAATCCAAATATTGGATCTATTTAACATAAAAACGCACAGTTTCAAAGATGGAAAAAATATACAAATAAATTTAGTTCAGTAACCCTAAAATACAGGATAAATGATTTCACAAATGATTCAATAATGGAAAGATGAATATAGTTCACTCAAATAGTAAACAATGTAAGTCTTTACACATAGTAAAAAAATGTATTCGCTCAGGTAGCGAAATTATGTCACTAAACAAGAACGGATATACAATCTATCCTTCCAGTCCTGAATAATACACTGGGTCTTACTAACCCAAAATTAGCATACAGCTAAAAATACATGTGTGGAGATGCACTCTGGCACCCGTGCACCATATCCGCTCCACAGCTCCTCCGAATCAATTTCACAACCAATATAGACTCCGGACCCTCGGAATACTATGATCACTTGAAACATTAGACCCTCCGGACACTTGAAATATTAGACCCTCCGGACCCCCTGGTCCTTTGACGGCTCTACAGCTGGGTCACCTTAGTCCCTCTGGACACTCCGGACGCTAGACATTAGACGCTCCGGCACCTTAAACGCTCCGGACACATGGACGTTTCTACCCTCTGACAACACCGGACACCCCGGATATTCCTACCATCAAAACACTCACTCACTCAGCTGAAAATATACCCGATACAGTGTACTAAACTTGATACAGACATAACGTAAGGACGTTATACATGGTAAGTTAAAAAGATTATATTATAATGGTAATTACAAAACAGAGGTTCAATAGTAAACCTAACCCTGCTTGATAAGACAATAGTAAACAATTCTTTTAAAAAATGTAGCTTTACATTACCAATATAAATCCTGCACTACGTCGCAACAAGAATAAAAAATGCACGCATTATGGTATGTAAAGAAAACTATAACAAACATGCAAAGGCAAATATGGTAATACACTAGTTATCACTTAAAACCCAAAACATTACCTACCCCTACAGCTGGAGTTGTGCGAATCCTTTTAGCAGGCCGCTTGCTGACAAAACCATTAGTATTGTAAAGGTCCTTTACATGTAGTAACGTATTTATACCTTTAGAATTTTCGTTATTCTTTATCAAAGGCACCTTGCACGTGTGGCACAGGACGAATCGTACTCACGATTTCGAAATACATAGACCATATTATAATCACCCTCGGGTATCGTTGTACAGAGAAAAGAAACGAAACCCGAGTACATGTATTTAATTAACAACATTTACACCATTCCGTGACATATATATATATATATATATATATATATATATATATATATATATATATATATATATATATATGTATGTATGTATGGCCTACACCACACCAGGACACGTGATTATAATTAGCAAGAAAATTATGGTCTTTACATATATCTTTTTACAGTCCAAAATGAACGTTACACGTGTCTTTCAAGCATGCATAGTAGGTGCTGCAACCGCTGTATAACCAGTTGTTATGGTGGCTATGGAGGTGGCTAAGGTGTGTCACGTTGGACTCCCATGATAAGGGACTTATGGTGATTTTGATGCAGGATATTGTGGATGTGACGGAAAAGAATATCCTTCGGGCTAATCTGTTCAATTCGATAGGAACAATAGACGATACAGGTATGGCTAATGCTGTGTAAAGAAAGAACTTAAAGTCAGCATTCGTTATATGTTTATTTTCCAGCTATCGAATGTTTATTATCTAATTATATTTGTTTCTTTTTTTTCTACATTGCGGTTTTGTTTTTTCATGTATTATTGAAACCTTTATTTAACAATTCTAAATAACAAAATTCCATTTAAGATAATTTTACAGCCTATATAAATATACGTTTATACTATCTGTTACGAATATCTTCATAGTTACAACGTTTAACGATTGTTGCACGTTCAAGTAATTCATTGCCAAGTCACAAAACTGTTTCATTTGCATAAATTTAAATAACGTCGAAGCCAGTAAATGAATGTTACAATCGTTTAATTATAAACTGATTAGATAAATATTTTCAACCGTGTTTCACTATGAAATGTAATTCATACATCCAGAAAATCAAAGGTGTTTTTGGAGGTTAAAAAAATGTACATCACTATTTCTACAGCAATAAAAGTCATATAAAATTTCCGTTGTCCGTTTATTGTATTTGCCTTAAACAATTAACGACACACTAGATCACTTGCTGGAGCCAGTGGAAAAGAATGTTATTCGCCAATTAATATGTACTCGATATATATATATATATATATATATATATATATATATATATATATATATATATATATATATATATATACTGCTGGAGGCTGTGTTTTAGCTAGTACCTCAATAAATGTATTCTACCGAAACAAGGATAACTTATTTTCCTTTTTATTGTTTTTCATAGACATAATCAAAGTCTCTCTCTCTCCATCAATATGCCTTCCGGATCATAACCTTTCAATTGACTATAGGATTTGGGGTGCAAAATAAGTTGAGCTTGGTGGGTGCATTGATTGAACATGTATATCTCATTGACGTCTTCAGACTTAGTTACCCTTATTGAAGGAATTAGGCTTTCTGCTTTCAGCTTGAACGACGTAAGACGAATGCTGCATATATTCTTTGTTCTGATTATAACCGGCACAGAAACATATTAAGGTCTTTCCTTCCTATGTATGCTAATGTACCTAACATGAACTGATCACTTGTTTGCTTTCATACTCGTATATTTACGGTCTCTCAACAGGTTGGACGACCTCGGAGCCACTACCCCTAATCTCTAATCTAATATGGTCTCATCTAGCAAGAGCTTTGCATGTTTCCATTATGGGGAAAAGTACATTCGAATATTCTCATATATTCGAGATTTGTGTATGTGTGTGCATGTCTGTATATGTGCTAGGAGACAAAGTGAGGGATGTTATATGAAATTTAACCTGCAGTTATTAGGCTGTTTTCCTCCACCAAACTATATGATCAGATTACAATCTGATGCAACATTTAGGTTAAATGAAACGTGAACTTCTCCAACTTGAACAAATTAATAATGGTACACGTTTAAATGATATTTGACTTCTTGAACTGTCAATACGGTACGCAATAGAACGTTGACCCTACCGTATTTTCCCTTACGATCGTCGATCACCGGATCTGTCGACAACAGTGTTTAGAATTTAAATATTAGTCACATCAGTATTTATAACTCAAAATTAGAGCGCAACGAAAGGTCGCTATTTGTCAATTATCCTTGAGAAATTTCTTGACATTTCTTGACATTTTCTCATTTCGATCCATATCAATCATTCTTCTTTAATCGATGCTGACAGATGTGTCCAGTGTTAAAAGTGAATGAAAAGTATAAAAGTACACCCATGCTAACCAAAACAGTAGTTTGCCTCTCAACCCGGAACACGGAAGACTAGAATTTATTCTTCCTCTCAGTTTCAGACGCCAATCACACATGTAAGTGCTTTTATTTCACATTACTAGAAATACTTACATTGTGAACAAACTACATGACATCATCTTGAAATGCTCATTTTCGGGTGCAATAATATGTTTAAAGTGACTTAGCAGAGTCTTTTAGCCTGTGCATTCCTATCATATATGTTAACAAGCGATATATCTGTACTCGATTTATAATAGACTTGATCCAAATGCATTACTCTTAATATATGCCTATATATAAATGTGTTCAAGCAACTTGGTATATTACTTGTTAGCTAAGCTAAGATGTATATGTTACTTTTATATACGACTAATGAGATATATAGTTTAAAACATAATATAGGAGCAAACTCTTAATCTCAAACAAAATTATGCAAGTGAATACACTTTATGTAAAATAAATGAGCTGTATGAATCGCAATATCATCTTTGTCAGTCATGCACGCGCACTATACCGGGTCTCTTTCTCTCTATCCTTTGTATCATTTTGACAAATTTAATGTTTTAACAGTATTTAGGTAAATGAAGGAAATCAATTATTTCTGTTTGAAACTAATACATTTCATTCAAAATCTACATATCAATTTCGTTGTAGCAACTTAGTCATGGTAATATAATTATGCAATGTATATTTGCTAAATGTTCTGAAAGGATATTTTAGTATCTTGTTTTATAATTTTACTGTATTGTGTATGAACTGATGATTTCAGAGAGCTAGCATTGTCATTTTTTTATATATGTGCATCCACAAATGTGTACCTTTGTGAAATGTATAGTGTCTTACAATACATTAGAAACGTGAAGTTTAAATTGAGACGCAAAGCACACGGACAGAAACTCAGCAATATTGGTCGACATTATACTTTTAAAACGAAAGTAATCGAATTAATATAGTCAAAGTTTAATAAAAAGGAAACAAAATTTTAGTAATAACAAAAGAATTAATCATCAGTCAAGTCACAGATCCTGAAAATCAACTTTCGAGATGCTCATTGTCTGATACTTCATTCTAATACAGAAATTTGCATTTTTCTCAATCTGCAGTATTTACATGAAATTACATCACGGCTCATTTTCATTATCGCAATAAGTAAATCATTAAACCACATATATACCTATTAAACTATACCACGGCACAAGACAAAAGTATAGTTTTCATATATATGCTTTCGCAGATCAAAATGAAGGTTGCACTAGTCTTTCTAGCCTGCATAGTAGGTGCTGCCATTGCTACATACCACGGTGGTGGAATTGGCGGCTACGGAGGTGGTTATGGAGGTGACTACGCAGGAGGCTTCGGAGGTGGACTCGAAGGTAGCTTCGGAGGTGGTTTAGGAGGTGGCTTCGGAAGTGGCTTCGGAGTTGGCTTAGGAGGTGGCTTAGGAGGTGGATTTGGAGCATACGGTAGTTACGGTGGAATTGGTGGATATGGAGGTTTCGGTGGATATAGAGGAGGATATGGTGGATATGGCGGATATGGGGGCGGTTTCGGTAGTCTTGGCGGATTCGGTGGTGGTTTAGGAGGATACAGGTACGACAAACGCTAGGGAAAGTAAGAAATTTCCGTCTGCATGTTTAACATATTTTGTATCGACTCTCTAGATATATATATCAGACATATATCTTTGTTGTAATTTTTTAACCATTTTACTCTTATCATTACAGTTCTTAAAGATTGTACTTATTTGTATTTTACGCGCATTATAAAATTAGCGAATCGGATGAAATTGCTCGATAATTCTAAAAGGAAGAGACATATTTAGTAGCAAACACAAACCTTATTCATCAGAAAGGAAGCTTTGTGCGTACTTCTGAAGCAACGGGCATAAAACGCTATTATTAGTTTAATAGCTTCGCCACAGTTATTAGTTCTTCTTTTCATTCACCTTAAAATAGCAAGATCCTAAATAAAGGATAAAACCAGCGAGGGAAACAAGCAATATTAATAACGTGGTTTCCACTCATTTTGTACGGTTGTTTGGTTTTGACTTAAATATTATTTATCTGTGCTATATAACAAATATGTTCCTGATACAAATTATAATACAATATATGTTTGAAATTAGTGTTCTGATAACCTTCCAAGTTAAACGTAGTATGATTATTTGCAAATTCAGGTCATGTATTGTGAAGTCTTTTATCTGTTTAGTGAACATAAAATGCAAACATCGTCGAAGCGAATATATGAGCTGCAAACTTCTGAATTATATATAAGATAAATACTTTCCTTAGAACAATTGAAAATAGCCAATCATTTACATATCATGATTCACAATAGTAAATGTAAATATAAATTGAATTATTTTTGGTCTATAAAAGAAAAACAAATTTATTTCAAACATGTCTTTATTTAACAGATATTAAGAAGAATGTATCGACCTATTGAATGTGATTCAACTGAACTAAATGGAAACGTTGCCTTGAATTATTATTCTAGCTTGAATCTGACGAATTACCACAATAAAATTATTTTATAGAAATGAATTTTGTATCTGTTTTTCTCTTTGTACGCTTGATCAAAAGTGTGTTAAGTGTGTGTGTGTGTGTGTGTGTGTGTGTGTGTGTGTACATATAGGAACATTAAACCTTTCTATTGCACATCGACTACACAGCTCCTCTCGGCTTGTTGGAATATTTCATGATCATCTTTATCCAGCAGATTCACACACTGTTCGCTTCATCTTTAATTATCGATATTGAAAAGACTGACATAATAAAAGAAGCTGCATGATTATAAAAATGACTTTAGCAATTAGTTTAACACCAACACAGAAAGGTTTATTATCGAGATAAACCAACATAGCCATTTCTGTCACAAGGCAGACACTGTCATCACTGAGCCAGAGCGACAAAATCAATGCCCCTTTACGTTACTGGGGAAAAGACATTCCAACTTTCCAATTTATTCGAGAATTCGAGATTTCTATGTTCTTGTGTGAGTGTATGTGTGTTTGTGTAGAAAGAGCGATAGAGCGAGAGGGGGGAGAGAGGCGTTGTTTTAAATTGAATCTGCGGTTATTTGTCTGTTTTGCTGCAGCACACACTCTGTCCAGATTTTAATTTCATGCAACGTTTAGGTTAACGAAATATAATTTAAAGTTTCCCCTATTTTCTAACTGAATAACGGTAAGCATTTACATGGCAGTTGACTAACCTGTAGTATATGGGCAGCCTGTTATTAATATCAACATTTCCTATTAATATTAGTATCATTAATGTGGTGATCACAGATAGCTAGCTATGTTCAAACCTGCCGGGGAACTCGAGAAGACTTTGATCTCGAAAGTCAAGTCCTCAATTTATTACAGAATGCCCTGCAAAATCAATGGATGCCACAATACTGTGGTTAGATCTCTGAGATAAGGGAACAAATGTTCTTTATGCAAAGTTGATGGTTCATACATCTAACCTAAAATATGAATGTGTTTATTACTTAGAAATACATCGATGTCTTATGTACAAATATGCAGACAAATTTAACAACTAATAATGTGTCTGTCTTTATTAAGAACAATGTAATGTACAACATTGAAAGAGCGGTTTAGTCGATATATCGATTATTTGAAAATTAAAAAGAATGTCATAGTTCCACAGATACCAGACCCGTGCCATCATTGACAATACACTTTCTCATTATTTTGCAAAACCAAAAGCATTATGCAGGAGAAACTTTTTAACTTAAAACGATTCATAGTAAACCACGACAAATGGAGGAAATAGTAATTACTTTTATATACTGAATTTTCTCTATTGTGATGCGCACTAGAATGTAAAGCAATAAGGTTTGAATAATTTAATTTTGACATTCCGAAAAACCTTTTAAAGCTTACTTCAAGGCATATTTTTTCTAGTACAGAATACTATCATATCTCATTATTTCTTAAACGTCATATATATTGGATTCCAAAAATATACGACCCCCGCAAATGTAGCTGTTGAGGTAATCAATTATAGGAACATTGTGAAGAATAGAATCATGCAATGGTAATTGAAAAGATGTTGACTGTTGTGTTTTATATGTAAATGTAATTTCAAATGAGTAATGTTCACAAATCAATGTTACTGTCCTTTCGCCTGCGATAATACTACAGTATAATCAACAATACGATAAACTGTTAAGCATTTAGTGGTAAATGTAAACCCTTTGTGATGTTGATCCAACGTACTATTGAATTGTCCTTTAAATATTAAATACCAAAGGCTAAAGAAGCACCATTGCACCATTATATTTTTTACATGGAAGCCATTGGTTACTTTACGTTCCTATTGTAATTAGCAGAACCGTTGAAAATTCAAGTTAACTCGGGAACTAACAATGTGGTTGAGTACGTGATTGTCTAGTAATGTTTTAAAATGTTTCCAAAGACTTTTCTTGATAAAATTCTTTTAAGTGTCTAACGTAATAGTTTAGATTCTTTAATACCAAAGATGCTTACGTCTGTTCAACATCCTTTCTTAAAATCATCCAGGTCATCCGAAAGTGTGACGGCGTATTGTTTGTAGCACAAATTATTACAATGTTTTTGAATAACTGCCTTAATAGCAACAGGTATATAATTGTTTTTGTGTGCAAGGTTACAAATTTGTTTTTTCAATAGCTTGATGCATGTACCTTTTGTTGAATCGTGTGGTACAAAGCTATGCAATATACAATGAGATCACCTCAAAAATACAGCGACAACGCTTAATATGCTTATCAATGGGACGTTTCAACTGATAAAATGAAAACGTCCAAATGAACTAGAAATGGAGTCAGATGCTGCAATAATATATTCCGTTTTCCAATAGTTTCCGACACTACTGTGTAATGATTCAAAATGATGTTTTGACATGTTGCATATATTATGTTGTCCATTGTTCTTATCTGCATAAATATGCAGCCTATGCAATATGTGAGGCCGATGACAAGGTTTACCATTATGACATCGCATTTTATTTCAACATTTCTTGCATTCTCGTACTGTTCTTTGATACGGTCATACCATAATGTTATAACAACGACTATTTGTGAATTTTCTAACTATGTATTTCCCAGAGTATGACAATTGTTATTATATCTGAGCAAACAGATTCATCTATTTCAAGTGTTCAGGACTACTAGATTCGTGATTATTACAGACATCTACACAATAATGGATCACTCTCATGTTTTTAAGAATGCGGATTATTTAGTACATTTTAGGCTTTCTTAGTAACGTTGTTCCTATTGATGTTGCCTTCTTGTAGTATTATTTTCTGCAATATAATCAATTTTACGCAATTAATTAAAAACTTCCCGAAATAGTTTACCTAAATAACAAATGTCAGTTACACGTTCTTATCTTTGTTTTACGTCATAAGGTTAGTAATGTTTACAAAATATGCTTTATCATAGTGCTAGACGTCTTTTTGACATCAGCCAGAATATGTATATTATCCCAGTGCCAATTATTTTTCATTAGACTTCAATGCAAATGTTTGATAAAACAATATACGTTCTGTGCGACCTCTGGATGCTTGTCTCACACTGTCATCGATACCACTATTGGATTGTCAATTTCAAAAGGGCAGAACCAGATACAGCATTGTATTTAAGAGAGATAACTCAACTGAAACAAATCATTTGTATGCGTTATCCATTCCACCCAACTGATATGTATCACATATTTCTATATCAATAACATACATAATATGATCGTCATATGAATTTACATTATCTCAGTTATCTCATTATCTCAATTATGAATTAACATTATGTCAATTATCATTAACATAATCTCAATCTGTCTACAAATATAGTTGATCACAACATCTACGAAGTTATGTTGGATTATGGATAAAATCTGAATAATAAAAAGCAGAAACAATACACGATAAACAGTAATTATAGCTAAAAAAATGAATTTAAACATGTGGAAATTGTGCCTCTAAAAGAACAATTGTTGATATGATAAAAAATCAAAAGAGATCAACGTAACAGAGAACACTAAGAGAAAGATCGATTACCTTACCTTAGAAAACTATTTGGAGGCAGTTACCTATGTGTACACGGACAGTCCAAAGGCACCAGTACTACAAAATAATATATAATCACGTGTAAAGAAAGTACGATTCAAATAATCTCATGTTACTAAAGGAAGATTCAAATAATATCGTGTAATGAAAGTAAGATTTACATAATCTTATTAAAGTAAGATTCGTTTAATCGCATGTAATGAAAGTAAGATTCACAAAATCTCATGTAATGAAAGTAAGATTCACATAAAATCACGTGGAGAAAGTAAGATTCACATAATCTTATGTAATGAAAGTAAGATTCACATAATCTCATGTAATGAAAGTAAAATTAACATAATCTCATGTAATGAAAGTAAGATTCAAATAATCTCACGTAATGAAAGTAAGATTCACATAATATCACGTGAAGAAAGTAAGATTCACATAATCTTATGTAATGAAAGTAAGATTCACATAATCTCACGTAATGAAAGTAAGATTCACATAATCTCACGTAGTGAAAGTAAGATTCACATAATATCACGTGGAGAAAGTAAGATTCGCATAATCTTATGTAATGAAAGTAAGATTCACATAATCTCATGTAATGAAAGTAAAATTAACATAATCTCACGTAATGAAAGTAAGATTCACATAATATCACGTGGAGAAAGTAAGATTCACATAATCTTATGTAATGAAAGTAAGATTCACATAATCTCATGTAATGAAAGGAAGATTCACATAATCTCACGTAGTGAAAGTAAGATTCAAATAATCTAATTATAGCTATTGGATTATCATTGACACATCATGTTTTCTCATTATTCTGCAAACCCCATAAACATTATAGTAGATGTATAGGTCCATCTCAGAACGCTTCATCGCAAAATAAGAGAAATATCATACCGAATAACTACTTTGTTTACGTTCAATAAATTGTGTTCATATTGGTAACACATCGGTTGTGGAGCAATAATATTTGATTAATTTAATTTGACATTTAATTAACAGTGTCTAAATTCAAGTAAAACATATTTGTTCTAGTATACAAATATATGTAGTTTCTCAACATATCTTCACCAACTTATTTATTGCATTCTGCAACATGACCCCAAAAAATCTAACCGATGAGGTATGCAAGAACATGACGGTTAAGAAGTACCGAAGGAAGATAGGGCAGTTTGAAAGATGATGACTGAGAAACTATGCAAACCTGTGCTGTATTATATCTTCGAGCAATCTCCAATGGGTAACGTTCACTATTTATAAAACATTACTTAATCATGTGACTAAAGTGTTTATTGAAAGCCTATCAACAGTAAATCTAAATTTGTTAAGACATTGTGCATTTAGTGGGAAATTCATTACCATGTGATATTGGCCAATTTACTCTTTAAATCGTTTCTGAACATATTAAATACCAATGGTGAAAACATAACACCTTTCTCCAATCAATTATTTGCATGGATGGAATTGTGTGCTGCACATCCCCAACGCAAGCAGTACAAATCTTAAACATTCCAATTAAATAAGGAATAAACTATATAGAAGAATACTGACTGTAGAGTAATATGACCCTACTGAAAAGGTTAAACAGAATGCAAACATGTGATCACTATGTTCAGCATAGTAGTTGTCAGTGTCTGGAACAAACCATGGCAGAGGTAGGTTGAGCATTGTTCATTGAATCTGGTTATCAGAAAAGATGATGGCAAACATTTTTGTTGTACAATGTATTCAAATATATTGGGAACGATTGTCTTGACAGCAATAGGTCTATTATTATATTTGTATGAATGTTAACTACGTTACTATTCGCTAGTAGGAATATTCATAACTTTTGTGAAATCATGTGGAATGCAATTATTGTAGCGTTATGTTAATTGACGCTCCAAGGCCTTTGCAGCTTCCAAAAAGGGGTTTTGTTCAATACCGTACAACACTGTTAGACAGTGAACGTAGGTAAATTCCGTTGTTTTCATATTTGAAAGAGTTGTTAGATTACTTGCCTACTGATTTGCATTTGGACATACCATACTGAATAAGCTTCGATAATGAAGAAAATCTCTTTTCTGGAGGTGAAGAAGGTAGTGAACGTTAATTATAAGGAGGCTTTTGTTAGACCAACTTAGGTCCCTTTAATTGCCTCCAGAATCTAATTTAATAGAAATGCTAAACTTTGTTTGCATGGTTGTTTATTCGTTTCTTCCACTATTCCTTCTTATAGAGTTTAAAGACCTACTTACAGTGAACTCCATTGAATCGCATTAGGTCAATGTGAACCCCATGTCTGCTAAGGAGGTTGCGACCGTGAACATGTGGCTAATGTTGTTCTATTCTTTATGGTGGATACGTCCCACTATATGGTAGATATGGCCCCCATAGAGGAGTTGGACATGACGGATATGGCTATAATTGGGTTGGAGTCGGTAAATGTGGCATATTCAGTGGAGTCGGTAGAATCGGTAGAATCGATGGAGTCGTTAGATTCGGTGGAGTTCGGTAGATTCCGGTAACATTTATGGAGCGATAGCTGCGGTAACACTAAACGTCTGCATTGTTTGTATATGTTTGTATATTTTTATACTTATTGTACATGACACAATATCCACTATGCATGCTTTAGACCATATTCTTATTTTCATTACAGTTCAGAACGATTTGTGATATTTGAAATTAATATCGTGTCACACAAATGGTAAATTAAGCAGAATTATACGAGTCTTCAAAATGTTACGTATTTTGTTAAGAGGCTCACAACATGAAAACTTATCGTTAGCTCAAAAAGTTCCTTACCATTTGTCTTCTTTTTTCTTTCCATTCACCCTAGCATTAAACCATCTTATATATGACATTAAATATGCCAGGGAAGCAAGCAATATTTAAAAAGTGGTTTCCCACACCTCTTTAGCAATATATTTGCTGTTTTGCTGTTTCATAAGCACAAATATTATGTAATAGGGCTTCACAACAACTCGAAATCTGGTTATTGATGCAGATTATAAACAAACCTTCACTTTAAATAAGTAGTTACCATATTTACTTGACATTCTGGCAGAATTAACTGAACTTATCAGTGTGGAGTACATAAGCTGGATGTGATATTTCCTACTGGCATATAGTAGGCAAATGCATATTATGGTTATCGATATCAGTCTACTAATTGGATGTTTATTTGCAGACACATTCACTCGAAGTAATTTGAGATAACAAAAACAAATTTGCTAGTGGGACAGAAAAACACAATACTGCACACAAAGGTTTTGAGCAGTCACTATCTGCTTTTGTAAAGCTTTGTACAGTCGTTATTTCAACCAGTATATAAGATAGATTTGGATAGTAGATAAAATGTTCAGCTGATCAAATGTTATATATGGCAGACAAAGACTTACTTCAAGAAATAAATTAAAAGATTTAATCCTTTTTGCTGAAGGGGACTGATCTAAAAAATGAAAGCATTACATTTAATTTATATCTTCCCTTCGTTGTTTTAGTACAACATAATTATTTAACTTGGACAAGTGACAGTGGTGATTGGAATTAAGTCTTCAAATTGTTCAAGACATCAATCTGCGAAATGGCATGAACTGATTAGTTAAAGAACACATATACGGGTAAGTCACATTCAGAACAATTTGATAAATTAGTGATAAAACTAAACGTACGTTGTATTACCAAACGCTTTCCAATCAGCACGTTAGGCAGTTTGCATATTAAAGTAAAAGATGATTGCATGACAGCACATGAATTCAATACTTAACCGAGTTTTTATCGTTCCAGGTAGAATGTATTATACATCGAATGTTAGCTTGGTAACCGTTAATCATATAGAGATAAAATATCCCATATAAACTTACGAATATCAAAATACCGTACAACATGCTTGAGAACAATCATATCGTAGCATCTCTGAAGGAGACAATTTACAGACAGATTATTTCTTATGCATTTGTGCCACGAAAAAGATTTGCTAAAATAGTGGCCAATATAAAAGTGTGCGTATATTTTGAGACAATTTCTCATTTTAAGATAGATCGGACAACACCGTTCATGGTTTGGTCAGTGATGAAATTATCTTGAATGATTTAATGTTTTTATTTTGGTGTTCGTTTTCTTTCATTAAAAGACAGGACTTTGAGAACATTTCGAAATGGGTCCTTTTATTTGCCAATGTACACCGCATATGGCTTTCACCAATAAAATTTGACTATACGGCCATCTGACATATAACCTTCGGTCAAATTCAAATTCAGACTTACATTAATAGCTGTAACACATTTCCTTCTAACGTAAATTGATAGTGAACACGATACAGTTGAAAATAAAGAAATGTTATCAATGTACTCAGAAAGGTTATATAGGCACAAGAGAAACCGTTACCTTAGAGTTGAATCTGAAATAAAAATTGAAACGTATTGGCAAGAATTAAATGAAAACAAAACGGAAATTATTCAAGAAAAATGATGGTATATAAAATTCAACAATACCGAAATCACAAGAGCTAAAACTGTGTCATCTGCTGAAATGTTACACTAAAACTGCATAAACGATATAATATGGAACAAACGTTCTGGGCAACAATGTCATTATGCATCAAAGGTTCAAATTATTAATTTATCTGTCACATTGCAGTATTCCAGTTCAAAGTATCTTTACTCATTGTTCCATATATTAGTACTGACCAATCTGACCAACACAAGTAGGCCACAATAATGTATCCCTGGGTAAGGCACGTTACTCTTATTTCTTCAGCACTAAATCACCTTTATGTGCTGCTTTACTGGTATATGACCAAGTTAACTTGTGCTGTGATAATATCAGAGAGAGATATCGCGATAGTCAAGATTGATGACAACAATACGCTTGTGCTTGATATCCATCGCCATCATATACATCAACAAAATCAAAAGACCTGTGCAGCCGAAGGACAATCGCAAAGTGTTGATTTAGGGTTCCTGCGTGCATACAAAGTGTTTGAGACCGGAGAAACGTCCGGGTCGAAAATTCGATTAACTGTATGAAATTCACAGCAAACAAAGAATGTTGGTTATTTTCTACAAATTATTACATACAAACACAGCTATAACGATGTTTGAAGTAGAAATTGCCATTTCTTTCTGACAACAATTCATTGGTTATGCATATTCTTCATAGTATCTGTTTAAATTTATTTTCTCTACTTTGCTTGATCTAAACAATACAACGTATACATACATAAGTAACGTGACTCTTCAAAATAATTGAATGACTATTTTAAAGCAAGGCTTTTTATCGAATGAATCAGACAGATCTCAGAGAAGAATACGAGTGAAAGTATTCATCTAGTCAATAAAAAATTCAAACGTTTGCAAAATTCAGTTACTTTTAAATCAGATATTTTTATTCCACCCAACTGAAGCGGTTAAGTAACTTATATACGTATCCCTTGAATTTACAAAACAATCGTTATACGTTATAAAACGTTACGAAAACACTTATTGAATACAGATATTATATTATAATGAGTTTAAGGAACCTAATGCACATTGTTTTACAACACTTTTATATACTTTTATAAAATACATAGAACAGAAAGGTCCGAAAATCGAAACCAAACACCAATCCGAGATAGAGAATACATTGAAAACGATGCCTGAAAACCACATTGTAAATATTTCCTTGATCACCTGGCTGATATGATGAGTTTTGTATGTTTGTTTTGTTTTACTGTGATTAGAGACACACAAAAATCGTGGCTGAGAGTAGGTTTAGCTACTGGCACATATTCATTTTAGGAGCGACTTTACTTCTAAGTACACATAAGCTTCCCCATGAATATGTTTGCTTTGTTTAATACTAGAGAATCAGTGGAACAATTATGCCAGATTATAATTTGTACGGTGGGACATTAAGCACAAAATTTCGAATATATATAAACTGTAATAAAACCCATAACATAATCTACATCATACAAAATGTAATTGTACCCTATATATTGAATGTGTCGATAACACATATCAAAACACTTTAATTTCACACTTTTCCCCCTATCTATCAAAAGATGAAATATTTAAAAACTGTCTGATTATTATATAATCGAACTTTGAATGTGATAATTTAATATATTTCCTCTTGTGTAGTTTAACGTTGATCACCATTCCTATCTCACTCTCTATTTAAAGCTCAGCTTTATTGAATGAAGTCCAAACAGATGTGCTTTCATATGCATCCATTCAGAGCAACTGGCTTATATACGTATAAAATACTTAATTGGTATTCCCATTTATCAGGTTTGAACTACCTAGTCAAATGAAAGTTATGTTAAACATCCTTTCAAGACTTAGTCAATATACATTAAGTGGCTATCATAAAGTTACGACGAATTGTACCAAATAGTCTATCATGATATGCTTTAATATTAGTACATAAGCTAAATATTTAGTTATATTCTCGTAATTGATGTAAGAATTATTACCTTGCCTAAGTGATGAATGATACATTGTTTCATCTAATGCAGTCTTCTATATATTTAATGTTGTTATAGTCTATATTGTTTAGAGTTATTATTCAACATGGCCACATTACGATAAAATAATACACATTTTCCAGGATAGTCTGAATCTCATACAAAACACGAATAAACGTATATGAATTCCTTTCTTATATTTGAATCTTAATTCATTTTAAACAGTGACGTTTATGATAAAAGTCAATGTGATTGAAAGATGTATTATACGTAATGCAACCTGTTGCAAACTATTATTAAATGTATGATATTTGAAATCATGTTGTGCATGTAATGTCCTTCTTTCGTTTTTTCCGTGGCTTTACATGCAATTCATACTTGTTTTTATATAATAATTTAACCAACAGTTTTTATTTATACCCGAAAACAATTTTCCATAAACAATGTTTTGCGATATGTTTTGGCAAGGCATTTATTAATTAAAAAATGTGGACTGAATACAAACATCAATAATAAAATTTCAGACAAAATGAAATGTGCAGAGTTTGTTGTATATGTAAAAACTCTTACGTTGAGTTTAATATATTCACATTCGTATTCATTAATTCATGTACACTTCTAAAATGTTATCATTTCTATATTTAATAAACACAATAAAAACAACAGGCCACGCATGTGTATTTAAGGAAAAAGTATTACAAAAAAAGTTTTTCTACTTGGCAGTTCATCTCCTTTACAAACATAATTTAGTGAGCTTGCAGGCCGGAGTTATGGAACATTAAATATAAGTGACGTATGTACATATAATGAAATGAGAGTGATGCAGGAAACATTTGTATATTTCCTTTACTACCCATATACAAAACGTGTGTGGCGCTCGAAAATGCAAATATCACACAAATCTTTTCACTGACTTCTGTTGCATGAATTCGTATGCAAATTAGCAACTACTTTTGTCAACAAAATGCAAAATGGATCATAAATAAAGGCGTCTCGTGCATTTTATGTTAGCAGTCCAAGAGGTATATAGCAAGTATGTTTAAATAACGTGAATGCTAGTAAACATTTAAATACAGACCAGAGTTAAAATGCCTACATACAAATGAAATGGCTAAATCGTATGCCAAGAAAGTAAAAACTTTCTTAATTTCGAAAGAAATTAATATTTCAAAACCCTATTCAGTAAAATATTTACTCTGTAGATATTTTATGTAAAAAAATACCTTATTAAGTCACTCTAAAAAAAGATCAAATTATCGGCTTTGGATTAGTTTGCTCGAAGATGAAGTACCATTTGATTGAACAAGATTAACAAACATGTCGATCGCAATCTTTTAAACTTTAACACATCTGTCAGCATGAAATAGAAAAACTGATTATATATATATATATATATATATATATATATATATATATATATATATATATATATATATATATATATATATATATATATGTATATACGGTGACCTTTGCAAAGCATCGGAATTTCGATGATACCTTCATATAATGATTAATGTTCGAACTCTAACCAGTCTTGTTCACAGATTCGGTGGCCCATGATAGTCAACGAATGTCCGCGCCTTACGCAAAAAGCGCTGAGTAGCATCTGTCCCTAGACTGAATCCACGCTGTGTAGAACCTTATCGCTATATTTATCATCTGACAATTGTAAACTTTCTAGTTCATAAAAGATCTACCAAAAAAAAAATGATACAGGTCAATGCCGAATGAAAAATTTGAATATCTCACTCGTCGCTGTTAGATAATGTATGTAGATAACGAATATATGTCTATTTCATATGACAAACAATAGTTCCTCCCAGAGAATGATAAAGCGGAAAGGTACTGATAAATCTACACATAATATGAGATATTTTGAATCTATCTCTATCCATAAACTCAAATGATATACAAAGCCATTGTGCTTTAAATATGTCATATTACCCCACTCTCGAAAACAATAATGTGGACATGTCCGTTCTACATGGAAAATATAAATTAATCAGGGGTAATTCTAGAAACAACCCTAGCTTGTACATTGGAAAAATAAATTAACCAGGGAAAATTCTAAAAACAGCCAAAGCCCTGACTCGAAGTACAATACAAGGTTTATATGAACATACTCAGTCAATATAATAATTTACAAGCACGCGTCACATTTAGACATTAAATATTACTCATGCTAACGTTTATCTTAAAAAATCTATAGTGTGTGTGTGTGTGTGTGTGTATGTATATGTGTGGGTGTGATAATCATTGATTTATCCGCTTTTTCATCAATATCAATCAGTCTTTTTAACAGATGTTGACGGATGTGTCGAGGGATAAAATTCCTTTATGAGTATAAATGTACATCCCTGTCAACCATGTACTACTCCGTCTTCTGACCGTATCCGAGAATTCGATCTTTCTGTAAGAGTCCTTAATAACGTCAACAATCGCACAGGTGAGTGTTGTTATTGGGCATTTTTTTTAAACAAGTACAGGCTGAACAACGTAAAAGATATTATCTACAAATACTTAGTTTCTGTTGAAAAAATGCAGTTTTATATTCTTAACTATTAATAATCTATTTATAACACTCATGCTTTAAATTAATACTGTTTAAGATCTACTACTATACAACTGTGTTCAAACAACATAGTATACATATTTGTTAGCTAATATAAAATTTACCTGTCGACCTTAAACATGGCTGATTAGATATTTAACGTTGAAAAGAATGTAGGATGAAATTCGTAATCTCAGAGGAATTCGTTTAAATGAAATGACTTTTCATTATATTTTATATTTAAATCTCTATCATTTTTTATTATTAAGTAAACAAGTGTAATATGCCGGTGTTCATCAAAATCTTCTTCTTTTTCTTCTTTTTTTTTATTTTATGATTTATATTTATAATATCCAAGTTTCGATTTTGCACGAAACTTGCCTATAAGATTAATAATTCGTTCATTCATTCATTCTTTCATTCATTCATTCATTCATTCAGCAAGTATATAAGCCAGTAAATACTACATTAATTAATTAATTAATTAGATATTAATTGATTGATTAAAATAATAATTCAGTAATTCCTTAATTTAAAATTACTGACGTAGTTTAGATTGGAGAATGTGTATTTGCTAAAACGTTTGAAAGGGTATTTGGCATATTAGTCATTTTTTCACTGAAACACTTGTAACCGGATAAGATGGAGGACCTAGTATGTATATGTGTACCAGATGGTCTGACTAGATGAATCCACAAAATGTTTCCTTTGTGACGTAATAATTACGTCCTATATATCGCAAATGTGACGTTTGAATTCGATCGAAAAGCCTAACCACAGACTGCAGCAGATGAATGGCGAAAATAATAAATTAAGTTGTCATATTCAAAGCTCAATAAAATATGAAAAACTTTAAAAATTAAACAAGAATTCGGAATTTCTTTAGGTAACAGACACTGAAGTTTGTAAATCAACGATTAGCCGCAGATGTACGTTCGATTTGTTCACATATCTTGAATATTTATGAACCAATCTGAAATCCTAATGAAGATATTGTTCATCTTTTCTCAAGCTATATTTTACAATCGATACAACAACATCCTGTTTCTTTTTTCAATGCTAGAAAGCGTAGAAATGCTTACATATTTACCTGCTAAGCCATACCACGATAATAAAATAATAATCAACATAAAATTTATGGTTTTTACATCTGTGTTTTCGCAGACCAAAATGAAGATTGCACTAGTCCTTTTAGCCTGCATAGTAGGTGCTTCCATCACCACATATCCAATTGGATTTGGCGGCTATGGAGGCTACGGTGGTTACGGTGGCTACGGTGGTGGATATGGTGGTTACGGTGGCTTCGGTGGACATGGGCTTTATAGTGGATACGGTGGTGGATATGGTGGACATGGCGGATATGGTGGATATGGTGGCTACGGTGGACATGGGCTTTATGGTGGATACGGTGGTGGATATGGTGGATATGGCGGATATGGTGGATATGGCGGATTTGGCTATCCATGGGGAGGATTCGGTGGTTTTGGTGGATTCGGTGGTGGTTTAGGGGGATTCGGCTACGGCAGACGCTGGGGAAAGTAAGACTTAAAATTATACATTCTTTATATACTTTTGTATCGAGTCATTTAATAATTGTGAGATAATCACAATCTCTGATCATTTAGACTAACCTAATCGTTTTTTTTTTGACAGTTCGTTAAGATTCTTGGTATTTGTAGTTAATATGCCTAAAAATTGCGAATTATCTAAAGATTCTTCATAAACATTCACATTTAGTGAGAAAGAAAGCATACTTATTTATTGTGTGGGGGGGCTTTCATGTGTACTTATATGAAAAAAGTTATTAATCATTAATGTTTTTTCTTTACTTCACCCAAGCGCAAGAACCTATACAAAATCAGCTAGGGAAGTATACGATACTTGCAATTTGGTTTTTTCTTTTCTACCTTTCTTAAGGTTAACGTATAAGTAAGATTGTTTCACAATGACACGCGATCCTGTGTTAGAAACAGATTATAATAAGTTTATATGTGGTAACTATTATGATAACATTCCAATTATAACATTGCAAAATCATTTAATCGTTTGATTTGCATGCAATACAAATATACTATTTAAAATAAGCCAATTCAATTATGCAAACGTTTAAATTCTATACTGATCAATTACTTTCAATCGCTTTCGTTGCTGAAACTTGTCTTCAATGTAGTCTCTTGAATTTTTCAAGATCCGCAAAATTTATATATCAAAAATATGTGTTTTGTTATCTAACCAATAATAGCAAATTGACTTTTATGTATATAAAATGTCATGTATTTATTTTACAAATATTAAGAAGAATATATGTACCTGACTAATCTCACCGGAACAAAATCTCAGCTTCTTCTTGAAACATCGTTATAGCTGTATTCGTTTTGTAGAACCTGAATAAAAATTCGTTGACGAAATCAAAAACAAATTATTTTTCTGTTTTACTGTGGTATCCTTGATCTTCATCTCTCTCTCTCTCTCTCTCTCTCTCTCTCTCTCTCTCTCTCTCTACATGCTAGACCAGTTGCACTTCGGCTACCAAATTTTTTGCGGTTTGTGGTTATGCATGTGGAGATTTTATCTCTGTCAGATTCTCACACTGTTGTCTTCATCCTCAGCTATAGTCGTTGAAAGGGATTGGGCTTTCTCATTTTCTTTGGTGATTACCGGCACAACAGCACATGAAGACTACTTAGTGTTAACGCGATTGGATTGAAGTGCCGTGCACATTGTCATCTCAAGGAAGCCTACGTGCGTTGATTCCATGGTAGGATTCACCCACTCAGTACCGGGTCACCGATCCGGCGCGGTAACTAATGACACACCCAGGTTGCTTATATTGTAATATTATATTTATTTGCTTATTTATTGGCATCATCGTCATTGCTATAATAATAATAATAATAGTGATAATAATAATAATATTAATTATGATAATGAGTATTATTATAATTTTTATTATTATTATTATTATTAGTAGTAGTAGTAGTAGTAGTAGCAGTAGTAGCAGTAGTAGTAGAATTGACTTTTGATTTTTTTTTGTATTTTTCCCAATTGCTCGTATTATTGCGTCTGAATATTTCTTTTGTACAGGACATTGCGCACTCTGACTGTTCTACGTATTGTGATATAACACCAAGATTTCTCGACCAACCTAATGGTTATTGTTAGAAATGGTATACATACTTTAATTAAATGAATGGTGTGAAATAATATTGTGCGTGGCAACAGTATCATCAACACAAATGTCCTGCTTAGTTTTCCACCATAAACCTATATGTAATTATTCAATGTCCAAAATAAACGTTATTATGGATATAGACGTCATTCTTATATCAGGAATATTTATAACGCGTCAGTGTAATAATGAACCAATTTAGATCACTTAAAGGAAGGAGAATATATATGTTTACATTTATAATAAATCGCGAAATGACCCATAGCGAACGGATGTAAAATGTAACTGTACAAAAGAGATAGCATAATATCTGCTGAAAAAGGAAGTGAAGCATTGCAGATGTACGAATCCTACGAATTTGATTCTTATATTTAGCCTGCACTCTGCTCAAAGTTCCATAGTTATATATATATATATATATATATATATATATATATATATATATATATATATATATATATATATATATATATATATAACAAAATTTAGTTTACGTAAAGTTATATCCTTTGAAAATTAACTTTCTATACTTTAATATCTATCAAACAATTCTGACAAAGACACAAATAATATGAGAGGAAATAAATAATAATAAACAAAGAATTATATATGCACCTCAATGCTAATTTTCCCAAACAATTGTGGTTTATTATAAAATTCTTGCGAAGAAATTAAACCAATGCAGTGCCGAATATGTAAATGTTTGTAAAAACACGCCCACAGGCGTCACAATACTATATTGATACAGATAAGTATCTGTAAGTAAAGAGAAGGTATGGGACAAATTTGTATACCAATTCTGTGAGAAAGTTAATTTTAAGATCCAGATTTTTCAATCTATCCTTTGACAGCGTAGGTATAATATTTTAAAACAACTAAATGACATAAAACCGTTCTCACCAGGATCCTTTATATTTTCTCTTATTTTAATGGGAAAACTTAAAATAATTTAAATATAAAAGTATATATTAAATCTAAATTATGCACACAATCCGTCCCGATTTTACTTTAGGCTGACCAAAATAATTAACCGTTTCCCATATTTCCTAACTGAACAACGTTAACCATTTGCATGGTAGTTAACTCTTTAACTGTAGTATAAGGGTAGCTTGCTATTAATATCAGCCTTTCCTATTAATATTAGTACTGTTTCATATAGTGATCACATATGGCTAATAATTGCTGTCAGAATAAAAAAGGAATTGTTTGCTTGTCCTTTTGAAAGGAATTTTAAACTTTGTACACACAATATCAAGTTTAATAAGAAGAAGTACAAGAAGTTGTAAAGTGAATCAAGTTGTACTAGTAAACATACTAGTAACAATACTAAATGGTTAATTCCCAATCATATGCATTAACATTACCCTATTTCCCACCACTGCTTTTGTGATTTCTAAAACCTAATGTAGTAACAAGACTACATAGCTCTCCACCAAACTCATGTAGCAACAATACCCTATTTCTAGGCACTGATTTGTTTTCTTCAAAATCTGATGTAGTAACAATACTACATAGCCTTCTATCAAACCCATGTAGTAACAATACCCTATTTCTAGGCACTGATTTTGTGATCCCAAAGCCTGATGTAGTAACAATACTACATAGCTCTCCACCAAACCCATCTAGTAATATTACCCTATTTCCATGTGACATTGTAAAGCAGAGTTTGTGATCTCCAAAATATGATGTAGCAACATACTACATTGTCAATCGCCAAAATTGTGTAGTAAGATTACTTTATTTCTAGGTGACAGTGTAAAACTGATCTTCTTTATCTCCAAAACTTGATGTAGCGATAATACTACATTGTTCATTTAGCTGAATTACCCTATTTCCATTTAACAGTGTAACACTAACTTATTTGTTTGCAAAACCTGGTGTAGTAAAAATACTACATCGTTAATTCCAAAGCACAAGTAGCAACATTACCCTATTTCCATGGTAACAGTATAACATTCATTTGGTTGTTTAAAATATCTGATGTAAGATTACTAGATCTATGCCTCACACTGCCTCCAGAATATAAAACAAGTATGTCTTGTTATTCCTATAGGAAACTTTGTTTATAATATTACTTGTAAATGCTTTTTATATACCTATATTACTCTACTGAGTATCAAATGTACTACCTTCCCAAGTGGAGACTGCCCATGGTAGTAATAATAGAATCCATCATATGCCTCTGTGTAGACTATGAAAATTCCATCCTTGGCTCAGAATTTAAAGTGGTACACAAGGCTGTGCTGAGTGTTTGATGCAGATTTGTAATCAGAAGGGGAAAATTTCTATCCCAGATCAAAGCACAATGATTATTATTTTCTGACACATTTTAATGAAAATGGGAGTCCATGTCAAAAAGGCATACTGTTAATATTGCAGCAACTTTAATGTTGCAAAAGAACCATTGAAACTTTCCTTACCTAATGATAGAGCTTAAAAAGTTAGATTTACACTGAAATATTCAGTGGAAACTTTCAGTCATGTTCCTTTTAGCTTTGAATGCACACAAACACAGTAGTTAAAATTTTTTATAGTAATGTCAATAAACAGTGTCTGAATTGTGTATGACAGCAATGATACACATATGAAGAGGTCACAAAAATAAGTCCATTTTTATTGATAAGATTAATCAAGATAGACAAAAATAATGACATAGTTCTCATTCAACTTTGAGGTACAATTGATTTACCATTTAGAAAAGATACAATGAGAACGTATCTTTTATATTTAAAAAAAACAATTACAACATCAGCTTTTTCAGCTTAAAATACTTGTTTTGACTACTGGAAAAATATGTTTTGGTGATGATGCAAATCAAGACATATTTGATATTTTGTGTGCTCCCAGTAAATGTGTATATGAATGTGATAATATCACTATATTGCCAAACATACCAAATACCTAATTAAATTTAAGGTGATTCCTGATTACATTTACATATCATTTGATATTTGCTTATACCATGAGGTGCTAATGTTAAATGTGACTAGTTATAGATTTTATTTTGAAATAATATCTGGATACAAAGAAAGATGTCATTCCTACATCAAGTTTGTCATCCTGAAGACCATGATAAGCCTTCTTTCTATGATCAGTGCACAGATAGATACCTAACAAGTGTGTCACTTTAAACTGAATAATGAACATTGTTCTAGATAGTAAGGGCTGTTCCATTAAAACATACATGGGACAAAGGAAGGCACTTTTAAAGTGGGGTACTCACCCATAGATGCAATTAAAAAATTTCTTATCATTTTGATATGAACTCGTTGAAATCAAAGTACCCTGGCATATATTTAAAAAAAACTGCCTCCCCTGGGTACCATGTATGTTTAAATGGAACAGCCCTAATGGTTATAATAGCGCAATCATATCTTTGTAAAGAAGCAAACAGTAACAAGTGTGCATATACTGTCTTCACAAAATAGTACAAAATACTTCCTATAGAGATTATGTCATAAGTTTCATATTTCAGCATTAAAGATTGAAAAAGTTTGAAAATGTTGCTCAAAACAGTGATGTCTTGAAAAAATCAAACGATCTCAAAAGGAAAATAAATCACACAGGTCGTACAACAATTTACTTTTGTCATATGCTTAATATCAATTTTGCAGTTTTGTGCCACATTGCCAAGATTGTTAGACTTTCCAGCCACTTCTTGTTCATATTCTTCATTGAAATTATATCTTTGGTGACATGTCCAAACAATTTACACGCTAGATAAGCTGTATCTATAATCTGTTTGTCTTTTCTATCAAGCTTCATTGACATTTTGCTGTATGCCAATTTCTCTTTTTGCACTTTTGTTATTGGTTCTTTACAAAAAAGAAAGTGTTTTCGTCTGAAAAAATGGCCAGATGCAAAAATTTGTGGGTGTATTCAACAAGAGCTAACTCTTGGTCTGTGCCTTCTGATCCTTTTCCTTCCTGCAATCAAAGATGGAAACAAATTAATTTGTTACTACTAATCTAAAAACCAACTGCATAAAAACTGTGCAGATGAAATAAATAAGGATATAATCTTGAGAAACATACACTTTAAAGCATATAAATGTTTACTTTTCTGTCACAAATGTGCTAAGGACAAAAGGCTCATAGACCCATTACATGAATGAGTAAACCTCTGTAAACTTTACATCAGCATAAAGATACATATCATTGGGATAAATATTAGGCATTATTGATTTGTATTGAATTGTACAATGGAATTTAATGAAGTTAGTCAGAATCATTTTTTAAACCAGAACATACCCCAAAAATTGATCCCTTTGTTGAACTTGAAGCAAATCGCGATCAAAATCGGTAATGGAAACTTTGATGTATTGCTCACTTTATCGTTGAAAAAGGTAGATAGGACCTACAAATTTTGATCAGCACTATGAATTATCAAATTTAAAAATAGGTCATACAGTATTTTAAATTTTCTTTCCATACGACTTTCCTAGCACACTGCAATTAACGATATGTAAGGGAATTTTGATCAATGAAAATGTATCTCACACTGAGTGGAGATAGTACTTTAATAAATTAATACAAATTAAATAATTTTTTAACAATTGAAATTAGTTTTCTCGTTCTATCTTTTAGTTCCTTTTTAGTGTAATCGTCATAAATGCAATGTGTCTTCTTGTAATTAAACGTAAAATGTGTCAATCTAACGTAACAGCTATGTCCGCTAGCGTTTCTCTGAAAACCTAATTAAGTGCCGACCGTGTTTTGATAACTGACTTCCGGAAGTATTTGTTTTATTGTTGCACTGGTTTAAAAGCTGGTCTCCTTGGTATTATCATGTTAATTATGTCTTTTGAATCAAATAAAGGAGGTGGAATAAAAGAAAAGTTAAAAGGCACGAAAACCCTACAAACTTAAAATCTAGCAGCCCCGGTCATATGGCGGGTGAACACACTTCATTTGATCAATCGAACACGTATAAATATTATTGTGTATGTAACATAAAGATGATAAGGCAGCCAAGCGAAATGAATACTTCGTAAAATAAAGAGTTGGATTTCACAGATATGGACCATCGAAGGCAAGTGAGTTTCAGAAAATTCTTGAACTGACACTTAGAGATATCCTCAAGGATGATAAGAAGTTTCATTATTAATTCCAATTAATTAATTAATGACATCAATATTGTACTAATTGAGCAATATAAAACTGAGTTACAACGTAGACGATTGTCTCACAAAATAAATGTCGCGAGTTTTTGAAGAAAAAAGAATCTTGTTTGATGGTATCAACAGTTAGTCTAGTTCCCTGCTTTGTGGACTCATAATTTGGAAGGATAATGTTAAACACCACTATCAAAATGAGACTCGTCAAGAAAACAAAAAGCAGTGACGTAATACACAGATTTGGTACACATACACGTGATAGGTTGTTGAAACCAGTTCAAACGATCTTTAATATGTTGGACATTTTGAAAATAAATGTTATTTAAACAGAATAATGAACAACTTCATTAGAAAAAGCAGATTATTAAAAATTAATATTGACGTGATGGTAAAATGAGGAATCAGTCAATAAACAGCACAGATCCCTAACGCCGCTTTCCCCCCGCCCAGTTTTCTTGATATCAAAGGGAATTTTTTTCTCAATTTTTGGAGGTCCCTTGGTCTCGCTTATAGTGTGGTCTATGTTTGTGGACCTCGTTATGCGTGAGTTATCGAGGAAGAGGTGTAAGTTGACACTGACACTCATCCTTTATACTGAAGTAAGGATTTTTATAATCAGTTATCCAATATATATAAAATTGTGCCTTTTGCATTCTTAATACCAGTGTCCAATATTCATAGCATATATTGAAGAGGTTCTTTTTTACTTAATTCTCCTCATATGCTTCCAATATGAATAAATATATGGTCGAAGTATTTAACATTACATATTCAAAGAATAGTTCAATGTTCAAGATTAGACTTCTGAAGACTGGACTTGCAACTGTGTATCTTTCATAATGACCAAATAGAGAATATCTTCCAACTCTTATAACCCAGCCTAATGCTGTTATTGTCTTTTAGACTAAAGGTCCGTTTGGGTTCTTATTGTGGTACTAGTCACAATACAACAAATTCATATATAAAATGCCTTGAAAGAATATTTACTGATATCTATAAGGCCACTCTTAAGCTTAAAGGGGACAAAAACCCCGACCTGCACAATTTTATTGTTAAATAGAAGGATATTTATTAGTTTGTGTATATAATCTATCCCGACTATGTTTTTCTTTGCCTCTATTGCATTTGCACAAACATTTCATACAAAATATTGTCCTGTATTCCGAGATCAAACGGAAAGAACCCGCCCCGAATTTGTTACCTTCCTCCCATACAAGCAGGATGTGACGTCATTTGAGACGATTAAATTATAAGACTTGTATTCAATTTGTGCAGCGAAGTGTCAAGTAGAAACAAGATGGTTCATTGCACAGCTCTAAATTGCGTGAATAATAGCAGTTCTGGAACAATCCTTTAGGCGATTTGTAGAAACAAAAGCAGACTGGTTTTCTAACTCTGCTTGTAAGTACACAAGCTATAACGCCAGTTATACTAAATAATGATTGCTAAAAATAGGTAATTTGGGGACATCCATTACAGTTTTGCATGGTTAACAATAGGTATCTTCCTTGTCAAGATAGAAAGAAGGCTAAATGTGAATGTGTGTGATTTGGATTTTTAACGTGGCTTTATAAAAAAGAGTCAGTAATATCGCTTTGATGTCTGCAATGTGGCAGTATATCACTGGTGCATCATACAGTAGACATGAAGCATGATGTCGCACCCAGTCGCATTATACAGACACTAGGCCAACCAGTCCTAACAATAACCTATTAATGCTGAGTGCCTAGCAAGGCAGCTGTTAGTACCATTTTTAGAAGAGTTTGGTATGACTTGGCCAGGGTTCAAACCCTCATTCGAGGCAGATGCTCTAACCACTAGTGGTTAAATAGGTAAAAAAGCTATTTTACAAACAATTTAATTAAGTTAAATATCAAACATAAGACAAATATTGTAGGAAAGGAACGCTTCCATATATTAAATTTTAAAAAGTTATATGATACTAATTTATAAGTTTTACTTACATACTTGGTCAGATTGCACTATGCTGTAAGATTTTACTTGGGAATATGGTCTTTTAGTTTTGACAGGTTTTCTCTCATCTAGAATCTGAGGTTTTTTTTATTATTCATTTAACCATTATTCTTCCATTACAAAAACGACAGTTTCCAAAGATTCATGTTTTACTTTTACCGTGAAGTCATGTGTTGCCTTCATTATATCTTCCTTTATCACATATTATGAGCCCTTTAAAGTCTTCCTTGTGCCTTTTTATTTTGATTGTGTCCTTCAGGAAATTTATATGTCTTTAGATCCATATATCAGTATGCCCATGTCCAAATCCACTTTAGTGTGATGGCAAAAAATTGTTCAACTTAGAATGATTAAAATTATATACATTTGAAATTTTCCAACACGCCGACGTGATGGAAAATATGTTAATCAAAAGAGTTTCTGGTGTAATTTACTAGCCACCTTGTTGTTTTTGTTGTCGTGGGTATTACTATTTGTTTTGTAGGCAAGGTAACATTTTTGCTAAGTTTCATTTGTCCTTATTTCACCCTGTGTTTAAGAATTAGTTTGTAATTAGTGCTCTATTTCTTGGTTGTTTTCTGCTAATTCTCCCCTGTGGTATTTCGCATGAATTATTCGTATATGTCCTAATGTTAGACCCTTCTGTGTTTATCATTTATCATTAGGGTGCGTGTTTATGTGGGCGCACTTATCAGTCTTGTTTGGTAATTTGATCTTGGCTTCACCGCCTGCTGTCTGCCATCTGTCATCAGCTGGCGGGATTTCGGACCACTTTCTCCCGCACATTGTTTTAGAGACACTATGTGTCTAAATTAGTTTCTAATGATCTTTTTCTAAGCATAGTTACATCACAACACACACAAACAGCACCACACCAGACTTTAATGACTATGGCAAGTCACTTCAAAATAACAATGATAACAAAATGGGGATGGGAGCGCAAACTTTCACCCTGGACTTCTGCAAAGGAAAAAGGAGTATGATCCTAAGTTTCAAGCATGTTGTTGTTGCTGTTGTTGTAGTGTTTTATGCCATTTTTCAGCACACGATACATGTCAGCCAGTATTAATGGTAAAGGAAGAACCCGAGACAAAACCCGGAAAGAACCACCGACCCACGAGAAGCTACTGGCAAGCTTTCTCACATACCCACATTGGCAGAATCTGAGACTTGAACCCATGCAGACAGAGGTGAGATGACAGTGATCCGTAACGGAGAGCGCTGTAGACCACTCGGACACTCGGGACCCCTTCATGCATGTAAGGTTCAAGGCAAGAAAACACTCACAAGCACTAGTGTTTGCATGTATTGACCTGAGAATGGAAACGGAGCTATGTACCGGGTGGTAATGGAGTACATCTTAGAACCAGCATGCAGGGACAACACGAAAAATATGACCAAATAAAACAAAGATAAACCTGACATGGAAAAAAATTCACACATGAAATCCAAAATTGGGAGAACGGGAATACATAAATTACAAACCATGACCTTTAGAAACGAACAACAGGGTGACACCTCCAACTCTCTACCAGCAAATGCTGGAACGGAGTAACGGAGTAATGGGGTGTTAACATAACTTTAGTACCTGTGTTTGGGTTTGTTGGGTTTTAAATAGCGAATTTGGGCCACTGCATGTTGAAGGGTGTAGGTGCTGGTGTCCTTATTGTTAGCTCATTGTAAATGGCTTTTCTGGGGTGTGGGTGGAGGAGTTTCTTGGCTTTCCGCATATTCGCTTTCCAGAGTATAAATTATAGTTCAGTAATCCAAACCTGCTTTCTTCTGCTTTCCATAGCATTATAAATGAAGTCTCCATAAAACACTTTGTTATTTTACGGGTATAAAGAAGATTTTTGGGCTCAAACACGCTATCACTGTAAACATCTGATCCGTGCACAATTCTTACTGAGGAATTTGCTAATTGTGAGCTCATAATTGTTTAGCATGCTGATGATGTTAGTAAAACACAGCTGGATGCACAGCAGGTGTTAACAACCAATGAGGCCTTCGCACATTCTTAAATATCTGGCCAACCAAATAATGTAAAGAGAGAGAGAGAGAGAGAGAGAGAGAGAAGGGCTGTAAATATTGTTAGTATGAAAAGAATAAAATATTTTCTGATTTAAAGAAAAAATGGTAGACATTAATATGATAATGCTTTCCACAAATTCATATAGTGAACCAACTTGTTATCCATATGTTTAGAAAAAATGGCTGGTATTATTTAAAGATCAACATAAAGAGCATACATCAGATTGTTCTCCTCGAAAATAGAAAGTAATATCAACATGGGATTTCCACCAGAAGACTTCTTATGATGTCTTGATGGTCCTAAATAATAATGATGCCAGTCTGGATTCCAATATGTCCACCATAGCAGTTAAATTGAAAATGGTATTATTGTTGAAGAATATCAGAGATGGTTTCCACATTCAGCAGTTAAAAAGAAGTAATGAAATTGATTTCAAAACAAATGTTTAGCCTAGAGACTGTTACTGCCTTCATGAGAATATTTGTCCGACGTTATTCACATATTTACCGTTTCAACATATATTTTAAAAGAAAATATTTTTAGCAAGATTATTTGAAAAAGATTAAAATTTATTTTAAAATCATTTTGACATCATATATCTTTTAATAAATGTGTTGCCTTGCTGGCCTTAAACTATCTGGCAAAGAAAGTTTAAAATGAGATTATTATTAAAATTAGTAGTATTAGTAGTAGATGTATTATAGCTTTTATATATGTGCAAAATAGTTTTTCAACAACAATTATCAATTATTAAGATAATTTTAATTTTTTTTATCCAGCATTACATTACTGTTGTGTTCTTGTATCTGTGTTTATGGTAATACTTAAATAATTTATATTTTGTCACTAAAGCATAATAATACAATTAAGATAATTAATTCCATTGAATGGAGCAAGTACAGTATATTAGTGTATTTATCATACAATGTAATTTGCTTAACAGGATGGCAGACTAGGTTAGCCAATGTTTTTTTTTTGGGGGGGGGGTGTTGGTCAGTGTAAAAATTATTGCATCTTTAAATATACTTCTAATCAGAGTGCATGCAAGGGAATTGAGTGTTTCATGAGTAAAGGAAAGCATATCCCCCTTCCACTTGTATTATGTAGAAAACTCAGGTTTGGTAAAGTTATTTTATAATTACTTCAAATGGAGAGACAAATCCCTTGTGTGAAAAGATCAAAGTTTACAGCTGTTGAGATAGCAGTTACAGAGAATGGCAGATCAGTTCTTTTGCCTGAATTAGCAAGACACATGGGGGGTTTTGTCGGACTATAATTGTAAAATTAACTAGTGTCTGAAAACTGATGATGGGAGTATCAAACTAAATGTCAGCACCTGTTGGGTAATGAATGGGATCCCAATTGGATTTCTAGTTGTAAAACAATGCATAAGGGTTAGGACTGGAGAAGCCAGCCCAAGTGTACAGAACAGTGATATTGAAGGAATAATTATTTCACAGATGGGACTATTTAAACACACAGGCTATACAGGCTGAAAACAAGAAACTCTCTAAGAACCTAATAAGAAATAATTATACTCTAACAACTTGTTGATCAATTTGACTCAAAGTAAATCCAAATTAATATAACAAACAACTCTAACTTAAATACCACGACCATTACAAAAGTAACTACATACAAAATACTAATGGAATGGAAATATCTCAATTTGACCTCTGGAAAAGGGTACCTACGAATGGGCGTCCCCGAAATTGGATATTCACCCTGACAGAATATGGGAGTGCGTGGAGAACTTTGCACTTCTCCAGCAAAAGACTCCAAATTGATATTGGTGGGAAAAGGGCAACTGCTCCCAGACTTTGGAGCACCCCTCAATAAACTATAGACTGAGACTAACCAGAGACAGGAAATATGTACAAACCATAACCAAGCAGTTACGTAATAACAAATTCACACAAATTACAATAAAAAAAGCGTTAAGGTGCACAAGCAAACAATATAATTTGGAAAAAGATTTTTCCACCACTATGAGTGGAAAAAAAACTTCCAACATATTATATGCCAAGGCATATACAGACGCACTTCATACACTCAATTAACAAAAATACAAACTCAAACAGTTATTATTTTTGGGATACAGATAAAAACAAAAGACTCGACAAATTTGAAATAGTTGTGCTGTCTGACATCAAACAAACACATACAAGACACATCTCTTAATAAAAAATTAAAATACATAACAAAACAGACATTTGACTCTGGCTAGGTCACTTATAAAAAACCTACACAAATAGGGAAAAGGGAAGGAAATTAGCCCATGGCAATAATTTGCCACTGGGGTAATAGTACAACCCTAATCCGAAGCAAATTTGTTGGAAATCAGGCCCACTGTCAGCCCCGACAAAGGGAAGAAAGTACACAGATCATGCTTCTTGGGATAAATAAAACTCAAAACGATTTGATGGATAAAAAAGAAATCGACCCTGCTAAATTCAATAATACCGCACTATTGTTTTTTAACAAAAACACTTACAGACCTGACGGGATGACAGGGGAAACCCACACCATAAACACTTACAGACCTGACGGGATGACAGGGGAAACCCACACCATAAACACTTACAGACCTTACGGGATGACAGGGGAAACCCACACCATAAACACTTACAGACCTGATGGGATGACAGGGGAAACCCACACCATAAACACTTACAGACCTGACGGGATGACAGGGGAAACCCACACCATAAACACTTACAGACATTACGGGATGACAGGGGAAACCCACACCATAAACACTTTTAGAGATAAAGAGGTTGTCATTTCTAAGTCCTAACCAGCTACATGTGCTGGGATGGGGCTAAGGAGTGTCAACAATAGGACTGGTGAAAATCCAATCACTAACATTAGCTATGCTAGATGTGATTCATGCAATGCCCAATGCTTTGTATTATAACTGCTAATATCTAGCAGTAAATGTAAACATATGGCTTATTAAATGAGATAGTATTATTAGCGGCCTGAAGTAAATCCTTGAATGTATTGCCATATAACACTGAAATGGCCAGTGAAACAGACTTTGTCTTTGATGAACTAGGCAATTCCATGGAAAACAATTATGAAACTGAAAGTAATAATGCTTTAGGAATCTCATTAATGGAAAATTATGTGTGGCAGGATAATGATATATCCAAAAGTATTGAAGTTCTGGGTACAGCATTTATCGACAATATGGGAAGTTCTTTGCAAGAAGATCTGTCAAAAAGTCATGGTGCTTCAGATACATGAGTTGCAGAGGAACACATAACTTTTCAAGATGATAACATGACTAAGCAAGATGATGTTGATGGATTTGGATCATCAATAACTTCTAGAAAACCAGCAGATTCAAGCAGTTGCTTCATGGATATCCAGATGGAAAACCCATCATTTCTGAATTGATCAAGGTATGTAGCATCTTAAATGTTATACCACAAAATATTTATAAACCTTAAAATAAATGCAATGTATTTGAGGATTCTATCTATTTTGCATGTAATTAATTGTAATATCTACCATTTTTTATGTCAGATGTAGCAGCTAGCAATTACATTATTTTATATGATTTTGCAATATCCTACTTTTGATTAAAATTTATTATCATTTATTATTTAACCAGGTAGTGTGGAACAAAACGTTTTGTAGATGTATGTATGTGTAGAATTTTTACAGTTCTTATTGTGCCATTAATATAAGTACATCACAGCAATACAGAAATAACTGTTAATCTGTTGATGTAGTTGCCAATTCTAGCATGCAATTTAAGCCTCAGAACTGGGAGAGAGATACAACTTAATGCACTTATCTACTTAAATGTTCACTTCACCATATAAAGATGTTCATGATCTTAGTTATCCTTAGTTTTCATGTGACATCAAATGTATGCAAGTTGCCGAGTGGTCTAAAGCGCTCTCCGTTACGGATCACTGCCATCTCACCTCTGTCTGCGTGGGTTCGAGTCTTGGATTCGGCTAATGTGGGTATGTGAGAAAGCTTGCCAATAGCTTCTCGTGGGTTGGTGTTTCTTTCTTGGTTTTTTCCGGGGTTCTTCCTCCACCAATAATACTGGCAGCCATGTATAGCCTATCGTGTGCTGAAAAATGGCGTTAAACCCAACAACAACAACAAATGAATACACTTTATCCAGAATTGCAATTTAGCAAGAAATATATTTGTTAATTAGTTATGACGTTATTTGCTGTGGTGATACTCAGGGTTTTAGTGTCATTTAAGAAAGTCGAAAAAATTCTAATTTTCTTGTATTTTGAAGATAAAATGTTCATTGTTGAAGCATTATAGCTATAAAGTGTGTTTTACTGATGTTTATGTTCTTGTACCAAAATATGAAGTAAAATAAAAGAACTAAAAACAAATTTAAACTTATACGTTTTGTAACACACTTTAACTCTAAAACCTACGCTTTAAGCATATACATCTATGATTTAAGCATATACAATTACATCTTTGATGAAACATGCAAATCTAATAAGATTAGCCTTAATATCAAGCGTTGTTTTGCAATTGCATGCAGTTTAACGTTTATCATTAATACAAATTAGTCAGGAACTTGATACAATCTTTCAACTTTTGGTCTAACTGATACTGAATATAAACAGGGTAAATCAAATAATTTAATATGAAATCGATCAATGCCATCTTGAAAATATTCTCACTACTAAATATTACAAAATATTTTAGAAGTTTATATTCAGTTTTCATAATAAATGTATTCTTCTGCTATTTGTAAAGGCAGATATTATATGATCCTGCCAAGACATTAAGAGGTTAGTGTTAAGACTGCTTGACCTGGTGTCAGGATAATGTGACTGGGTGGGGCATCATGCTTGACATCTCTATAAACTGCCACACTGTGGGCATTATAGCGATATGACTGAAAAATGGTTAAAGCTACGATACAAGTCCAAATCACACACACACACACACACACACACACACACACACACACACACACACACACACGATCCAGCCTGTTCATCCATCTATATGTATGCTGATACATACATACATATTGTAGGTTCTTAAGAAATGCAGGTGGAGATCTGAAAGATGGCATATGTAATAGGTTTCATACCAGAAATAACAGCATGAGATGCTAGTGACATTTTAATTCTATTACATGAGAAAGATGTTGTACCTTACATAACTGTTGAAAATATTTATATTTTATGATGATTAAAATGTTGTGTACAAGTACTTCAATATACTGAATATCTTCTATAAATAGCACCTTTAACAATTTCAACTAGACTGTATTATTACTGGCTATACTATTAAACCAGGCTTGGTGATAACAGCTTCAGAACAATGCAGTCTCCTAGGAACACCATTATTACAAAAGGATTTCAAGTTTAACAATGTAGAAATGCTACATTTGCAAGTAATATTATGGCATCGGAGAGCAAGGTAGTATTGTTACTACATCAGGTTTGGAAATCACAAAACCAGTGCCCTAGAAATAGGGTATTGTTACTACATGGGTTTGGTGGAGAGCTATGTAGTATTGTTACTACATCTGGCTCTGGAGATCACAAAATCAGTGACTGGAAATAGGGTATTGTTACTACATGTGTTTGGGGGGATAGCTATGTAATATTGTTACTACATCAGGCTTTGGGATCACAAAATCAGTGCCTAGAAATAGGGTATTATTACTAAATGGGTTTGGTGGAGACCTATGTAGTATTGTTACTACATCAGATTTTGAAGAAAACAAATCAGTGCCTAGAAATAGGGTATTTTTACAATGAGGATTTAGTGGAGAGCTATGTAGTCTTGTTACTACATTAGGTTTTAGAGATTACAAAATCAGCAGTGGGAATTGTTAATACATCTGTTTAGGAATTAACCATGTAGTATTGTTACTAGTATGTTTACTAGTACAACATGAGTCATTTTACAACTTCTTGTACTTCTTATTAAACTTGATATTGTGTGTACAAAGTTTAAAATTCCTTTAAAAGGACAAGCAAGCAATTCCTTTTTTTATTCTGACAGCCATTATAAATAGATCGTATAACCATTTCTTATTAATGAGAGATAACTGGAAAATATAAATATCTGCAAGCGTTACCTCCCTTCAGCAATACCCCAATAATTTATTATAGATATTGGATACAGTTTGCGTGTTGAAGCTTTCTATGCACTGATTTTTATATTGACAGTCTTTGTTTTTTAATGTTCCCCATTATTAGTAATGTAATGTGTTCATAAGGATACATTAAACGCATCTCCTACACTCGTTATATATCCCTCACTCTCTCACCGTCTCTCTATCCATCAATCAATCAATCAATCAATCAATATATCTATATATTTATATATCTATATATCTCTCTATCTATATATCTATCTAGCGAAATACAGATTGCTAATTCGCTTTCAGCAGTGTCTTCTGAAAGTGCAAAACTAAACAAAATGAAATCGACAACGCGTTAATGTCATTCTATATTAAGTGTGGGGTCATGATGCATCTTATACGTCATTTGAATGATTCGGACTCGAACAAATCTGACAACCATGGAGAAGTCAGAGAGCGTTAAATTTCTCGTCTATAATATCGTTTACAAATCAAATAAGTTTTTTTATAAAGATGTTTATTGTCTCCACTAACAGGACAATATCTGCATAGAAGAGCAATTTTCTAACATTATTGAACGGGTTTGGTGCATGAGGTTAGGGGAATAATGTTATGCCGAAAATGCGTGCACATGGAGCATGAAAGTTTATAAATATATAAATCACAATTATTGTAGACCAGAAATCGGCCATTGATTTGTGGTTTTGTCCATATATAACGTACGTTAGATCGAACATATTTCCCGGATCGGAAATAATTCAACTACACATTAGGAAAGACTCAAGACAAGAACTCTGCAGTGAGACTTGAAATGAACGTTTTGAAGAATTAATCACATGTGAAATCCGACCTTGTACCACAAGTAGTAAATGGGGGCACCCTAGTCTCACTGGGAATTAGTATTACAGGACCCATTGGGCAAACCTAGCCTCAATGGAAATTTAACATGGGGAAAAATCGTGGGCAAACCTAGCCTCAAGGGGAATTTAACATGGGAAAAAGTGTTGGGCAACTCTAGCCTCAAGGGGAATTTAACATATGGAAATTGAACATGGTGGGTCTGTATAGCGTCAAGGGGAATTGAACATGGTGGGACTGAAATCTTGCTGGGGTGTTCAAAAACTTGCATAATTGTAATGATGCTATAAATAGCTATAATCAAGGAAATGCTCAACGACAAAATGGATGTGACTAAAAGTAACGCTGAAATGACGAAATTGTCCCAGAATGTAAAGGAAAATAAACATATCCCCGAAAATTAAGTTACAATGGTTTAGACTAAAATGGATAAAATTAGTAACTACTTACAATATCAACTTGTGTGACGATCGTGGATAAACACCCATGCATCTATTTATAGCTATAATCAGCTGAAAGTCCTATGAAATCTCACTATCGATTTATAGCTACAACTTGTGGGTTATTCCTTTGGAAAACCCCACTATCTTTTTATAGCCTCAGCTTGAGTGACGTTCCTGTTTATGAACTCTAATACATATGTATAGCTACAACCTGTGGAAATCCCCAAGTCCATATGTATAGTCTCAAAATTTCCAGCGTCAGTGACGTCACTGTACTGAACACTAGGGGATAAATGGCAACAGTGTTGCAAGTGGCTGATATGAATACGCGCTACTGTAGGTAGGTAGGTAGAGTGTATTTGATAGGGATAAAGTGAGTTTTATAGGAACAAACAGAGACCAATACACACACACACACACACACACACACACACACACACAGACACACCACAGAGGGAAGAAGAAAAAACAAACCCAAAATATACTATTGACACAGGAAAGAGGAAGAAAACAACAAATATACTATCCCGACGTTCTTACACTAACACACACACACAAACAGATCGAAGAATAAAACCAATATTAAAATATACTATCCATACAAACTTACGCTAACGCATACAAACCCCAAATATACTATCCACACAACGTTGCTAACGCGTACAAACCCCAAATATACTATTCACAAAAACGTACGCTAACGCATACAAACCCCAAATATACTATCCATACAAACGTACGCCAACACATACAAACCCCAAATATACTATCCACACAATGTCGCTAACGCGTACAAACCCCAAAATATAATATCTACACAAAAGTACGCGAACGCATACAAACCCCAAATATACTATCCATACAAATGTACGCGAACGCATACAAACCCCAAATATACTATCCACACAACGTCGCTAACGCGTACAAACCTCAAATATACTATCTACACAAAAGTACGCGAACGCATACAAACCCCAAATATACTATCCATACAAACGTACGCGAACGCATACAAACCCCAAATATACTATCCACACAACGTCGCTAACGCGTACAAACCCTAAATATACTATCTACACGGAAGGGAGGAAAAACAAACCCCAAATATACTATCCACACAAACGTACGCGAACGCATACAAACCCCAAATATACTATCCACACTCGGGAGGAAGAAGAAATAAACAAAAAAATATACGATCTACACAACGTACGCGAACACACACACACACGCACACACACACCACAGAGGGAAGAAGAAAACCATTATACACTATCCACATGGAGTGAAGAAATAACCCTTTATATATACTATCAACAGAGAGTGAAAAAGTAACCCATTATATTCCATCAGCAGAGAGTGAAGAAGAATTTTTTTTTGAAAGTACCTAAGCCCTCACCTGCAATGACCAACTCTGCCAAACACCTACACCCCACCCCCCACCCCCAACACTACAAAACCCATTTAACCCGTTATTTTATGGCATCAGTGTGTGATTTAGGAAACATCAAGACACAAAATGATGGAGGAATAGACTGACTGTTGTTTACCGACTTGCATGCATAAAGAGCGTGCGTAAAGGGAAACATCCTTCCTTTTCAATTCTAACTAAAACATGATCCAGAGGGATAGAAAGAGGTGAAAGAGCACAATTTCATAAGGTGTGAGTAAAAACAAAACACGCCATCCTTATTATACATTGTCAAGACCAAGATACACTTACGTTTTCTTTCTGGTCTATTCTCTTTTAGAAGGTAGTATGAAATTTCATACCAGGGCCAACGCATCGGCTCACATTGTCAATTTTTCCATTTCCATGTCTTCACTGGCACAAGTTCTTCCTCATCTTCAATTTCTTCTCCTTCTGAATCCCTCTTCTCTTTTACGTCTTGTTTCTGTTTCTTCTCTTTTCTCCTAGGGCACTCTGATTCCCAGTGTCCTTTCTCCTGACAACGATATTAGGTATCTTGACTTTTGTCTCTCTTTCTTAGACGAAGCAGGTATTCTGGAGACAAATACCCATTTACCTTTGCAGATATAGCAAACTTCATCAGCACTTACACACTTTCGTATGACTCTCATCAAATCAACGACCAAAAGAGTAAATTTTGTTGCCACTTTCGCCTGTGAATTATGCTTTCGTATGACTTTTAGCATATATTTGACCAGCAGGTCGATCTGTGCTGACTCTTCCATCTTCTTGATCGTTTGAGAGTGGAATGAATACTCTGACGCTAAGACACTCTCCCTATATACAGGGATCTGCTGCGTATGAAACCTAGTCAAATGTAATTTTGCAATAAGATGAAATGATTTCATTGAGAAAGTAAAAGGCAATGACGTGCCGTGTCGCCTCACACAAGACCTGAGGTGTTAGCTCAAATCCGTGTCAGCGATGTCGAAGACGACATAACTGAGCTTTAATCAATGCTCTCCAATTATGCCACAAAACCACGAGTCCTGATTCACGCCAAAAGAAATTTCGTTCGGTCCATAAAAAATAATATCACATCTGCGAAACGCAAAAACGAACTTCCAGAAAACTGAGAACGACGGCTTACACCTACAACGAGAAATGTATGAGTTCAAGTAGTGCGTAAAACTTAGTCAAATTACATTTTTATAGTCAAGACGAAACGATCTCTTTTCGAACAAGAAAGCAGACACCAAGCGACAATGGCGATCCGTGTCACACAACACTTTCAAAATGTGTATTATTAGAGGTTTGTTCTAGCGATTTGAACGGTTAAATTAAATGTTGATGTATTTTGCAATAAGACTTACGCAATTTCCATGGGATCGCCCATGGTAACATTGTTCGTGCATTAGTTTAATATTTTTAAATATTTTTTTATACAAATCGCCTTTAGGATAGACCCAGTAAAGCATGGCCATTCTCGTCACTATGTGAATAGCTACTCAAGTCAATTCGAAGTGAACGCGGTAAGAAAATAAGTATAGCCAATGAAATGGCTTACAACGGGTGATGCATTGTTTTGTTCTAGGACTGTGTGGCATAATAATCCCTACGCTCGTGCGTTGTTGCCATTACAGTGCAGACAGACCTGAATGTGAACTTACGAGCCCTCTTTGTGTATTGTACCATTTCTTCTTACCACATCAAAATACTGAGCGTCACAGTATTGGTTCGCGTTTTCAAGCTGACCATTTTTTTATATCTTACTTAAACATTTTAACATAAACACTCACACTCACATCGGTAGAGTCAGAACAGACGTGTTACAGTATTGAGGGCATGTTATCTTTTTTTCTTCAAACTAATAAATTTGGGGTTTGTATGAAGTAAAGAATCGAAAGTACAGTGAACCTCAAGGATGATGACCCAATCTGTCTGTCTATTGATGCGTGTATTTACTTAAGAAGAAATGTGACCTCTAAAACACAAAGAGATACAGCAAGCATAATTAGAATGAACACAACGATATTTTCCTTCACGCCCGTGTAATTTAGAGTTTCAATCCTCTTTCAAGACAAACTTGGTCTCCCTTTGTAGGCTTGAAATAAAAAAAACTGAAAAATCTTAAGCACTTTGCTATAGATAATTTCATCAACAGACTAAACAACATAAATACCGTTACAACACCAGAAAGCCTTAAATCTTCTATCAAAAAGAAATGCATCAAAAAATTAAAGATTAACGATAACTAACCAATGAAACCGAATTTAACAAAGGCAATGACATGTGAAGAAATACCTCTCACTTTGGAAAGGTAGGCGAATGTACTCTGTCATGCATCATCAACTTGAAAAAAATTAAAAACAGAGAGAAAGCTGAATCCAAATTCAGTTTTTAAAAAATTGTTTCGTTTCTTTTTTCTTTTTTGGAACAAATCTAATCACTAATATAGAGTGGAAAAGGGAAAATGCACATAAAAGCTTTGATAGTTCTGAAAAAATGAGGGGATATTCCTAACGTTCATAATCACCTATATATGCTTGGACTTGTCTGTGACTTATCCACAAAACAAGATGTACATATTTCTGGTCAAGCTGCAAGTGTGTGCGTGTTTTGGAAAATGGTAAAAATTGCATATACAATTTTCTCGTGACACTTATAAAGTGAAGAGTCTGTGCAAGTGTCAAAAGCCAAAGTCATATAAGTTTTGTATTTTGTACGGCTTGTAAAGATTTCCACTTTAGAAAATGTGAAGTATCACAAGTTATTATCACAAACAGAAGTGGAACATAGGGGCTTGCAAGAAAGAAAATAACCCAGACAGTTGGTGTCATCAAGAACGATAGAAACGGTACCCGAACTTGCTTGCTTGCTTACTTGAATTGAAGTGATTTTTGCTCCAATGGAGCATGTATCACCGGTTTAATCACGCACCGCGTGATTTTTAATTACTCCTGGGGAAGGAAAGAGAGCCTCATCCCCCCAGGCTTTTATGTACTCACAGACTACTTTTAAATTTAGCCACTCAAGGTGTAGGACTAACTAGTTCTTAACAACCTGACGGAAAGGCTTTAAACATAAGTGGGAATAGTCTCACCACACACTCATTTTTCTTAGTTGGTTTGAAATGCCTCAGGTGTCAACCCAAGCAGTATGTAAAGCCCGCTACGATTGGTCGGTAGCGATGACGTCACATTAGGACACATGGGCGTGTGGCAGGTGGAAATCGTTCCACATTCTGCCACGTGTACGATGTCCGAGCGTGGTAAAGGAGGAAAAAAGGTGCTCAGCAAGACAGCCATGGATGTTAAGTACTCCCCCAAAACGCCAGCCCGTACTTATTTCAAATCAAGTCCCGTTTTTGCTAATGGACAATAAAAAGTACCAATAATGTGTTAACCACCTGTGCAATTAGTTCAAATCTAACGAGTCTGTTAAATTTCCTACTTCCTAACATATCTGTCTAATATTAGTACTTAGTGTACATAAAAATAGTCATACTGTTCTTTTTTAAATTATTATGTCTAAGCGACATATACCAGTTTGGTCACTGTTAGGTTTAAAAAGTTAAGTTTGTTGTGGTGTTCCAATGGGTCAAGTTTGTTTCGAGAATAGTTTAGTCAAGGAGAGATACCAAACCAAATATGGTTCCCTATTTAATAAAAAGCAATCTTTTGCAGGCCTAAAAAGGCTGTTTTTTCTGCTGGAAGGTAATAACGTCTCTCTTTTGCTTTCACGTTCTTTCCCGCACTCCTAGTCTCATGATTCTTGATATCAGGAAATGCGTAGCCATGATGGGCGCCAATGTATGCAGCGGCTTCTACCAGTTGACTGAGGGGGTATCCAGTGTAGGCTTGTCTGTAGAATTGGGGAAGAACTCTGACCTTGTGTGAGGCGACACGGCACGTCATTGCCTTTTACTTTCTCAATGAAATCGTTTCATCTTATTGCAAAATTACATTTGACTAGGTTTCATACGCAGCAGGTCCCTGTATATAGGGAGAGCGTCTTAGCGTCAGAGTATTCATTCCACTCTCAAACGATCAAGAAGATGGAAGAGTCAGCACAGATCGACCTGCTGGTCAAATATATGCTAAAAGTCATACGAAAGCATAATTCACAGGCGAAAGTGGCAACAAAACTTACTCTTTTGGTCGTTGATTTGATGAGAGTCATACGAAAGTGTGTAAATACTGATGAAGTTTGCCATATCTGCAAAGGTAAATGGGTATTTGTCTCCAGAATACCTGCTTCGTCTAAGAAAGAGAGACAAAAGTCAAGATACCTAATATCGTTGTCAGGAGAAAGGACACTGGGAATCAGAGTGCCCTAGGAGAAAAGAGAAGAAACAGAAACAAGACGAAAAAGAGAAGAGGGATTCAGAAGAAGAAGAAATTGAAGATGAAGAAGAACTTGTGCCAGTGAAGACATGGAAATGGAAAAATTGACAATGTGAGCCGATGCGTCGGCCCTAATGTGAAATTTCATACTACCTTCTAAAAGAGAATAGACCAGAAAGAAAACGTAATTGTCTCTTGGTCTTGACATTGTATAATAAGGATGGCGTGTTTTGTTTTTACTCACACTTTATGAAATTGTGCTCTTTCACCTCTCTCTATCCCTCTGGATCATGTTTTAGTTAGAATTTAAATGGAAGGCTGTTTTCCTTCACGCACCCTCTTCAGTAACAACGCAGATTTGTTTCTTTGTGACGTTTATGTATTTAACATGTTTACATTTTTGTGTTATTGGTCTAAGTTAAGACTTAATTAAAGACTTAATCAAAGAGCACAACTACATTACCAACCGTTGCATTATGTACTTTCTTTCATGGTTTGCCAGACTAAGAAGTTTGCGTGAATTTTTAATTTAATAGAAATGACGATTATTATACACCAAAGCAATGGTTGTAGTTTTACTTTACCTTCTCATATAAACGCTTTCCTTTACTAAATAACGTTTTCAGAACAAACTAACAAGGAAATGGTATGCATTATGCAGATTAAAAATATATGCTGAGTAACTTTTACCGTAAGTCTGAAGATCTGCTATCATTTAAAATGACAAGAATATAAAAAGCGGGGAGACGATTTGTCAACTAAAAGTAACACGGTGTGGTTTATGCCTTTTCCTTGCTACTTGACTACAGACATTACTGATTATAATTAACATTCTTCGATAATATACAGATAGATTCGTCAATAACCAGTCAGCATTCTGTCACTACAAATGATGATAGATGTAGATTTATATGTTTCATTCATCAGCTGTTTTGTCACGGAAACCAGATTTAATAGTTTGATGTTATATCTAGAGAAATATATTATCTAAACTGCTGACATTCGTAGTTAAAAAGGTCAAGATGCCTTTTTAATTACGAACATTTCGAATATTCGTGTTTGCTTGAAAATTGTAAATTCAAACTGATCTGATGATGATTAATGGTTTAATGATTTAATGCAATTGCAAGTACATAGATGAAAACCATCTTAAAATATCCTTTGAAACATTGTGGAAAAAGTCAGGATGATTGCTTGTGATAAATTCAATTGTTATGCGCTATTGTGCGATATAAAATATTTGAAGACATTTGCGTCATTCACCCTTTAATCACAAAATGAAACCATGCAATTCGCATAATATATTCATGCGCGTAATTAATTAAATTAAAAATTGAAATGTGAAAAAAAAACATATTTCTTTGAAACATTACCAATTTCTTTTTCCGTACGCTTTTTAGTAAGAGGTCTGATTACTGACAGTAATTTAAACTCAAATTAATTACAAAATAATTTGATTTTAATGCGACCTATCTTAATTCTAGCGTGGACTCACTGTTTCTGGCATTCTGGCAGGGTTTCGACGTCCATCGACTACATACCTAATCAATTCAGTTCACTCGATATATCAGACGTCGTACAGGAAATAACTCATAATTGCCTAAACATTAGGGATTATATTTCTAGTCATCATCTTCGGATATAATGCAAGTTCATTAGTATTTTTATAGAATGACTTACATGTGTACCAAAGCCATATTTCCAATTATTTGATATTTTTCCACGCTGAATTTCAATAGTTATTAATGTCCTTATGCAAACTATGAATTATAACATATTGTCATATACATTTTATCATCGATTCTATTGCAATTGTGTTAAATAACTATATATCAATATGAACGTCTTTTAACCGAAATAAATGATAAAATTCATATGCAAAACAAACAAAATAATGAAGAAGGCATTGGTTTTGCATTTGTGTTTACGTGTTATTTTGTATTCTGAGTATTATACTGTATGTCTTTTAATTGTACAATCAATCTTACTGTAACGTAACACTTAACTACGTCAAATTTCGTAATGCTATGTGACTCAAAGTATGTTTGGATTGGTTTTGTTTTTAATTAAGAAGTGCAGAGCGGCTACCACTCATTCAGCTATGCTATCAGTAAACAATGCTGACAAAGTGAATGCCGCTGGTTCTTGCGTCAGTATAGAAGGAGTACCTCCAAGTCAGGCATTCTCGTTTCCACTCAAACAGCGGAAGTGAGTTGTTGTTTTGTTTTTGTTTGTGTTTTATATTTCTTCTAATATTTGTAAATTGCTGTCTGTCTCTCACAAGTATAGCGTACTACCAATTTTTAACGTGGCATCACTAATAGCATTTTTATCCAATACATTTCCTTGAAAGTTAAGTTTTTAATTGCTTTGGATAGGTCTTTACTTAAGTGTGAATCGCTGCCAAGTCATCTCGGACCAGTTTCCACATATAAATTAATTCATACGTGAAATTTTCGTTGTGTGATTCATGCGATTGGACACATTAAGTTATTATCCATGTGATTTATTGTCTTAATTTATGATATTTACCATCTTGTGCATAATGTGACTATAATTGACGCTCTCCTGATTCAATTTACCGGGACCTTTGCTTTTGTTTTTATTTTAGTTAAATCTCTTTCTTTAATGGAGATATATCTCCTGTACTGTTGTTTTTAAAGTGTGAACGTTATATTGTGCACATTATTTCTATTGGATATAATATAACTAGTTATGGATGGTGTGTGTTATGATTGAGAATATATCATAATGTTCTGTATATGGCACATTTGTGACACATAGATAAAACCAGGTTTGGCGTCCAGCCTCTATACCTATTAAATAATTTAAATAATGATACATTATTTTAATCTGCTTCGCCCTGGCTTCGCATTCAAACCTACATCTGAATGTTACACAGGGATGTACATTATTGTCTTTTTTATTCCTAGCGGTCAGGTTTAATGCATGTAAACCAAATAACTGTGCCACTTTAGCTAGAATATATAATTATTACATCACCACGGGTTTTCCTTATCTGAAAGAAGTACCAATCCGCTTAACTTTTATATTATTAATTTTCTGCCTCCACACCTTCCTCTGCCGCTTTGGTTTCCTGCGACAATTGTAACTGATGCTGCTACTACGTGTACTACAACAACATTTACTCTTAGTCCGTCAGCACCATGTTATACTACTATCAATTACGTCAAACTTTTTTCTACTCCTATTGCAACTCTTTTTTTAAAGGAAAAAAATGGTCAGTTTTGAAATGTTTGAAATTACAATTAATTTACAAAGCGGTATTCACTGATGCGTTTTTTTTGTCTTAAGAACAGTGATCATATATAACAGTATCAATACCTGAATTCTGTATATTTGGAAGAAAACATATTAAAGGGACAATATATGTATCACCACATTATATTTATTAAACGCAAGACCATACAACATATATTTCATTTTGCAATGCTTGCCATCTTGCAATCTAAACGAATATGTAATCATCATACATCGCATACCACCCAATCCCAATCATTAAACAGGTTTAGTTTCAACAACGGACGAGACGAAAATAGCAATATTGCGTAATTATATTCTACACAAAGAAATTTAAGTAGCCTTGCCTTCTACTTTTGACAAGTGTGATTGATGAAAATCCTCTTCACTATCTCACTGCAAAATTATTGCCCAAGTCGTTGCTAGATAGGAAATAAAAAATAACATGGCAATTGTAGAATATATTTCTAATATTGTTATTTCCATTAATGAGGGCAAAACGTGAGTGGAACATGCTTTGTCGATGGTGATCAAACCTTCATGAATTGCCCAGATAATGAAACTTTTCAAGACAGGAATACAGGAAGAAGGATAAATACGTCATATTCTCCCTGTAACGTTAGAGTATGTACTTTAATCAGGTATACTGAATTAAATATGTTTGCTTAAACACACACACACACACACACACACACACACACATATATATATATATATATATATATATATATATATATATATATATATATATATATATATATATATATATATATATATATATATATATATATATATATATATATATTCAACAAAACTCATCGGTATATAAAGCAGAAATAAGCATGTTGGTAGTTTTATCCAAGTTTTGTATATTCATATTTTAGCAGCGTTGAAACACAGAAAGACAAATGTTAGTGTTTAGATGTAGGATTGAATTATTATTGCAATTGACGTTGCGCAAATTCTCTTAACTTTTTACTTTTTACAGAGATTAAGAAGAACAGATTCAAAAGACTGAGACAAAACAGAAGGAATAGCATGTCCTACCTGATTCGTTGTTAAAGTCGTATTTGTCTATACTTTCCAATATGAAATGTTTGAGTGAAGAATATAAAAATGGATTTCGAGTGATGTTTTTATTCGATTACCTCTCTATCTTGTTTTTGTTTCTGTTTCCATCATAGTCATTATTTTAATTCCAACCTCGATTGTATGTTTTCCTGCTATGTATGTTTGATGAAAATTATGCAAAACAGTTATAATTTAAACTGATTGCTTCTGGAAGTATATTATGATTTGAATATGCTAGAACTGCATGCATGCCCATGCAAGGCCAGGGAAGGTTTGTTTGTTTACTTCTATGGAAAATGGCTAAATCGAAACAGAACATTTAAAACTTGATCCTACCGCTGTTCAACATATGTCACACCTGTTTCAAATTAAGATTCTTTTTGTCTCGGTTTTGAATGATTCATTTGGTTCATTATTCCATGTTGAGCTACGAGCTACGTCCATTCAATGCTCATTTAAATTAATCATTCATCAACCATGTAAAACCCTCCCCTTAACATTATTACACCGTTTATTATAATACAATGAACATGGGCTTCATGTTTACCATTTGAACGAATGAATATATCCCATTTATAATTGGAGAAGCATTATAGTCTCAAATCTAAACAAAATACTGAATCAATTTTTGTATATTGCATAGGGTACTATATTGATATACCCGCGAGAACTTGCATGTATGCATAACTGTACCAGGATTTTGGAAACTGAAAGGCGCTTGACCACTGGACCAATTCATTCCTAAAAACTCTTTCTGGAATACCGATTTTTATTATGTCGTGCCACTTTTTATAATGCGTTGCATCTTTTCAACTTGTACACTACTAACATATTCTTGATTATTAATATTATGATATATTTATATTAATGACTTCAAAACTGTCAAGCATCGAGTTTAAAATATGTTCTTTATTAGCATACAATGACTGCATATGCCATAATTGCAGCACACTGAACTACCAGTCCGTTGTCGAAATTTCTTATCTTTATTGTCCATTTTCTTGGCATAATATCAGTCAAGAAAATGAAATGAATGGACGTGCTAATTACCTTTCAAGGTTTACCTATTTAATACACGCCTTATTTAATTTAGACAAAACTGGCAATTTCATACGATATGGAGAAAAGAATTCATAAATCAGTGAATTATTTGCCCACTTTTCAATCATGTTCCAACTCTGATGCTCTTGAATTAAAGTAAATAAAAAAAATTAATACTTAAATAAACATATCTCTCATAACATTTCCGTCTCTACTGTATCTCACCGACGTAATACTTCAGCATTCTAGAGGAGATTGACAGTTTATTTACTAATCCACGGTCATCATTCAAAAACAAATGTAGGTTACCTACTACAATCGTCAAGCATAAAACTACATGTATCATTTTTAGTTACCATTTGATCTGTTTGCCATCACTGTACAATTTAAATAGTATTAATTCACAATATATATATATATATATATATATATATATATATATATATATATATATATATATATATATATATATATATATATATATATATATATCTTCTTTCATTCAGCTAATCAGAAAATTTAATAGCAATATGAACGTCGCTCACTACCACGCGACCACTTTTAGCTGCACATTAGTTGTTCCCGTTGCTACCTACTTATTGAGTGGCTACTATGGCTACGGTGGTTTTGGTGGATACGTTGGATATGGGTCTATGGAGGGTATGGTGGATATTGTGGATACAGAGGTGGAAGGGGCTTGGGCTTTAGTGGATTCAGAGGATTCGACGGTGTATATGAGGACAAAGCCTGGGACGCCATCGACATCACTTACCTAAGGCAGGATATAGTTACAGTAGATGTCATAAAAAGTAAGAACTAATTATATTCATCCTTGACATTTCTAAACCATCGTACAACATAACCACATTGAACTAGTTACACACTAGCGAGATCCCTTCAATTTGTGCTGCCTAGTTACATTTATGTGCACTTACAGTTCAGAGTAACAACACAAATCGCTTTTCAAAATAAGCAACATTATTATAGCAATATTCTATTAGTTTAAGAAGTCAAATGGCGCAAATAATCTTAATTCATTTCCTTTTCAAAGGTATATAAAGAACAGATAATCCAAAAACTGAGACGACACAGAAAGGAAAATCACGCCCTACCGGAATCATAGTCTTAGCTGTCGACACTACCCGAATAAATGTTTGATGGAAGAAAATGAAAGGTCTTTTTAGTCATTATTGTACACTATTCTCTCTCTCTCCCCGTTTCCATATTCATCATTATACTCCCTACCTTTAGTCTCTACATGGACTATATATTATACATGACGAAAACCATACTAAACAAACATCGTTTAACTTGAACGATTCCTGAATCATACTCTAATGTAATTAATGCTAGAAGGGATTATATAAAGCGTACCAACGAATGAAAAGGGTTCAAAAAGTTGTAATCAGCTACTGAAATGTCATTAGTACATTTTTTCTTATGATATATATGGTATTGATATGTCATTTTGCATTTTTACTTGACTTTTCCCTTATATCCACGTACAAAGAGCACGATACAGCGGAGAAGTGAATGGTTTGCTTCTAAAGAAATTAGATACCCAACTATCATTTCAAACACCATCAGATGATGAAGGAGAAATTAATCAGAAGTTGGAGTATCCACATCGAAGGTCAGTTGCCATATATGTTGAGAACATAGTAAAAATATTACATTTGAAACTGATCTCTATAGCTGTTCAATATCAGTTACAACTGTTACAAATTGACAAGATATTATCTAAATTCTAATTATTCATCGAGTTCATTCTTCAATGTATAGATACGAACCACTTCCATTCATTCTTAATTTAAATTTATCATTTATCGGACATGTCGGCCAATTGTCTTGATTTATCACATAAATTAATATAACACAATGAACATGGATTTCAGATTCAACACTTCAACGGATACATATACTATAATATAATTAGAAAAGCATTATGAAATAAAACTTATTACTTTTGTTTATTGTATCGTCTGGGTATGCTCATGGGGCAATTTTGGCATCAGGTACTTCTTTTAAATACCCGGGAGCAGCAGGGGGGGCGAATCGGACATTTTGTCCAAACGTCATTTGGCTTAATTAGTACTTTCTGCACTCAGCGGATCCTGTGTCGTCAGCGCCTGGTAAAAAAAAAGACGACGTCGTCGTCGGGGGATCGTCCGGACGTCATTTGGTTTAATTAATACCTTCTGCGCGCCGATCCCAGCGTCGTCAGCGTCCGGTAAACACAGCGACGACCGCGTCGATGTCATCGCCCCCCCCCTGCTGCTATGATCTTACAAACAGAGTGATCACTAACTCCTCCTCTTGTAAATCAATTAGGTTATTTGACTGATCGGTAAGTCTGAAATTAATTCTCGTTAAAAACCGATTATGGCATTGCATATAGACCGGATTAATCGGATTCTCAACGATTAAAAATCCCGGAGGGGCTGTTGGTGAAAATGAATAAAGGATATACCCCTGTTGGGCCTGATTTGATTGCTTGGTATCCACCTGGTAACTTCCTTCGATAGCATCACACACTAGATTAATCGCTATCACCGATGCAATATTTACGTTGTATGGAGCAATATGCCTACCATCATCTCCGTTATCGTGTCTGAGGATAGTTGATGGATCCAGAAAATCATTAAGAGATTTTCTTAGTTCTGGCGCATTGTATCCTGGAACCTTTAAATCGGGTAAATCGGCTTCTGTGATATTAAACTCGGTTAGGAATTTTTGTTTATCATTAGTTCTGCTATCGGATATTACTTTAACGATTCGTTCATTGATATATTCCATGTCTGATATAAGTTGATTTAACACCTCAACGTGTTTTTGTGCTTTTGTCTCCCGTAGCTGTTCTAGTTGCAATCGGTAATTACGATTAATCTCGGCAAACGCATCAGTGATATCATTTAAACTAATTGCGATCTCGACGTCTGTTTCAGGAGTTTCCTTATACGTAAAATACCATTTAATGGTATTCCTGTTTTGAAATATAAACCTGGGGGGTAAGAACGCGTTTTTCATAACAGATAATTTATCTCGATACCGGGGGGTAATCTCATGATACGATTGCGTGTCCGCGGCGATTCCATGAGGTGGATTCTTAGGCCATCCTAGTATGGTTCTTATTGAACTGTTATAGATATCAACCATATACCCCGGTGTGCTTATTTCAATCGTCGACGATAACGTCGGTTCATGAACCGTAATAGCGATTTTTGATTCTTTTCCTGTGATCGATTTTATCCTGCGTTGAAATTCTTTATTGATTTGTTCTATTTGGTATGACCCAGTTGGTATTGTAACCTCCCCCCAGTCTGGGGTCCCATCGGGTTTATTTGTCCGTGCAAAAACCAGCGAGTTATTAGGTTGTTGTCCGTTAAATGCGTCCGCTCGAATATTAGGCCAACTGTGATATATTCGCAATTTTGCCAGCGCTATTTCCTTCACTGGAACCGGTGATGGAAAGTTCACACTGAATTCGGGTTTTGTTGACGTTATCGATATCATATTTGTTTGTACCGGAGTGGTGTTCTCCGCGATCCGTTGAAGCAACTGAAACCCTTCGGGGTTCAGCGACATTATTATTATTCGTTGTTTTTAGTGTCTAATTTCAACAACCAGGTGGTTCCGGCTTCCAGTTGAAAATCCTCGATTTTTGACATCGCGGAGCTATACAACTGGACCATCGTGGAGAATTCAACATCGGATACGAACAAATTATCAATTGACAACGAGATCAACCCGGATAATTTCGAGTACGCGTCGGATACTATTTGATGTTTTACTGTATACTCGTTGAGTTTTTTCTGAAAACACGATGATATCTTCCTAGTGATTGCGTTGGCGACTCCAGCAACTGTTGTCATTGCGGAGATAGCGATTGGAACAGCGATCGGGGCTATCGTGGTTACCGTGGATAAAATAACACCGGTACCGGCTACTATACCCGACACCGAGTACACGACCGCGTCGATGGCGGTTATTTTTCGGCGGTATTTTTTTTTTTTTACACGGTATTGTTCGGAAAGCGTTTTCAAGTTCGCGGAGAATTCTTTTGCGGTATCGAATCGATATTGATGTGACGTCGGTGATACCTCTGATTCAATTTCCTTGGTGGTCATTTTTATTTTAAAAGAGCTAGTGTTTTTAATTAATTAGATTCGCTACAAATTCCACATACCATGTGATGTTTGCCCCGGCTAGATTTCCATCAACGGCATAAATTGTAAACTGTTCAGTTTCGTTCCTGTCTATAATTGTTGATATTGTATTGTTAAACCCGGATGAACTCGACGATAATATATTAAACTGCATCATTGAAACCAGTGTCAATCGATAAATGCCCTTAACAGTTGCGGTGATATTTACTGTATTCTGTGTAGGAGTCCAATCGAATGATCCATGCCGAATTGTGTATACTGTGTTGATGGTGTTCTCATGAGGGATTTTTATTTTTATCATTTCCGGTATTCTGTCTTTGATATTTGCAACATCAACTATGATTGTTTCTATTTCCCGTGTATGCACGTATAAACCCCTTTTGATCGAGCTTTCAATATCAGTTTTGATTGTTTCTATTTCCCGTGTATTCTCGGTCATACTTTTTTTGTTCGCTGCAACATCAAGTTTGATTGTTCCTATTTCATATGTATGCACGTCTATACCTTTTTTGTTCGCTGCAACATCAGTTTTGATTATTCCTATTCCCCGCCAATACGCGTCTACATTTTTTTTGTTCGCTTCAACATCAGTTTTGATTGTTCCTATTTCCTGTGTATGCGCGTCCACACCTTTTTTGTTCGCTTCAATATCAGTTTTGATTGTTCCTATTTCCTGTGTATGCGCGTCCATATTATTTATGATCGTTGTAACATCAGTTTTGATTGTTTCTATTTTCCGTCCATGCGAGTCTACATTATTTATGATCGTTGCAACATTAGCGCCGATTATTTCTATTTCCCGCTCATGCGCGTCTACATTATTTCTGTTCGTTGCAACATCAGCTTTGGTTATTTTTATTTCCTGTCCATACGCAGTGATATCATTTATAGTTATTGTAATCTCATCCAGCTTGGTATTTTTTTTACCAAAAAATTTATCAAAGTTGTCATCGATCCTGTTAACATTTTTTCGTAACGTGTAAAATTGGCCCGACAGCGTCGTAAACTCCAAAATAGTATTTTTTATTGTTGCAAGATTTGGTTCGGTCACCGTCGGGGTCCCAAAAAAACTAGCGGTAGTGAGTTGTATATCGGTGATAGATTTTTTCACCTCGGCGACAGATTTTTTCACCTGCGCGTCAAGTTCGGTCACCGATCTATCTAACCTTGTAAAACCGTCCTGGACTAATGTTACCCTATCCGTCACCGTCGATATATGTTCACCCGGTTTGAGTCGTCCGTCGCCGGTATACAGCGCGATAGTGTCCTCGGCGGCATCACGCCGTCGTATTAAAACGTCATTCAGCGACACATTACCGGATTTCAATTTACCCTGGCGGTCTTGAAATACAACTATTTCACCCGGGTCAACACTGGTTAAATTCAACGTATCAGCGATTTCATCCTCGATTAGTTTTTTTTATGTCGGCGGCGGCCGTTTCCGTGGATTCTTTCAGCACCGAAACCGGTCGTCCCCAAATATCAATCATCGTTATTGTAAAAAAAAACGGCGTTTCTAATTAACCCGCCGGGCCTCTACGACCCCACTAGTGTATTCGTTTACAACCACATGAGGTGGTTTTCGCGATGATGAAATCGCCGCGAGTACGTTCAATACCTCACGGCCACATATCGGTGGGTCGCTTAATCGCTGTGTTGGCAGCGTGGAATAAAAAGCCCGGGCTGAACACGCCCGGATATACCGCATGAACTCGTTTGGCGGGGCTAACCCGTATGAATCAAAATAGACGATCGCACGCGGATCAATCGCGTACGCAACCCAATGAGTCCCCGCTCCGGAGGACCCATCGAGGTTAATTATGCCGGTTTCAATATTCCTTGGCGCCGCCGGTAATTGATCCCTCATAAAAACACCTCTGAAGTTTTTTATCGCTAGCGCGTTTGCGGCGTCTATTAAATCAAAATTAGACATGGGAGTCATTGACTCCTGCGTTAATAAACGGTCCCCGGTAGTCTTAGACCCTTTCCCGAGTACCATGAATACGGGGTTCCCGGTAGTCTTAGACCCTTTCCGGCTACGGGTCGTTTTTTTATAGCCTTTCCCGGTTGCCTTTTTCAGTGCCATTTCCGCCGCGGTACCAACGGCCCCCAACGCAGCCGCCTTAGCCACTGCTGGGGCCGCCGCGGCAATCAACGCTGGAATTGCGGCTAACAGCGGAAATATCCCACCGGTCTTTTCCATGTTTTTAATCGCTGCGGCCGAGAAATCTATTTGAACACCCTTTCTATTCTTCATCGCATTATTGAAATGTTTTATTTGACGCGCCGTCAACGATATCTTATGATTACCACCTGCCATCTGTGACGGCTTCAGCGTTATTGTGGTCCCGCATTGCTTAGCCGACTTTGATCGTAATTTCTTGACTTACCATCAGTCAACTCTACACTGACGACACTATACGACATTTTATTGTAAACGCGTTTTGTGCTTTCAATTACATGTTTTCCACTGGCGCATCAACGATTCTCATTCGTCCACCAACACCTTCCAACAGCATTGATTTATCGCTGAGGATGACAGCAATAGCTCTATAATCAGCAATAGCGCCGCGAGTTACATTAGCTCGGAAGTGTATATCAACGACGGATTGTCTTGTTAAATCAAGATGTTCCAGCGAAAAGTAATAGATCGGATATAGTTCTTTGAAATCATGTTGTGATATTTGCAAACCAGTGTCGACGTTTTGATCACGACTCATATACGACAGCAACCGATGGTACACGCGTGCAATATGGTTTTGACCGTAATTAAGTTGTATATCCTCAGATGGTTCCTGCTGGCCGTTTATTCTCAGCGAGACGTCAGTAACGCCTAATCGATCAAATATCATATGGCTGAATAACTGATTATCAACTCTCGTCATATCCTGCAACGCAACAAATATATGACGCGGAGCCGAAATGCCTTGTTGTGATGCCAGGTTCCATGTGAATATACCATTGATATTTGATTGCTTAGTATCTGTTGTTGTTGTTAACCAACTTAGTAATGATTTTCCTCCCTGCTCCATAAATGATAGCAATCGTGCCTCTGTGGTAATGGATGGAGTCATTACTGGCATCCACAATAATATTTTAGTTAAAACGACTTTACCAGGGTCATTATTTGGATTTGCAGGATCCGCTGAAATTCTCCAAATTGCATTTCTATCATCACCTTTTCGCACAAGCACCACGGTATGCGTTGCTCCGTAGATAACTTTTCGCACGTTCCTACAAAATCCAAATATATGATGCAGTGGAATCGCGCATGAGAAAGATCTACGCGCCCCTGTTAACATTGATATGCGTGTTGCAGCTCCGATGTTAAAATTAGGATCGCTGTTTATAATCATATTCTCAACATCAGCATCAGCGTTATTAGCATTATTTCTTGGTCGTCTTACCACACATTGTGAGTTTCCAGCAGTGTTTTTAGTATCCTTTGCAAACATCATAGATGGACCCGCTGATCTTGTATAATCGTCGGAATATCTTGCTAGCCCGATTATTGTTGTAGCAACATCAACATCGCGTTCTATAGACTCGATCTCTCTTCCATCAATGAGATATTTTGCACTCTCAAATAGCGCCATTACGCCGTTATTGACTAAGCCAACTTTGGTACCATCTGGATACGGTGCTGGTACAGCAGGAGTATCGACCTCTGTTACAAGTTCTCCTTCGATTTCAATAAACGCTTCACACGGTAAAAAATATTTACTGGTATCATGGACTTGAAGTTCAATTCGCGATCGTATGTTGGGTTGTACTGCATGATAGGAATAAAATTGATAATTACGGACAGAATCATCCTTGTGCACTGGTGCGTCCATATCAAACGCCGGGTCAGCTGTTCGTTTAAACATTTTATTTAATAATACGCTGATGCATCTAAATCATCGTCGTGGTTTTAAACCACTTGCCGCTATTATGTTTGCGATGTCATCTTGATTATTGTTTACCAACGACGCTAGTTTTTCTTCCACGGCGTTATTTATTACTTTACTGACATTCGCAGGCATCACTGTCGTTGATGGCATCACCGGTGGTTTCTGTTTTTTTCTCCTCACCAACGACATTAGTTTGTCCTTTGCTGCAGAAAGCGCCTTTCCGGCAACGTCTCCAATAGCACTAATACCCTTATCACGAATAACATCAATAGCCTTCATTCCTAATTGTTTGACTAACGGCGCTATTTTTGGAGCCATTCTTGTAAATAACCCCGCAATGGTGCTACCGAGACCATCTCCATAGTACGCGCGGTAAACAGGCAATCGCGAGTTTACCACGTAGACGAGTACTGGTTTATCGTGGTTGTAGTGTATGATCATCTTTATTATAAAAACACCGGTTTTTCAATTAGTGATTGTGATCACCAGTGATTGATCACCCCCCCCCCCACCGCCGTGTGGAAAACCGGAATAAATTTTATCAAAATTTCCTGGGGTTTTTGCCCTCGATAAAAATCCGGTTTTTTTCCGTTTTTTTCTTGATTTCTAGTCATTTTTGGTCATTTTTTGTTGCCTATAGTCGTTTTTTTTCGATTTTTCAGCAAAAACATCGATTTTCTCTAAATGATTTCCTGGGGTTTTTGCCCTCAAAAAATTGCCAAAAACGGTCAAAAAATGGCCAAAAATCGACAAAAATCGACCAAAAAACTGACAATTTTATAATTTTATAATTTTATAATTTTTTTAATCATCCACGAGTTCGTCTATGAGCGTTCGATATGCATTAATGTCCATGATACCGCCTGCAAATAACCGCTTGCAAATATCAGCGGCCTCATTGATTATTTCCGGAGAGTTATTTCCGGCTCGTTTTCCTCCGATTAGTACCTCTAGCCGTGATATATCACTGAGAACACTGTTAGGACAAGCGTTTTCAACTAGACCACTACCACTTGGATACCCCTCTCCGCTTGTTTTTTTAGAACCAGCTTTTTTTTGACGTTTTTCTTTTCGCTGTTCTTGTTGTTGTTGTATATCATAATCATCAATTCCTTTTTTAAATTCTTTATATCCCAATTCTTTTGTATCCAAGCGATCAACCCCTTTATTCGTTTTATACAACCAATTAACCCAGTCATCTCGTTTTATATTACTGTTTTTATACTCGTCTTTTAAAAAGTCTTTTCTTGAATGATAGCTTTGAGCGGCAAAATTACCAAAAACCCTATAATCGTCGGATTTCAGTAATTGAGGTCGTTTTATTTCCTCTATAGCCCCTTCAGTGAGTTTATACATAAAGGAAATCCCTCTTTGAGTGGAAATTTTTTGAGATTCACCAACATCAATATCAGCTAATCGTTCATACTCTCGTTGGGTTTTTATATCACTGGAAAGTTGTTTTATCCGTTGCTGTGTTTGTTCTGTCTCTGCTGCTATCTTTTCAAGTACAGGAAAAAGAGGCGCCTCTTTCCGTTCGCCTTCCTTAGGAATATCTCCATATATTGCCCGTTCTGTTGCCGCTGTAACATCCCTAATCGCTTTAGTTACCGGGGCAAACAGTTGTTCGCTTCCAACAGTAAAATCGGTTTGTAGTTGTTCTCGGACCCTGTCTCGTAACGGTATGAACTTTTTAAGCGCCGCTAGCCGCTCTCTGGCTAGCCGAGTAGTAAGTGATTCGCCTACCATTATTGCAATTGCGAAGCAATTTCTAATTTCCCGCCGAGTGTACCATCGGGGGCTCCACGGAGTTTTCGTCTATAATCCTTCTAATGTTTTTGATCTTGCTAGAAATCTCCCGGCGTCGTTCATAAACACGTCCGAGTTTTTTTCGTATTATTTCAACGGCAGTAAATAGTCCAATGAATGCATTTGCGTCATTGTGGTACAAGTTTTCATTGATCGTATGTTGTAATCGTTTTATAAAAAAGTACTCGCGGGCCAGGGTAAAACGCCCCCGTTTCGATTGTTCGTTAATAATTTCATAATCGGATAATATTTTTTCACTGTCGAGACCATCAGATAATTCAATTCCTTGATTTTTTAATTTTGAAATCTCGGCTAATATATTATTGATGTCTTCGATATTCATTATTCTTATAGAACATCTTGCTTTTAAATAAAAAAAAAATGAAACCCCGTGTATCAATTCCGAAGGTGTTTAATAATTCGTTAGACGTGACCTCGTCAGCGCCATAGGCGCCGGTGACTTCATCACTCGCTGATTTCTGTTATATATGAAAATCGAATTCTATGCCCGGTCTTTTTTGAGATCGCTGAATTCTGTATTCCTTCTGCAACAAATCGTATCGAGGCTCCACAAATGTCAAAGTATCTACTGGCTTCATTCATCGACTGAAATATTTTTTCTTCGTGAGTTGTTGTATCAAATGACTTTACGGGTTTTGCTTTGTTTGAGTATTTACCAGTTTGGCCTTTTTTGACATTCTGACTCTGAGAGATGGCTTGCAGGTTTGTAAGAGAATTATCAGTCTTATTATTATTAATATGATCAATCACAAGCCCATTCTCGATTAATCCGTTAAATACTTCAAATACCATCCTATGAACATAATACTTCTTCTTTCCGGCACCAAATGTCAAATACCCCTGATTATTTACGGTACCAACCGGCTTCTTCAGTCTACGATTTCTAACAATGCCGTCGCGAGACGCCTCGTAATTGACGAGCAGGGGATGCGACTGAAATTCTCGGTCCATTTGTATAATAATACTACTTGTCTAATTTATTATTTGGTTTAATTATGAATCTTTCAACGTAGTCCTGGGGGGTTTTGATGACGAAGTCGGCGGTAGGGTCAATGACGGCGTTTTTAATTAGCTTGTCATAATAGCGTTTTAGTTCCCTGTATCGCTTTCCGCCACAATTGATACACAACTGCGATTTTCCTCTTACACCGACGTGACAAACCAAGCACGGGAGGGGGCCAAGAGAACCATTACGAACGCTTTGTAAATGATACCCGCAGAATTCACCTCTACATGATTTATTGCACGGGGTTGTCGACCCAATCATCAACCATTTGCAGTGATTCATTATACTATATTCTTTTATTTAAATACTTGTTTTAATTATATGGATGAGTTCGAGAGATTAGCAGCAATTAAGCCCTGGAAAAATATTAAGTTCAATCTCGATAGAGTCCTCAAGGACGCACCAAAAGCGTTAATAAACGATAGAACCCTGTTGAGTAAAATACGCGATTGTATCGATGAATTCAAGCGTGATGGTGCATCTCATAGTTGGTCAACATTTCGAATTGATGGCGTTGTTGATGCTACCATGAACGACAACCGCGCAGCAACGATAATATCACAACTTGACGGTAAAAAGTATTTCTTCAGAGTAAAATTCATTGTCCGGGTGGAATCAGGTGATTCGATCATACGTGATAAATTTGAACCAGTTCTCAGCGACAAGAAAACAGTCATTGTTAGCCGCGACTCCAAGCCGGGGTTGTTAACCGGAATTGACAGACCATACTATGAACGAGCGTATCCTGAAACAGCAGTTGTTTATGGAATATACCCGTTAAATAAGAAACCTGATATCGGAAAACTAGCGCCGATGAAACAGTCAACGGGGATAAATTGTGTAGCAGAACGAATAATAGAGCATTTTACAAATGCATGTCGAGGAAACAAATTGACTGATTTACGACGTAGCAAAATCAACCAGTGGGAGGAGACAGTGCGCGAGCGAGGAGCAACCATCAGCGACATAGCGAGATTAGAAACATCGCTGAGATTTCCAATAACCGTTACAACGATAGCCGGTGAAGTATTACACGAATCAAAGTACAAATCGAAGGGAGCCCCAATCAAAATTATTGATCATAACGAACACGCATGGACGCCCGCGATCACAGTGTTTCCACGGGATAGAACGGTAAAGTATATCCCGGGGGAATTTTTGGGAGAAGAATTCTCCCGGGATGGTTTTCTCGCGGAGAGGAAACTATTTGATGCTATTGCTTATTTGTGTAAAAACGACCCTGTATCAGTGTGGTTACTTCGCAGCGCTGATACCTTTGATCAGTTTGTAAGACCAAACGGTGAATTATATCGCACTGAAGCATTTCACAACAAGATGAAAAAAACCGCCATGGAATTTGAAGAGCATGATGAACAACTGCTAACAAATTGTTTCACGATTCCATCGGTTGCAGCTCATGTTGCAGCAAGGAAAAATGCGTGGAGCCCAACGCGCAAGGAATTTCTACCAGATGTACAATCCAGTTGTTTGGAATACTATCACGGTGGACTATGGAACACTGAATACAACCGCGACGCTATGATTTCCGTTGATATGGTTGCCTGTTATCCAGCGAGTTTTCTCGGGTATGGATCCGCCGCTGAGTATTTCAAACGATTTGGACACCCCAGACATGAAATGACTCGTGTTGCTATTAATGGACCACTGCCTGATTTTGATTTAACCGGATTCGCTCGCATAGTATCATTTGAATTCGCGGCAGGACTTCATCGCTGTTGTTATATTTGGATCGGTAGACACATGAATAAAAAAAAGTGGTTGCCAATAGCGCTGCTACGGTATATGATTGATTGTAAAATGCTAGTTTCGTTGATTGTCAGTGACGCGATTATATCATACCGAGCGCAGACTGAAGTCTGGTTACCAGAACCGGAGCGTCTAGATAGCATAATTGACGAGTCCAGAAAGCACATTGATGCCGACGAGGAATATATCGTCGAATGGTCCAGGAGAATATTTAACCAACGAAACCACGAGGCAAAAGATCTCGGTAGAAGAATAATTGGTAAGTTCACACAAGGTGGAAAAAACTGCGACTACAAACGATATTGCTCACGGCTGATTATAGATGACGCAGAATATGATTTCGTAATCAAGGACGCAGTGGCGAAAAATAGATACGTGAACTGCGAAACAGCTTTCTTGTCCAATGGAACAAAGTTGGGTACAGTTGTTACCTACAGCGATGGAGACAGCCCGGCATACCCGCATTTGAGGGCGTCTATGCTGGGTTACGCCGCTATCAATTTATTCTCGATGATAAATAGATTTCCTAACACCGCGGTTAGAGTAGCCGTTGATTCATTTTATATTGACGTAACGTATAAGGAAAACGTAGCCGAGTTTACTAGTCCGGACGAGAGTTGGGGTACATGGAGAATTAAAAATGAAATACGACGCGATTATTCCCCGTCAGCAGATGTCACCGTTGAAAACAATTACCTACGCGGTGATAAATTGTCAGAATGGTCTAATGCACCACCGTGTTCTGATCCAATTTGTAGACACAAGACGGTTTATTTAAGCGGCTGTGGCGGGTCAGGAAAGACGACTCGGGCAATTGAATTATTTCGAACGCGGGCAAGTATAATCGTGCTTACACCGACCCATAGACTAGCGCGAGAGATAAAACAACGAAATGTTGACGCCGTTACTTATCACAGCTTTTTTCGATACAGCGGCGGTGAGTGGACTCCTGATCGAATGGGTGAAAAATTTATTCCTGAAGTTATCATCTGGGATGAGATATGTGCTGTTTCGTTAGATACTTTACGAATGTTTCTTGATTGGTTGCTGCTCGCGAATACAGCGGTAATCATGTGTGGCGACCATGGCCAACCACCACCATTTGTCGGCGAGGGTCCACATGATTGGTTGAGCGGATTCGTGGACTATTATGAAGAAACCGTTACTGATTACCGAGCACTTGATGAACAACTGCGCGAGGTTAAAAAATTAATCAGATTACAGCCGGATAGAATTCAATGTGAAATAATCCGCGAGGTGATTCCGGAAACGCCGTTAAATGAATTCTGGGAAACATGGAGACCAAACGATTTGATTGTAGCGAGTAGAAAGATAGTCAGAGACACACTTCAGCGGAGGTTGTTTACGTTGCATAAGGAAAAGTTTCCAACGCGTCCAGTGCCGTTATGTTATAGACCCGCGGATACACGGCGGCAGAACATTGAAGTTGAAATTCCAGGCCGGACAGAAAAACAAATTCTCGTGCTGAATGATATTGTGCTCGTTGATATCAGCGTCGTTGAGGACGCGCTACGTGCTGATAAATCCCCGTGGACGCTAGGATACGCAACAACAATACATTCCTCGCAGGGACTGACTATCACGGGTACAATTGTTTGGATGGTTGATAATCGCATCGAATGGACCAATCTAGTCTATCTTGCGGTGTCCCGAGTACGGAGAATGAATCAGCTTCGAAGAATTGTTGTTGACGGAGTCACCGACGAAGTCACCAACGACATCATCGATGCAAGCGTCATTGATAGAAAACTCTCGGGTTACCGCCAACAGGATAAAAAAAACAGCGGCGTTTTGATATTGATGCCGAATTAATAATCTCGCTACGACAACAACAGAATAATCACTGCGCGAGTTGCAATTGTATAATGAGTTGGCGTTATTCGGATAAAGACGCTCGCCAATTTACCGTGGATAGGATCGATAACAGTCTCGGTCATGTCAAAAACAATGTGAGGTTGACATGTCTTGAGTGTAATAGACGCAACGGCGCTAGTTAAGACCACGCGGGGGTAATTGAGTATCGTCAGGTATCACTTGTAGTTGCTCGCGTGTAAACCCCCGCTGTGGGGCAGTTGGATCCAGTCTATAGATCGGTGGTCTACCAGTTGATCGTGTTATCGTTGATATGTTATGTGTGGTAACACTCCAGATAGGATCAGTAGCTCTTTTTTTACCGCCTTCAAGCTCTCCTGGTTCATACAGATATCTAACAGTGACATCGCCGAGAATCGGCTTGGAAACGCTATCTATTTTTGATCTTCCGGGTATATTCTTTTCTTTAATCGCGTCGCTGGGCTTCATGCTGATTGCTCGGGTAATCTCGTTATTTAACGCGGCAATTACGCCTGGCAACCTTTTGACCCATTCACGAGATCGTTTTTCTTGGATGAATTCCTTCGCGTATTGATATCCAAATAACCGTTCAGCAAGAGTCCGATTGAATCGTTCAACAATTGCCTGATCACGATGTAGCGCAGTATGACCTCGTCGTACCGCGACGCTATGATGTTTCAGCGTTGATAAAACAGCGCCGCGAAATTCACTACCGGGATCAACTTGTAATAGATTTGGCCAGCGCAGAGGGCCTCTTCGATAAATTCTTTCAAACGCAGCGGCTACTTCAGTTGCTGACTTTGTTTTTAACGGCTCCGCTTGTTTGTATCGACTCGCAACATCAACTACGGTTAGCGCGTATTTGTAACCGTTGTCATGCGGCAGAAATAGTATATCAGCCTGATGAACGTCATTAGGTACGCTGACATCAAAGCGCGAAAAGTTGATTTGTTTAGGCGGTGGTAGATAGATTTGCCATATAGCCTGTTTGGATAACCAATTAGCCGCAGTGGCCCTCGTTACTTTTGCAGCGCTTGCAAGCTTACCAATTGCGGCCTTCCCCTTCCAGTATCCTCTCGGAGAATAATAGATGGATTCCATGTTGTTATTATAAACGCTAGCGTTTTCAATTACCAGCGCGAGAAGCTCCGCTTCCAATCATTAATTTACCTTTCATAGCCGATTTTATCAACCATGAGGCCAATTTTTCTTTGAAGGATTTATCAGGAATAGCATTTAGCGCGTGAATTAATTTTACGTCCGCGATATGACGCTGTTGCAGATCGCTACTTTTGTAGTAAGCAACATCATGAGCATGACACGCCTTATCGATAGCGTTTATTGGGTACTCACCGGGTTTGGGCTGATTTTGATCATCGAGTCTGATATCTAATCGTGTTCCGGGGCCACAGTAGCTATATCCTGGGAGGTGTTTTTCTCCTGGATACTTTGCCCACGGGGTTCCGGGGAGTTTTGATAACTTGGCTGCAATATCACCTCCTCGCTTTTTTTTAAAACACCCCCGGGGTTAATAGAAATAAATCTAAATTTCTTTGTACCGCATTGTACACACTTACCAGTAAGCGCCGATCTATTATTTCTTGTTGTAACGGTTGTCATATCATTTGTGCCAGTACGCACTCTTCACTCTTCACTTCACACAATATAGATCCATAATTTATGTATAGAGACATGAATATAATTGACTTTTCAGCGACTAAAACAAGAGAACCAGTTAAGCATGTTGCAGCGTTACCAAACTCGATCCGGATGATTATCATCGGACCATCTGGATCCGGCAAGACGCAATTGTTACTCAATTTAATAATGAGATGGATGAAGTGGGATAAGTTGTATTTGGTTGCTCCTAGCGTAGATGATCAACGATCGCTAAAAAAAATGTCATTGAGTTTATTACGGATATCAATGATGCACCGGGTATCGATGATATTGATGGCGACGTTAACAATCTAGTCGTGCACGATGATGTTATGTTAGACAATCAAAAAAACCCAGCTAGGATATTTTCCAGAGGCAGGCATAAAAACACTGACGTGATATATGTCACTCAACGATACACTCAGATTCCAAAAGTAATCAGAGACAACTGTAATATTCTTGCTGTATTCAACGGCGTTGATACACACACGCTACGAAATATTTGGCAGACATGGTGCGGCGGTGACATGGACTTTAATGTTTTTCGAAACTTTTTTAGTCATGCTCAGTCGACCCCACATGGATTTGTAACGATAAATTTACATGATCCTCGGACACGATATCGTATCGGACTTGACCAAATATTTGGTTAAATTGTAAGCAGCGGGGGGGGGGGCGATGACATCGACGCGGTCGTCGCTGTGTTTACCGGACGCTGACGACGCTGGGATCGGCGCGCAGAAGGTATTAATTAAACCAAATGACGTTCCGGACAATTGTCGATTTGGCCCCTCGACGATGACAACGACGACGACGTCGTTTTTTTTTTACCAGGCGCTGACGACACCGGATCCGCTGAGTGCAGAAAGTACTAATTAAGCCAAATGACGTTTGGACAAAATGTCCGATTCGCCCCCCCTGCTGCTCCGGGTGCATTTGCATGCATGCATACGTACTCTCAACATATACAGACATTTACCAGGGTTTTAAAACCGAATCTGGAATCTAAACATGAGCAGCGTACAATGTCTAACGAGATTTTTAAAACGTATTCATGACTTCATTTGTTGATACTTACTCGCACTCACTGAAACCATACATTAAAACCAGGCCGGAATAAAAATAATGTGCTATTAGAACACGTTTTACCATAGTCAAATATTTTGATCTTCATTTGTATGTTCTTTTAGTTCACTTTACATACAACTGCACTATTGTAAAAACTAAATAAATCTTTAATTACCAAAGGGAGAGGAACTTACAGTATTTTGATATGAATCCAGAATAAACCTGATAAAGTTCTATCAAAATCCTAAATGAATGAAGGGCTCTGTATTACTTTCAAAAGCGGAAATGTGCTGGTGGGGCAAGAATCATGGCGTTCTGAAGATGGAATCGCCCAGAACTCATTCGAATATCTCACAATGGTTCCAAATTATTATTAGTTCAAATAACGAATACCTTCTATTTCCATTGAATATGCCAAACAAATTTTTTCCTCTGAATAATGTCTAGGTACGTCACAAAAAGTATGTATAATTATCGACTGGAACACAAGAAACGAGGATGACTCCATAATCGGAATGAATCTGGTTGGTCAGTTCTTTCCTTATATGCACCTGCTATTGGGAATGAGTTTCATAATATAGCGTACGTGCCGGATCTTACTACTCATTTTGCCTGGAATTTGTACATTCATGTAACACAGCCCAACCAATGTAAAGTTACTGAATTCTTCTAGAAACGTCGAAACGGCATCGGCCAATGAGAAATGAATCCAAAGGAGCCATTAATTCTTATTATCAAGTTGTTTATTAATAATTATCAAAATATACTTTAACATCTACTTATCTATCACATGAAAATTTAGCTCTTAACAGACTCGGGTCACGTAGACAATATCTAACTAAAGATATTTTTACAATTTACAGCCCTGAATAAAAATAGCAAACATAAAATACAATCATGAACCAGAAGGTACCGAAAATATGAATTTACATAACACTGTACATGCGTGGTTGGTCGAGTATTAACCTTCAAAGTTACAGTAAATCTTATCCATGAAGATTAAAGCTGCGAAACGTCCTGTTTTGGTTAAGCAAATATTGTTTGCATTGTTTGCATTTGCATTTTATTGCTTTAGTCAGCCGTCAATGCGCATCTTCCACTCATCTTGCATAAAATTCAAGTTTGGTTTTTAAATAATCACGTTAAGAGTTTTAAGCAGTTTTATAACAACAAGTCTGCTCTGGAAGAGCCATTGCCATCAAAGACCATCGAGCAACTCCTCAACATATTGCCCTGTATCTCGAACACAAGATATATGGTCATTCCGGCAGACTCCACTCATGTCATTGTAAAAGACCTTAGCCTTGTTATTGGTGCTGCTCAACAGCGATAACTAGAGCGAAGGAGTGCAATAAGAAGACGCTATCATAGCAATTCATTCTTCAGACCGAGAGCCCGATGAACTGAAATTGTCATCAGAACTTCCTGCTGATGACGGCTGTATGACGGTGCTTTATCAGAACAAAATCGAAACCTGCGGAAGAACAAATCAATACATCGTCCCTTGGACATGGTAGAAGATGATTGCATTGATAACGCTACCTCGCACACATTTTCCAGATTAACTTCAGTTGACATCATTTCAAGGCAGAAAGGCACCGTCAAAACAAATTAAAAGATTATACCCATTGTAGACATTATGTCCTTTTAACAAGCTGAGCGGCCTCAACTTCATTGTTAAATTCATCTCCCAAAGACAACAGCGTCACAACTGCGGCGAGGGCCCGATTTCTGTCTAAATTAGTGCAATAAGACACGTTCCACAATGTATGAACAAACCAAGGGACAGCCTTCACGTCACACGCCGTAAGGATTGTATATATATATATATATATATATATATATATATATATATATATATATATATATATATATATATATATATATATATACGTTCTTTACTAATATATCAAATCTGGAAATCCGGTTTATTTTTCTGCAATGCGACAAATCTATATTTAATTCATAAGTGCGATATACAGCGTCTATTACAATGATACCATGCGTACAGGACTGATCTGCAATGCCGTTACAGGACTGATCTGCAATGCCGTTACAGGACTGAACTGCAATGCCGTTACATGAATGAGCTGCAATGCCGTTACAGGAGTGAGCTGAAATGTCGTTACAGTCTACAAAATTAGCATTCACATGGAATAAGGAAAGAATATAAAAAAAACATGTAATGTTATTATTATTAGTTTATTACCATTGGTGAGTTAATAGCGCAAATTTTGAGTTAGATATATTTTTTTGCTGTAGGCCAAATATTAATAACTCTGGCCAGACAATGGCAATGCATTGTGTATTGTACTCAGTAATACAAGACAGGAAAATATGATAGCAATATGCGCGATCGTTTGACGGAAACAATGCTTTTCTCCAGAATACGTGACATGATGTGTGTCAGTGGCTGATGCTGTTACTTGTATGAGGTATAATGAATTAAATATGTTTATTTTCAATAATTTTCAATACTAAATATGAAGCAGAAGAAGGCATTATAAGTTCTTCATAATAATGTGAGACCAATTCAAACATATTTTGAGAATTGTAAATACAGTTTTAGCGTCCACCAATGCATAGTTCGATTTATCAGCAGTAAGTGTCTTACTATCTTCTTATATTCCAAACTGATGAGTGATCGTTGTGACGATTATTTCTTGAACACAAACACACACGCTGCATAAAAATGTATATAGTACACCTAAAAAAGTCATTGATATGATATGTACAGTATAATACACATATTTCAAAAGAACAGTAAAGTGGATCAGTCTATGTTAAAGACATAAATTAAAAACAAAGGACTTGACCAAATGATCAAGGTGAGCGCGAATATATTCCACTGTTTGTATTACTTTATATGTAGAAATTGATCCTAGTTCACAGAATAAAATTAACCTACAATGAAAACTTAAGCAAAGATCTGTCCAAAACAATCTAAAAATAAACTTTCAAGGAAATATATTCCATGAAACTTGCTATAGTTATGTCATGTTAAAGATTTGTAATATGCTATGGCTGGGAGAGACAGTCATGAATTTACAAATAGAAGAAAAGTTCCCAGGTGTCTGACAATTGATTGTTATATGAAATTGTCAAAAGCTCACAAATCGAAATTCACATACAGCAGCAGAGGAGGCGAACAGACCGACTTTTGGAAGCGTCCAAAAACCGAAATAAGCCTTCCTAAAAAGAAAGGATTAATAACTTTAAAAATCAAAATAACTAACTGAGGACTCTCAAATAGTCCCTAGAGTCCCTAGGTTAGTCCACGTTATTTCTCCAACTAAAAACTTGTTAATGGCGAGTATATTACAAAAAACGAAGCAACTTGAGGTCCCGCCTCCTCTGCTGCTATAATTAAATCATTATGTTATAATAAAATGGTACATCCGGAATCTCATACTGCAAGGATAGCTCGAGAACGATTAGAAGCAATCAAAAAATTTCTTCCTGTTAGAGATTCATTTAGAAAAAACCTACAAGCGCAGCAACAATCACAAGTTGAGTACGAAGAAGACACTAAAAAACTATTTAAACCCGTCACTGCAGCTACTAAAAAAGCTGCAGCGGCTGTTGAAAAAACTATATGGGGAGATATTAAGGAGGAAGATGAGAAGAGGAAAGAGGGTATTTTTCCAGTATTAAAGCAAACTGCAGAACAAACTGAAAAAATAGCAAGAAGAACCAAACAAACAAAAAGGATTTTACGAGATCTTCCAACTGATATAGCTGCAGCTCAACCTCCACCTGTCGATGAAGAAATACTTGAAGATATTGGAAAACTTCGTACTGAAGTCGCCGACGTGAGAGAAAAACTTGCATCTGAACCCAAACCAGTAGAAAAAAACGTAGAATTGATTGCAAAATTTAGGAAAGGGTTTGTCGAAGATATCAGAAATACTTAAAGTGAAGAACTACCCGAAACAATATTATTTGGTATATTTAATAAATCTTATATTTTAAAACCCCGTCATGAAAAAGTAAGTGATGATAATCTTATTAAATGGATATATCGCGTATATAGAAACAAAAAACAAGCCAGAGATCTAGAATACAGAAATCTTGATGAAGAAGTACAAGGCTTTATAGAGAGAAAATAAAACAACTAGAACAAGAACAACTCTCCCACCAGGAACCTTCATATCAACTACCTCCACCGCAGCAGGAACCTTCATATCAACTTCCTCCACCGCAGCAAGAACCCTCATATCAGTTCCCTGCACCTTTACAACGTAAAAAAATTTCTGCGCCGATAATGACATTTACACCGACAGATTCACCACGTGGATTTCGAAGTGATTCACCTGGCACACACCCGGTCACCACTAAATCATTTTCTCCGGTAAGGCAACCACCAGTATTTAAAACACCTCAAGATGAACCTAAAAAAGGTTCTGGTTTATGTCCTGACAATATCCTCAATGACGTGTCACGGTTAGAAGTTCTCATAGGGGAAAAACGTGCCGGAAATAACTTACCAGAAATAACCAATGAAGCAGCTGATATTGGCCAACGATTATTTCGCGGCGGCATCAAGGGTATCAGTATTTACCGAGAACTTATTGATGAGCTCGTTGATGATTAGTCACCGCGATTAGATAAATGGTAAATAAAATAAGATGATAGTACATAATAATCATCGTAAATCCGTATCGGTCAGAGCGGTAAATTCACGATTACCAATCAACAGAGCTATTTACGGAGATGGACATGGTGATGATATTCAGGTATTATTTACAAGGTTAGCCCCAAAAGCATCGCCTATTGCAAAACAATTATCGATGAAAGCTATCGATATTGTTCGTGAAAAAGCTCCTGGTGCAATTACCAATGTTGCTCGTAGGGGGCTCTCGGCGATCAAAGATAGACTAGCACGATTAATAAGACGAAAACGACAACCAGTAAAATTGCCAAGTACTGAAGTGATTCCGCAGATGTCAGTAAAATAATAAATCAAGCTGCAAATCAAAAACTGGCAGCGTTAGCAGATCGGGGACTCGGTGAATCGGGAAATAATATCTCAAGTTTAATATCCGGAAGTGGAACTTCCCGAACGCGGTAATCAACGTGTTAGACGAAAATAATTACAATAAAATGTTTAAGCGCGTATCCGACAGAGCATTTGACATGGAAGCACCTGTCCTTAAAGATGAATCGGTACGTGATTATCAGTTTTATTCTTATGACGCACGAACACCAGGTCAACGTGGAGGAAGAATTGAACTACAAGTTCATGACACAAGTAGATACTTTTTACCAGCTGAGGCTTTTATTGAGGTAGAAGGTACAATTGTAAGAACAACCGATGTTAATTACGGAGATGCGGTAAAAATTGATTTTGTCAACAACGGCATCATGGCGTTATTTGATAGCGCCACGTATATGATCGATGGAAAAAATATTGAATCAATTCAGAAAGATGTCGACGTTGCTACAACAATAATAGGATTGGCAAGATATACTGATGATTATCCAAGATCAGCAGGTCCCGCAATGATGTTTGCGAAAGATAATTCTGGTCACACTGAAAGCGATCCGTATAATATAAGACGACCAAGAAATTTTGCCAATAACGCTGATACAGATGTGGCGCCAGTAGTTCGTGGTGCTAATCCAGATTTCAACTTGGGATTTGCAGCGCGTAAAAATGTGTTGGTAGGAGCCAATAGAAGGTTTTCATGTACAATTCCACTATCGCATATTTTTGGATTTTGTAGGAATGTTAAAAAGGTTATTTTTGGAGCTAGACACACTGTTGTTCTTGTAAGAAAGGGTGATGATAATGATGCTCTGTGGAGACCTGCTGGTGATGCTGGTAAAGTAGCATTATCGAAACTTTCACTGTGGATGCCGGTAATGATTCCAACGATCGCAGAAGAACAAAAATTGATTTCTTTCATGGACACAGGTTGTAAAACCTTGTTGTCATTGTTAACAAAAAGCACAGATAGTATACAAACTAACGTTAACGGCCAGTTTACATGGCATGTATCATCACAACAAGGTGTTTCTGCACCACGGCATATTTTTCTTGCATTTCAGGAATATAATCGATTAAGCTCACAAACTCACTCTCACATGATATTTGATAAACTAGGTATCACAAATATTTCTTTACGGATAAACGGACAACAAGAACCAACAGAGAATATACAACTAAATTATGAACAAAATCATATAGGACGTGTATATCATCGTTTGATGTCATTCATGGGACATGATCAAAATGTAGATACTGGGTTGCAAATATCACAACATGATTTCAGAACTTTGTATCCGATTTATTATTTTTCACTGGAACATCTTGATCTGTCAAAACAATCTGTCGTTGATATACATCTTAAAGCAACGTTAGATACAGGTGGTGTTAATTATAGAGCAATCGATAAAGCCATGTTACTTGAAGGTGGTAGTGTTCGAATGAGAGTCGTTGATGTACCAGTGGAATATCTTTAATCATTATTTGGAGCGTGGCAAGTATTTATCATAAAATGCCATATCATCACGTTAGTGTCAGTCTGACTCCTGGTCAGATTAAAAACCTTCATTCAAATTCAGCAAAAAACTGCGGAATGAAAATATGACTAAAGCGAGATCAGCTCACAGGTGGTCAAAATAAATTATCATTATCAGAACGCCAGCTTAAACATTTCAACTGCGCAAAACAATCAAAAACAGGCGTCAAAGTTAATCTCTCTGCGGGTGCGATTAAGGACTCAATTAAAACCGGTTGTATTTTTCCACTTCTCGCGGCCATTCCGGCATTAATAGCTGCTGCCGCTCCAGCCGTAGCAAAAGCAGCCGCGTTGGGTGCTGTTGGAACAGCTGCTGGAATGGCTCTAAAGAAAGCAACAGGAAAGGGATATAAAAAAGGGCGCAGCCTAAGATTACCTCGATCTCATTGGGGAAGAGGTTTGAGTCTTCCATGATCACTTCGTTAGATGCTCCAGCATCAAATTTTGATTTACTCGATCCTGCTAAACGATCAAACATAAAAAACTTCAGAGGTGTTTTTATGCGAGATCAATTACCGAAACAACCGAACAAACTCGAAACAGTTATTATTAATCTTGACTCGAATTCAGGACCTGGTACTCTTTTGGGTATCATACGCGGTTGATCCACGTGGAATCGTTTATTTTGATTCATACGGGTTAGCTCCACCGCGTGAGTTTATCAAGTATGTCGCGTCACTTCACGCGCATGTTTGGTATTCAACGCTATCCACACAAACAATGACAGATCCGCCAATATGCGACCGTGAAGTAATTAATGTACTTAACGCTATATCAAAATCATCCAAACCGCCACATAAAGTCATGCATGATTATACAAGCAACCAATTCGTTTTAAACAGATCTTAAATTATAATGGTTGATATTTACAGAAGAAGATCTTCTTCACGCGTTAAAAAACAGTCCGATGACATTGATCTGTCGAAGTACGCGACTAAAGATGAACTCGCTGATATTATGAACCTGGCTGGAGTTGACCCAGATGAGGTTGTTATTTTTCAGGATCGATATGGTAAACTAAAAACCAGCAATATTAAATGGAATGACATAATTCGACGAGTACTTGGTTCGGTCACGGATAATATCCCTGTGTTTACTGACAGAGGAAAAATCAGGGATTCAAGTGTATCGTTTACAACCATCAGAGATCAAATTATAGCAAGCGTTGCTAATCGCGTGAAAAATACCGGTGACACAATGAACTCAGCATGAACGGGAATAAGATAGTAGTTTTGAGAGATCCAACATCTGACGAAGATGCCGCAACAAAAAAATACGTCGACGTCAACTACAACACCGTACATGGCAAATTATCCACGTTGCGGGCCGAGTGTGACATTCACGCAAACGCGTTCACAAATCTCCGTAGAAATTTTAGAAAACTTAACGAAACCGCAGAAGAATTTTTTGGTAATCAGCTCACCGTTGACGTAAAACTCGTTGATATCAAGACGAACATCGACACGATCAGACAAACACAGCAAAACATCGTAGCGGAGATTACTGAGATCGTTAATAAAACCAGTTTGATTAAAATTCCCGGCGAGGTTACTTCCGGGCATATTACCAACATCATATACACAGAATCATCTGGATTCGCAACATGGTCGCAGCAAAATAAAACTATCAAATATACTGCAACAGTCACTGGCGTGTACAGGCTGTCTGAGTTCAGTCTGCAAAATTTGAAATATTTACAACGTATCTATGGCGTCATTCAACTGATAAGTTTTCCGGGGTTGTATCTGTTATATTAAATAGCGGAAACGAAGAAATATTTATTCTGGAAGCAGCTGATAAGAAAATAACCGCAACATCTTACTGGTGGTGTCTAGAATTTGTAGCTGAAACACCTCAATTGGTTACTGCATAAAATATAATGAGTACCTCAATCGACGTTCAAAATGATGTTGCATCGCAACATTATAGGTACAATCAAGCGCGTGAATGGCAGGCAGCGTTGAAGGATGGAGTCGAACAATACACGGTAAAAGTAAAGAAATATCGACGACGACTAGTTATCGTCGACGTAATCGTTTATTCAGCATCCGCTGTTGTTGCTGAAACCGGTGTGATATTGTCAACAGTGACAATGATGGCACCAGTTGCTGTAACTATTTGTATTTCAGCTACAACAACGATTGCAGGTGTGCTCAATATCATTGCGACAAAAATATGTACTTGCACGAATGAAAAATTATCCGATTAAATGATAAGATTACATACAGCGACGGTCGCATACTCGAAGCGAAGTTATCTTCGTTGTTATCAGCGAGTCTCAATGATGGAATTATATCTGATTTTGAGTTTTCAGAAATGATTAAAATATATAACAGCGCTGTTAAAGGTACAAGTATTAATAATGACGGAATTACTCTAGCAGATCGTGGCGAACACAACCCCGCACAAGACCACGATGATTTCGGTAAGCTCGATTAATCCCGAATTTAACATCAATTTTCCAACTGCAATTCCAGTAAAAGAAATTGCACCATAGTTGGCCAAATATCAGATCGAGATCATTTAATGGTACACCAGCAAATAATTCGCTTGTATTTGCTAATAAGAATAAACCCGATGGAACACCTGACTGGGTTGCTGGTGGAATACCAACTGGAGTTATGAGATCGAACAAATCAATGATGAATTTGCGAGTAGAATAAAATCAATAACCGGAAGAGAAGCAAAAATATCGATTAACGTTCATGAGCCGACGCTGTCTTCTGCAATTGAAATAAACTCTCCTGATTACGTATTTGATATTTATCAGTCCACGATAAGATCCGTACTAGGTTGGCCTTATATTGCGCCAGAGCATCGTGGACCACCAGAACCAAAATTAAATGAATTTCTCACGGACGAAACAAAGTTTATAATAATTCCAGAATACAGAGAAAAACTTTCCAATGATTATTTTTTGACTGAATATGACATATCATTAAGATTTTATTATAAACTATTTAAGTTCGCGACACCGCCGACTCATCTGGTTGTCCAAGAAGAATATTTTAATTTTCTTTCAGGTATAATTACTCCTGAACTTACATGCGCATTTGATAAATTAAAAAAAATTATTTGCAGGTATTACGCAGTATTATCCTGATGACCTAAAACAACAAATTATCGAAACAATTCAGCATATGAATCAAATTGTGGACGATATCGAACATATTAATCGAGAAATTCGTAACTCGGTAATTAATGAAAAGTATTATAAACTTTATGGAAGAAGAGAACCATCGTATAATGTATTTATTGATTATTTTAAAATAACAGAGCAACAATTACGGACATTTGTAATACGAGCACTTGCAACCGAACAAATAAAGAAAAATCTCAATGATCTTATCAACGAAAACTTTCCTGAAATACTAGCTGCGTGGAGAAAAATAGCACCACCAGCAACTGTTTTTATATATAATAATGATCCACACGGCGGCGGTAGACATGTATCTCCGGGAATCGTTAATATAACATCAACAATCGCGGTTAATCTACTTTGTGACGTAATCGATGGCAGCTATCAAATAAATCTAAAAAGTTAAATCAGGCTCAACAAGGATACATTTTATACACGTTCACACCACAAGTTCCCTCTGGTGATTTGATCGTGCAAGAACCAACTAATCATGTTTATCTACGGTGCCATAATACTATATTAACACGAATAAATTTTAAACTAAATGACCACATAGGACACTTAATTGACCTGCGGGGAGAGCAATTGATTGTGAATCTGTATGTGAAATCGTAGACTTTTATCGTAGATTTTTCAGAAATATTTTATCAGAAATATTGTATTTTATCAGAAATATTGTATTATTGATATGGTGGTTGGTACTCAAAATCGTGTAAATCGATCAGTTTGTTAATCCTGATATGTATTTAGGTAGTCAAAATCGGGTAAATCGATCAGTTTGTTAATCTTCATATGTATTTAGGTAGTCAAAATCGTGCAAATCGATCAGTTTGTTAATCCTGATATGTATTTAGGTAGTCAAAATCATGTAAATCGATCAGTTTTGCAAAGAATACTACAAAAATATCTTATTATTATTCTTAAATATTTTTTTATTCTGAAATTGATATGGTGATTGGTACTCAAAATTAACAAAATCAATCAGTTTTGGAAAGAACACTACAAAAAATTCTTATTATTATTCTGAAATATTTTATTTTATCAGAAATATTTTTATTTTATCAGAAATATCTTAAATTGATATGGTGGTTGGTACTCAAAATCATGCAAATCAATCAGTTTGTTAATTTTGACTAGCAAATGGGTACTCAAAATCGTGTAAATCAATCAGTTTGTTAATTTTGACCTGCAAATGGGTACTCAAAATCATGCAAATCAATCAGTTTTGCAAGTAATCTGAAATAGTTATTATAATCTGAAATATTTTATTCTGAAATAATTATTATAATCTGAAATATTTTGTTTATTCAGAAATTGACTTCTGAATTGGTACTCAAAATCAGGTAAATCGATCAGTTTGTTTATTTTGACTAGTAAATGGGTACTCAAAGTCGTGTAAATCAATCAATTTTGTAATCCTGATATGTAGTTAGGTACTCAAAATCGTGCAAATCAATCAGATTGTTTGTTTTGATATGTAGTTAGGTACTCAAAATTATACAAATCGATCAGTTTTGCAAAAAATACTAAAAAAATATTTTATTATTATTCTGAAATATTTTTGTTTTATCAGAAATATTTTGTTTTACCGGAAATATCTGAAATTGATATGGTGATTGGTACTCAAAATTATACAAATCGATCAGTTTGTTAATTCTAATATGGTGGTTGGTACTCAAAATTATACAAATCGATCAGATTTTATGAAAAATAAAATATTTCAGAATAATATAAAATATTTCAGACTAAATAAAATATTTCTGATAAAATATTACACGTGTTCGGTCGTTTCACCAAAGAAGTTACTTTGGATCGTTTCACCAAAGAAGTTAGTCGCTGACATAATTTTTCTTAATTGTCTTATACGAGTACTAATCGTTTTCTTTGCCTCGTATTCGTGGGATAACTCTAATCTAATTTTTCCTACTGCGGCAGAGAGACGAACGAATTCCTTGATCTGATCATCTTTTACTGCACCTAGTGACCGGAACATCGCCGCCTGAATTCCTTTTATGAACTTGCATTTAGACGACAGTGTAAAACCACCATCATTTTTACGTTCTTCCAAGATTTCGAAATCAGAAATAATCTTTTCAGGATTCAGTTCATCAGATATATTAATACTGTCTTTTTCTAATGTTTAATAGCAACAGTTACATCATTCCATCATTGAAAGAAAAAATATATCCTCATGTGAAACCCTAGTCGATTGTTCTAGCGAGTTCAGGAGGATGTTTCAAGGACAGCACAACATATAGTATTTACATATTTACAACCCAGAACTCGTAGTTTGCCACCGCATTCTACCAAGTTCAACGGGCACACAATACAATGAATGAATGACATGAAATATATACACTGAATGAAATCTTAATTAAGGACGGCACAAACATATACAATTAATGAATGAAATATATACAATGAATGAAATCTTAATTAAGAACGGCACAAACATATATGGGGCCATTTTCTACGCTCAATAGAACACCCACCACCAATAATCAGCCCGTGGGTGATACAAAACATGTTTCAACCACCAGTGACGTGGTTGGGGGGTTCTGTTGAGCGGAGAGGGGCTGGCGGAGCCCAATTTAATTATAAAAATTACTAATAAGCGTAAACCTCCGACAGTTGTCAGTCATGGGATTCGATCCTGGGACCTCAAGTATCACCGTTCGATACGTTATCAACTGAGCTATCGAATCATCTAACAATATACGTTTCAGAAGTTATTATATATCTACAGATCGGTTTCTGAATAGATTGTGTATATTTCAGTATAGATATAATAAAACAGCGGTTTCTGAATATATTGCAAATATTTATGTATGGATATAACAAAACAGCGGTTTCTGAATATATTGTAAATATGTAAATGAGCAGCGTGTTCTGCCTTGATTTCTCGTAACAGATTGTAAATATCTTGCACTAATAGCGTGTTCTGCCTTGATAAAATATATTTACATACTACCACTGTACCATCAAACGTTTTACCACCTGCAGATCGGTTTAAATATTTCTGTATTTCTGAACAGATTGCAAATATATGCATTAAAACAGCGTGTTTTGCCTCGATTTCTCGTAACAGATTTAAAAATAGCTCGCTATATTGTAAAATACGTTTATTTGTCTATTTTGTAAGTTAGAAACCATAAATATCTTTCTTTGGTATAATTATTGATATTAATTACGACGTAGATGGTTAATTGACTAATTACGACCATAAAAATCGGAAATCTACTGAGAAATATATACATTACAGAAGCAATCTCCCTTTCGCATAAGTCAAAAAATAAGTAGTATACGATTGTACAATACTGGGTGCCCAAAAAAATAAATGGTTAATATATACAATTTAAGGTAATTACTTGATAGTGATGATAGTTTATCTCATTAACAATATTGGAAAATAATTTTCTGTTTATATTTACTGGAAAGAGTAGATTCTGTTATATTTTCTGCGACGTATTTTACCACACGCGGGTTAATATCAAAATATCTCGCAGCCGCGTTCATTGATTCAAATATATTTTCTTTACCGGTTTCTGTATTTGCAGATTTAACTGATCTTGCAATTTTTTCATGTTTACCAGTATTACCAAGTGTATTAGTCTCGGTATGTGTAATAGCTTGAAGATTGGATTAACTATTGTCGGTTTTCACACCGTTGAAATGTTCGATCACAAGACCGTCTTTGATCAACCCCTTGTGACAATCGTATGTGAAACGATGACAAAGATAAGTTTTTTTTTATCAGCACAAAATCTTAGATAATCAGTATTACTAATAACACCAGCTGGTTTTTTCAACCTGCAATTTCAGATCATACCACCAATATTTGATTCGTAGTTTGTTATTATAGGATGTGGAATAAATTTATTTTGCTCCATTATATAATAATATTATTTGTTTAAATCATAATTTGCCTGAAAACTTAGATAATCCTCCACGGATTTTATAGGGTTGTTACTGTTATCATTTTTTTATCATAGTATCTTTTAAGCTCACGAAATTGTTTACCACCACAACACGCACATAACTCTGTTTAACTTCGTACTCCAACACCATATCGCAGACATGATATTGGTCCTAAGCTTCCACGGTGAACGCACTGCATGTGTTGTCCGCAGAATTCCTTCCTGCAGGATTTATTACAGTGAGTCAATGATCCGATCATTAGCCATTTGCATTGAGACATTGTATATGTGATATTTTAATTTAAATATTTGTTTGAAATATAATATGAACGACTTCGATAGATTATCCCGAATAAAGCCCCTGAGCGGAGAAAATTTAATCTCGACAGAATATCTCCTGACCTACCGATGCAAGATCTGGTTGATCCGAAAAATAAAAGTTTGATTAATAAATTCACGACGCCAAGAAAGAATTTCACGCAGATGGTGCATCTCATGTCTGGTCAACGTTCAAGATTATACGAAACGCCAAGGGTGTCGACGCTACCATGAATGACAAACGAGCGACAAACTTGCAGAAACAGACGATTGGATTATCCGTGACAAATATGATCATGTCCACGGTAATAAAAAAAGCTGTTGTACAAACTAAAGATTCCAAACCAGGTCTATTGACAGGTATTGACAAACCGTATTATGAAAGAGCATATCCTGTAACAGCAGTTAGTTATGGAATCTATGTGATAAATGAAAAACCCAACGTTGATAATCTGGCACCGATGAAATTTTCAAAAATAAACTGTGTGGCTGAACGAGTAACAGAACATTTTACCGTTTCGACTCGTGGAAACGGTCTAACGGATAAAAGACGAAAATAATAAACACGTGGGGAGAAATGGTTAAATATACCGGTGCGTCTATCAAAGATGTCGCTGAGTTAGGAAAAAAATTAAAATTTCCAATAACCGTAGCGACGATAACAGGAGAGATTATGTATGAATCAAAATATAAATCAAAATTAGCTTCGATTGAAATTATTGATCATAACGCACACGCGTGGACTAACGCAGTAACAATATTTCCACGAGATCGAGCTGATAAATACTATCGCAGTAATATGTTTGATTTTATTAACGAAATAAGTAAAAACGATCCTGTGTCAGTTTGGTTATTTCAGAGTTCTAACGACAAATCAGATATGGAAGAAAAAAAGTAAATTTGATCAGTTTGTAAGAACAGATCTTCACGAGAAAATGAAAAATCTTGCACTGCAATATAATGATGATACTGACGAACTATTGAGCAACTGTTTTACTGTTCCGTCAGTTGCGGCTCATTTTGCTTGAAAGAAAAATTCGTGGAAACCAACTAGGTTTGATTTTCTCAATGACATAGTATCCAGTTGTGTCGAATATGGACACGGCGGATTGTGGAATACTAAATACAATCATAAAGATGTTATTTCAGTTGATATGGTCGCGTGTTATCCCGGAAGTTTTCTCAGGATGGGAGATTGTTCTGTATACTTTAAAAGATTCGGGCATCCGACGCACGAAACGACGCGAGTATCGATAAATAGACCATTACCGGATTTTGACCTGACTGGATTCGCTTGTATCGAGTCATTTGAAATGTCTAAAGGACTTCATCCAATTTGTTATGTTTGGTTTGGAAAACATTTTTCAGAAAAAATGTGGGCACCAATAGTACTATTACGGTATATGCTTGATTGTGCGAAATTAATATCGCTGACGATCAGCGAAACAATTATATTATATCGAAAGCAAACCGAAGTTTAGTTATCACAACAAAAGGAGTATTCGGATGAAAACCCGGATAAAACTGATTATGAAAATAAGATCACAAAATATCTTGGTAGAAAAATAATTGGCAAGTTCACCCAAGGAGGATCATATGATCATAAACGACATTGTACAAGACTGATCATGGACGATGCTGAGTTAGATTTCATAATCCTGATACAACGAATAAGAACACGTTTATAAGTCGAGAAATAGCTTTCTTGCCAAATGGAAATAAACTAGGTACAATTGTTAACTACATGACGGTGAGTCACCGCAGTTTACTCATTTAAGATCATCGATGTTCGCGTACGTTTCGATAAATGTATTATCGATGATAAATAAGGTTTCTACACTCGCTGTCAGAGTTGCTACGGATTCGTTTTTTATAAGTAAAAAATATTCAATATTGTTAGAAATATTAAGCATAGACACTTGTGCATCGTGGGGTTCGTGGAGAATAAAAAAGGAAAATATACTTAATTATTCCGAATCCGCTGATGTTGCGGTTAAAGATATTTACTGTAAAAAATATCAAACATCAAAACCATCGTCGACAACTTCGTTGTTACCATCGGTATACTATCCAATAACTAGACACAAAACAGTTTATCTAAAAGGACCTTGCGGTTCTGGTAAAACCACTCGAGCTATCGAACTATTTCAGAATTCAGATATGATTGTTGTGCTAACACCTACACACAGACTCGCGCGAGAAATGGAACAACGAGGAGTACATTCATATACTTATCAAAGCTTCTTCCGATGGAAGTTTGACACATGCACATCTTTAAGGATGCGAGAAAAATATATTCCAATGATCATAATATGGGATGAAATATGCACTGTATCGCTAGAAACATTAAAATGTTTCTTGATTGGTTATTAACAAGAAATATTGCTGTGATAATGTGCGGCGATCACGGTCAACCACCACCCGTAGTTGAACCATCTCCACATGATTGGCTGAAAAATTTCGTTGACCACTTCGAAGAAGTGGCTGATGATCATAGAACACTTGACGCAAATTTAAAGGAATTTAAAAAATTAATCAGACTACAACTGAATAAATTCAGCGTGAGGTAATGCGCGAGATAATTTCAGAAACACCCATGAAAGACTTTTTGCGCGCGTGGAGACCAAACGATTTGATAGTTGCAAGTAGAAAGATAGTTCGTGATACACTTCAACGGGAGTTGTTTCAGTTACAACGAGAAAAGTTTCCAACGTTGCCAGTTACGTTATGTTATCGACCAGCAGATACGCGACGCAAAATATTGATGTTGATATACCAGGACAGACCGAATCAAGGAAACAGAATCTTGTGTTGAATGATATTGTTGCAGTTGATGTTGATGTTGTTGAAGATGCTCTACGTGCTGATAAATCCCCGTGGACGCTTGGATACGCGATGACGATTCATTCGTCTCAGGGATTAACTGTTACTGATACAGTTGCTTGGATCGTTGATGATAGTATCGAATGGTCGAGTTAGAAAAATATCTCAATTAAGACGAATCGTCATGGACTCGTCAGTAATCAATGATGATTTTCACGAATGTCAAAATGATATAATAAGAAAACAATTATCTGGTTATAAACAAAGTGACATAAAAAACAAACGCGATTTTGATCTTGATGTTGATTTTATTAATGCGCTGAAACAACAACATAATAATCATTGTGCAAATTGTAATTGTATAATGTTATGGCGGTATCTGAAAAATGATCCAAGACAATTTACCGTAGATAGAAAAAATAACAATCTTGGTCATACACGAGAAAATATCATGTTGACCTGTTTTGAATGTAACCGACGTCGCGGCGCTAGTTAAGTGATTTGGGTGGTAATTGTGTGTCATCGGGAATTACTTGTAATTGTTCACGTACAAATCCACGTTGAGGAGCAGTTGAATCCAGCCTGTAGATTGCGGGTCTACCTGAGGATCTTGTCAATGTGGATATCTTGTGTGTGGTAATACTCCAAATAGGATCAGTCGCTCTTTTCTTACCACCTTCGAGTTCACCGGGCTCATATAAATACCTTACAGTGATATTACCTAACACTGGCTGTGCTGAAAGATCACGTTGTTGTGTAGGTATATTTTTTTTTGTAATTGCATTAATGTTGGTCGTTCGAGTTGTTTCATTATTTAATGCAGTTATCACACTTGGTAATCTTGCAACCCATTCACGAGATCTCGTATCCTGAATAAATTCCTTCGCGTATTGATATCCAAATAACTGCTCAGCAAGTGTTCGATTAAATCGTTCAACAATTGCCTGATCACGATGAATTGCAGTATGTCCTCGTCGTATTTTGGTATTATGTTGTTTCATTAACGATGATACTGGACCAAGAAATTCCTTGCCAAGATCAACCTGTAGCAGCTGTGGCCATCGCAGACCACCTCGTTGATAAATTCGTTCAAACGCATCGGCTACTTCAGATGCTGTTTTCGTTGATAGAGGTTCTGCATCTTTATATCTACTTGCAACATCAACAACAGTTAGCGCGTACTTGTATGTTATTTGACGTCGACCAATTTTAACGGCATCATGAGGTAAAAACAGAATATCAGCTTGATGAACTTCATTAGGAACACTGACATTGAAATGTGCAAAGTGAATTTGCTTAGGTGGCGGTAGGTAAATTTGCCATATTGCCTGTTTGGATAACCACGTTTTAGCAGTAGAATGTTTAACCGCTGCTGCATGAGCAAGTTTACTAATTGCTGCTTTACCTTTCCAGTATCCAAATTCCATCAGAATGATAATAATAGGACCATCTGGAAGTGGAAAGACGCAGTTGTTACTTAATCTTATAATGAGATGGTTAAAGTGGGATAAATTGTAGTTGGTAGCCCCGTCAGTTGATGATCAACGATGTTATGATGTGCTTAAGGATTTTAATAAAAACGCGCAAATAGATAAAGATAACGATGTTATCGAGTTTATATCCGATATTGATGAAGCACCATCAGTAGATTCCATAGACGGATTTATTAATAATTTAGTTGTATACGACGATGTGATGCTTGACAAACAGTCAAATCCAGCTAGGATTTTTTCTCGAGGTAGACATAAAAACACCGATGTCATTTATGTTACTCAACGATACACACAAATACCAAAAGTGATCAGAGTTGTGTTTAATGGAGTTGATACACATACGTTGCGACATATTCATCAAACTTGGTACAGCTGTGACATGGATATAATTAAATTCAGAAATTTCTTTTCACGAGCGCAAGCTACTCCGCATGGATTTATAACAATAAATGTGTGCTATCCTAGAACAAGATATCGTATTGGACTTGACAAAATATTTGGATAAATTAATATAGCAGCAGAGGAGGCGGGACCTCAAGTTGGTTCGTTTTTTTGTAATATACTCGCCATTAACAAGTTTTTAGTTGGAGAAATAACGTGGACTAACCTAGGGACTCTAGGGACTCTTTGAGAGTCCTCAGTTAGTTATTTTGATTTTTAAAGTTATTAATCCTTTTTTTTAGGAAGGCTTATTTCGGTTTTTGGATGCTTGCAAAAGTCAGTCTGTTCGCCTCTTCTGCTGCTCATACTACGCTCATAACAGAGATAAACAGAGCTCTGTCTACCGTGGATAAAACAAGTATGATCTCTCCACAGTTCTAATTTTCAAGCTCAAATAGAAAATTGTCACACGTCGAAAATAAACGCAAATAAACTAATGTAACATTAATGTATACATTTTCCTTGCTGACTATAATTTATTTGTTTTCCTTCTTGTTATATATTTGAAGTTTTTGTTATATTTTATTGTTATCTTTCTGTTCTTGTTTTATTTTAGTTTTAATTACTTTTTTCCTATACATTTCGACACTGGCCTTCTTTTAAAAGTTTGGAAGAAAACAATAATTTGCACGGAGAGGGTTTAAAAGGAGTGTCAGATTCGAAGGCGTTTATTCAACACAAGGGTAAGAACCATCGGGATACACTCTGTTACCATTGTTTAATGATAACATGGCTGTTGAGTCTGTAGTATCTGCTAACTTCCTATACAAATATCCGAAACGAGTGTACATGTAACACTGGTCTACAATTTCTAGAAGTCGTCAGCTTTAGAGATAAAATGTACTATTTCGTATGGATTTTGATGTGCTGAATTCAAATACGACAATTAAAACAAGTGATTGGCTACTGTTTACAAGATATTTAAGGTTTTAGATTGTACGTCTATGTATTTGTGCATATCTTAAAGGTTTAATATTAAGTTTTAAATCTAGGTGTGATTATGGTTGTTTTACATTTCACCTGTTCCCTTCATGTAATACTTTAAAAAAACAGCAAAAGGCTTATATCAATGAAATTTGTTATGAAACAAATGGGAAAAAAACTATTATTTATATAGAAAAACACTGTTAGCCGTTATTCAGTGCCTACCCGGCGCTTCATGGCTTGTCTCTTGTATTAATTAAATGGAGCATCTATTGTCACTTACCAGCAATAGTCTTCAAGCACTGATAGGCTCCATTTGCCCTGACATCTTTTCTACATTGTTGCAATGTCCTGTTGAAATCGCTTGCCGTGCGTTTCAGTCACTGCTTAGCAGTTCGATGTAAACAAATCTAGATGAGAGTGCAAAAAATGTATCTTTAGTCACATGTGCCAACCAAGGCTTTTGTATGCCTTGAGTAGGTTTTCCACCAACTCCCTGTAGTTGTCTGCTTTGTTGTTTCCTAGTAAATTTGTTGCAGCTAACATGAAGGCCTTCCGTGCTGTCTTTTCCTTGCCACGCAGTGCACGGTCAAATGCATCATGGCCAAGAGGTTTACGAATCTGAGGACCAGCAAAGACACTTTCCTTTATCTTAGTTTCATTTAACCTTTTAAATTCTCCACGGATGTACCTGAAAGCTGCTTGTGTTTTGTCCCTGGGTCCCTTTGCAACATCAAACACTGACAAATAAGAAAGCACGACACTGTATGATTTCTGAAGCTGATGTTGGGCAATTTGTTCAACAGATTGATGTAAGCTTAGTTATGATTGCATCATCCATGACCTGACGTGACACTGATGGTTCAGATTCAACCATTCATTGTTTTATTTAAAAAGCAAGAAACCCAGTCATATATGTATTCATAGATCCAAAGATATATTTTCGACATTTCTGGTTTAGAGTAAAATCCCTTCCATTTGTAACTCACTTATCCTATGCCATTCCCAAGTCAAGTTTCGTATATAATGATGCAGTATCATATCTATAAAACTCGAGCCAATCAAAAATGTTAAGTATCATTTTCGTTTCCAGTGACCCAGAATTAGTAAAGTTTGACTACTTTTATTTCGGAAGCATTTTGGCTGTAGACCAGTGTAAATTAGGGAATGAAATGAATATGGTATGCCACAAGCACCTCGCATCAAATGTGTCGATGCATCAAGGTGCCGATAAAGGTTAGCGTTATTTAATCATTTGCCGCAGAAAATTCTATGGCTGTAATTGATCCATGTTCGAAAAATAATCCAAATTTGTATTAATTTTCTTTACCGTCCTTATACTTTATAAGCGGAGTGTACGTTAGTCACAATACATAACTGGTCACATCAAAATGATACAGGTTCTGCGAATCAGACATTGAACTACAAAGTACCTTCTAGTCTGCTTGGTAGGTGCTGCTGTCGCTGACTATCCGTTAGGTGGCGACGACGGATATGGCGGTTACGGTGAATACGGAGGTTATGGTGGCTATGGAGGGAATCTAGGATATGGTGGATATGGTGGATATGGACGTTATGGTGGATATGGTAGATATCCTATAAAGTAAGAGCAAATAATCTTCAACGTTGTCAATTCTATCACATGTTACAGCATGGCCACATTCTACCAGTTACAAATCAGCTTGTCCATTTCAATTTCTACTGAGTCATTACATCTTGTTGCGCTCACAGTTCGAAGTATTCACACACATAGTTTCTTCAAGATAAATATAAATATATTATCCATATTGTATTGTTTTGGCCAGTCGTCTGGTGCAAATGCTGGTAATTTGTTTCCTTTTGGCAGATATTAAGAACAAATGTATCCATTAACTGAGAGGACTGTCAGCGGAATATGATGCCGTATCTGAATTTTTGTTAGCTTAGTATTTGTACACAATGGAATAATACACATATTAGATCGAAGAAAACAAAGGGGCTTTTTATAATTATTTTATTTCGATTAACTCATTCCCCCCCCCCTCTCTCTCCCCCGGACAATGACAATAATTCAATAATCCAACCCTGGAGTATATTCATCGAGGGCCGATGTAAGACTGAATTTTCCTTAAGTTAAAAACATGGCCAAATCAAAACTCAATGTTTGAAATTGGAATCTCCAACTGTTTAATATCAAAGTTCGTGTAAATAAATCTGTTTTTGAGTCACTAAAAGTACAAATTTTGAGTCATTACGATCCACTTTCTTTTATCGCTCATTTAAACATACCATTGGTCGCCCATGGTTGTTTTGTGCAATAATTTGTTCATACTGTTTTATGAATTATAGTGAAAACGGATTTCGGATTTATCATTTCAACGGATGAACATCTCATAATGTAATTTTTAGACGTAAACTAATAATGTATCACATTTTTATATCTTGCTGTCTTGGTACTCTAATGGGTTCGATCAGGAATCGAATACTACTTTGATATACACGGAAAAACGTGTTTCCATGCATATATATATATATACTTAAAAGATACAGACATGTATCTGTCACAGAATAAGGCAAGACATAACTTGGTTTCGCGTTAGAACGAGTTGACTGTTTTCGTCGTACATGCGTACAACGTTACCTTGGGTGGATTGTGTTTTTCTAGTTTCGTGAATTTATAGCTTGAAAGATAAACATTGCATATGTTATAGAGAATAAACATATATTTATTAATTCATTTCATAAACGTCCAATTATTCATTACAATTTCCAGGCAGCCATTCAAGTCAAATCATGTTACAGTAACCCGATTTAAAAATTGAAAAGTACCATAGTATTTATTTACAATGAATTTCACAGACTTAGTTTAGTTACTCTTATCAAATTTAGGTAATGTATTACACCGTTAGAACTGGCACATTACTAATATACTGTTGATTATTAATATATTACCTATTTATCAGTTTCTCCAAAAATGAGAAAAATTAAAAGTACGTAATCGAACGAGATAGCGGCATTTATTGCATATATGTGAGCTTAGATTAAAGTCCTTCATTAAGAACAAGTCAGTAATAAGGCCCCCTCGTTACTAGAACACTGTTTCTCGTAACTAAATATAGTGATCGTTATTTGCATGGTCTTTTAATTCACTATAAAGACCACCATACTACTCTAAATAAGTTCATAGTCACATTTGAGAAAATATATATATTCTGAATCCCACTGACAAGACCCACTGACACGGGCATGTTTGTTACAGAGTTTATACGTATCTCAATAAAGAACTATTAGGGTAGTTGGTCTCAAGAAACGTATTCTCAAAACGTTGAGAAGATAGAATCTGACCTCTTCAAATGGTGCAATTTTAAAAAGAGACATTGATGCATATTTGCTTCTTACTTTAGATTTAAATGATAACAAAGTAATGAATAAGACTTGAATAAGTAGAGTACTCTTACCAAAATTTTAAAAGTATATTTTGAATAATTATCTGAAGATGATGAACCATATAAGTGTGTTAGCTATATTATCATATCCACTAATTTCATATCTTAACGCATGTCGTTTAACATCATGCATCATTAGAAACTAGTTATTTAAACCGTCCCTTTTTAAGACCACTTTCTATATATTGTGCTCGTATCGTAAATGTAGAGTATATATTGTGCTCGTATCGTAAATGTAGAGAAGTCTGTAAACAACATATTACAGAGACAACTTTTATATATGGATGTAAAGTATATTCTTAGGTTAAAAATGATTTGATTAATGACATGTTTACATGGATTTAAGTTCCGGAACTTGATTGTTTCCTTTGAAGTTATATTGTCAATCTAATATTTGTCTTGTTTGTAATTTACAAATAATGACTTTTTTAATTGATATCTGAGCTCAAGGTTCAGCATTATTCCCATGCTTTACAATGTTCTAAAATCAAACCAATAAAATAACCAACGCAAATATAGAAACTAAATATAGAATAAAAGCTATAATAACCTTTCTATAACATAACATTGCCAACATATAACGAAAACTTTCAGGCAACAATACTATCAGGGCAGGGGGACTCCCTTAAACAACATCGAACGTGCTCAAGAATGTGATGGGCTAATGAGTTTAGTTCTGGACATTTTATTGTGATTAACTGTTAACACAAACTTGTTTACATCAAAATTTTTCATCCCCATTTTAATATCATTTTGTGGAATCTGCTTTAAATGTGTTCAGACGTTTGAGATGAATTATTTTTGTAAACTATTCGTTGGTAGTACAATGTGTTCATTTACATTTTGGATTTAAGCATTGTTTTGTGAGTAATGTGAATTCATTCAAAGACATTCTGGAATTTAACAATGTTATAGCACAAGACTACTGTTACATAGTCACATTCATGGCTATTGGTGCGTGATCACATTCAGTATTGGACTTCATGGAAGACGGTCTTTACTTTTGAAATTCAGATATAAATTTAGGATTTTTGGGGTTAATTTCACAATATTTGTTCCTTCATGTGTATAACAAAAAATTAAGTTCATACGGTGGTAACAAGGTCTTTTTTACAAGACGCGTTTTGTGAGGTTGCCAGACATTTTGTTATCTATATATCTGTTTATGATTTCGTTGAAAATCACAAGGCTTAGAAACAATATTTTCAGATGAATCTAAATGAAAATGTTTCTAAAAGTGTTCCGTATCGAATACTGATAATTTCACAAAACATTCTTTCTAATAGCATTAGATTAGTATATTTCTTTATTAATGATGATGGTTTCTGGATACGTTTGTTTGTTTATAAAACAGATTCTCGATTAATATTAGTTTTAAGTAGAAATTACTACACAAATGAATTATATGTCAATTACGATTGAAATCTGAAATAGCCTTATTAAATAGTGATGTGTATACCATAAGAAATTAAAAGTTTGTATTTGTATATGAGAAATATTGACCGGAAACAATGAGGTACCCATTTCGAAAAATGCAATGGAATTTTCACTTTGGAAATTTAGCAGATGGCGACTGTTTTAAGGTTGTCTTGTTAACATGTAAAACTTGAAAATGTCAATCTGATACAATTAAAGTGATAAGTCTACACGTAGAAACATACATTTATATATGTACATTTGATAGAGAAGGGCCAAATTTATCTCAGTTCAAACTGTATCTTGCTTTTAGCTTTCAAATAGGAAAATGGGAACTTTTTGGTATACTGATGCGAGCTCATATGCCACCAAGAATGGCTGGCCCGCACGTAACCATATGAAATATACATGGAATATACAACTACAGTATTGCTTGAGAAGGATTATTACGCTTTTACGATGCACACACTAATATGTCGGCATTCTGCTATTGCAGATGACAACGCAATATCTTTATCCCTGCGATAATAGTCGTCCGAAATCCATTCTCTTCTGAGACGAATCTTTACACCACTCAAAAAAAACCTAATGATTGGCTTGCAGTGCAGGTGGTACAGTCTGCATACAACTCAAAACCCATGATGCCAACATTTCTTGGGTCCCTTACGCTGCGCTGCCTCAGCAACAGTTACAAGTTCATCGAAATGACTCCAGTAGCTGTTATGCATTTCTCTAGCCACAGATCGACAATTGCGATACGACTATAGCGATGACCTGAATTCTGTCTAAACAAAGGCAACCAGACTCGGTCCAAAATATATTGACTAAGCAAGGGACACTTAACCTACTGTAAGGAGTTTGTCTTTGATAAATGTCATAAAAATGTCTCCAATGATATGCCATACCGGTAAATCCGGTTTTTTTCTTTCAAAGAGACAATTGTATGTTTCACTAGTATGTGCGATAGCCAGCTTCTGTTTCAAACAATACCGTCTAGTCAGGATTGTGCTGCAATGCCGCTACATTCCCATCCATTCACATATACATGGATTTTAGCAGGAAGGCCAAGACAGAAAGTGTTTTCCTGTCAGGAATTCAGCCACTATTTCAAGAAATTTTGGAAACATTTCATTACAACGTAGTGGGACAAGTGACTATGTAATACGTTAATTAATTCGCTCTTTATATGAATGAAGAGACTTTTGATTTTTAACATAATAAACATATTACATTGAAAAGAACTATCCATAACCACTTGTAATAAGAAAGTGATATGTAATGAAACTTCTGCTCCATAGGCGTTTGTCTACAAAGTGGACCATGTCATTAAAAGAAATTCATTTATCTCCTAAAAATAAGCGAGTCTAGTGTTTTTAATACAAGTATTGGTATTTTGATTTAATAAAGCAAATTTTTCATGAAAGTATCAAACGTGATCATGGTCCAATTTTCAGTTATAATCAATATTTATAAACAAGAATTACTGAAGAAATCCTCTTAATTATTTCCCAGCCAAAATATTGCATTCATCAATGCCAGACAGGAATCAGGGAATAATGTACACTATCATTATGCATTTAGTTCCATTGATCAACTGATAAGAGCGAATCTTGAGTGGAACATGACTTCTCGCAGAAGTAGATATTTGTATGACCACACCCAGACATTGACAACATACTGTATATTTTAATCAATAATACAAGACAGGAAAAAACGATATCGTAGGGTGCGATCGTATGATGGAAACAATCTTTTTCTCTATGGTACGGGACATAATGCGTGTCAGTCCCTAATGCAGTTACATGTATGAATTAAATAAAAATTATTCTTGTCAATGATAAACAATTCAATACATGAAGCAGAAGATAGCATGGCACGTTCTTCATAATCATGTCACCAATTCATAAATAGTTTGAAAATAGTAAACATGGTTTTAGCATCCAGTTCATTGATTGGAAACTCAAAGTAAAGTAAGTATACAGTATAACTGTATTGTACTCAATTAAATACATACATGCATACATACTGTATTGTACTCAATTAAATACATACATGCATACATACATACATACATACATACATATGACAAATTTTCAAACCTACAACATGTGAGCTCTTAAAATTCGTAGACTATTTTATATATTCCTTGGAGCCATTTGCTAATTATACCCGTTTAAATATACAAAAGGAAGACTTGAATACAACACCACGGTGAAACACCTTAAAATAACATAAAATTATTCAAACAATAAAGTGGGCGAAGCAGCTCGACCACCAAAGGGGAACTAACTATGAGACAAAAATGTGACATTTCAAAAACAGTAGGATTAATTCGTGATCCTAAACACACGCATTCCACAAATATGTATATTAGTCCTAAAAAGCTATAGAAGTGATGTATAAGGTACCAAGTATGTAAACAACAGTACATGTTATAAGTGTTAATTAAAGAGAGAACAAAAACAAAGTGCTCGGCAAATCCAGCATGTGTCAACGTAATCCCGTCTGTCTTGCACTAAGGTATTACTTTATGTCAGAGTTCATCCTAGTGCACTAAATGCAATTGATATATGAGGCTTAATTAGACGAAATTCTACCCGAAACAAAAAAAGCAAACTTTTAATACGTTGGATTGGACATGTCTTTTGTGATGCCATGGTAAAAAAAAATAAGTTTGTACGCTATAAATGGTAGAGTCAGGGATTTGATTGAAAATTTATTGTTATGTGAAATCGTCAAAAACTCGCAAATCGAAATTCACATATGCTACGATCATAAATGAGATACACAGAGCTCTTTAAATTCGACAAAAGAAAAATGGTCTATCGGTAATGCAAATGTTCAAGATTACATGGACTATTTTTACATATGGGACATAAATGCAAATAAAGCAATGCTATTCAGAAAGTATACGCTTTCGCTTGCAGGCAAGCAACTAAACGATAACCATTTCTTTGTTTTCTTTCCTGTTATTTTTTGTGGTTTATATTACTATATTTTTTATATAATATGTTTCAATTCTTTTTCTTTGTTTCATTGTTCTGTGTGAGGTTTGCGTTCTTTTCTTACATTTCGACAATATTCTTTTATCCACAAAATAAATAAGACAATGCGATTACAAACGGGAACATAATGTACATGTAGAATTATTAATACAAAATGAAATGCCTTACTGTTACTTTGAAATAAGATTTTGAAAATTATTTTCAAGAAACGTGCACACGATCCTCACACCTCTCAACAAACATTTTTCTCTCTTTGGTGTTTACTTTGTTAATTAAATTTGCGTGCAATGTCATCACTAAAAGAAAATTATATTTCCAGTTTAAAAGTTTTAGAAATATGGAGGAAAGGTGCCAAAACATAATGAAATTAACATTCTCCAACGTAACACTGTTAGGCAACATAACAATTTAGTAGACAGTACTCAACAGGTACAAAATACTGACAAATGTAACTTTAAATAAAGTGTGACGAATTCAAATATATTCCATTTTGGAAATTCTTCATTATAGATCGAGACGTTGTATTGAATAAATTTGTCTAAATCTTGCGTGCAAATATTAAGTGTAAATATCATAAAAATCTATTTTCAAATCCATCACATTGATTAATTTGACATGACCCTTTGTAAACACAAAAATGACTGCATTGCAAACGGAAATTGTCAGTCATCCTTACAATTAAACAACAACAAATACTATTTTCGTTTTATTAGTGATCAATTATTTAATTTACTGAGTGGATTAAATATCAATCATCGTGTTTACTTAATCAAGTTAAAAGACATGTAAAATAAGCCTTTCACGGCTATAAAAGGACTGCATATTCTACGCCTCGGCACAGGCATTTGCCAGTCCGGTGGAAAAATTTCTGATCCTACTTCAAGAGTTTTTTGACATCGTTATCATCCAGGTAAGTGAAGGCATACGACATACAAATTAACGTTCGTTAATAACCTATATAACGCACCTTTTTCTTTTAACTTAGGCCATTCTTAAAAATTTTCCTATTTAGAGAAATGAACGTGTACAATTTTGAACTATCATCCCTGGACACATGACACGTTTCAATTATATTAAAGGTCTCATATTCATGTTTTTGATCCATTAGCAGCATTCCAGTCTTTTTGGGACAACATAAAGAGAGCCTCTAAATTTAGCTATGTATAAATTTTAGTAACACCTAACTGAGAAACAGTTTAAGTTTGTAAAGAAACAATATGTTGTATAAGAAAAACCGTCCTGTCGGTAATATATGTATAATCATATTGTCTTTAAGAGATATACATGCGTATATTATGACAATCAATCTTTACAATTAATTAAATTGTTTAACGTTCAGGAGTATTTAAATAAATGATATTAAATATATTACTTATTACTAAACTACACTCCCATAAAACATTCAATGCTAACTGTTATTTTCTGAAATTACTTTTCTTTTGCAGACGAAAATGAAGGCCATAGTTGTTCTTCTAGCCTGCTCAGTAGGTGCTACCATTGCTACTTATCCGTTTGGTGGCGGATATGGCAGTTATGGTGGACATGGAGGTCATGGTGGCAACGGCGGATATGGTGGCTATGGCTGGTATCCTGGATATGGTGGATATAGAGGGTATCATGGACATGGTGGATATGGAGGGTATCATGGACATGGTGGATATGGTGGATATGGAGGTTATGACGGATATGGCGGATATGGAGGATATGGTTGATATGGTGGATACAGCTTGGGATTAGATGGTGGATATGGTGGATACGGATTCGGACTCGGTGGTGGAATTGGGGGATACAGATGGGGATTTGGACACCACTTTCCTAAGTTTGGTTACGGTTACAGTAGACACCATAAAAAGTAAGAACAAATATTATTCATCCTTGATAATTCTATTACATGTTACAGTATGACGACATTTTAGAATTTAACATTAGCTTATCCACATCATTTCTACTGACTCATTGCATGTCTTTGTGCTTACAATTCGAAATAACAATAAAGTCGTTTCTTCAAGATAAATATCAATATTGTATCAATATTGTATTGTATGGGCAAAATCAACTGGCGAAAATGCTCTACATTTGTTTCCTTTTTACAGATATTAAGAAAAACAAAATGATCCAAGGACTGACAAGAGAACCAAAGGAATATGACTCCCTATCTCGATTATTATCTTTGTAGTATTTGTACATACTACATCAATAAACATATTTGATCGAAGACAATAAATTGGCTTTTATCATTATTTTATTTCTATTACCTCACTACCTCTGTCTGTCTGTCTGTTTGTCTGTCTCTCACACACATGATTATAATATTGCCACGAGTTTATATTCTACTTTGACTGCAATTGAGTTTATATTCTACTTTGACTGCAATTGGGATGAAAGTACAGCAAAAACGTTATGGTTTAAAGTGAGCGATTCTTCACGTAAAATGGGACTCAACGAATGAGTGAAATATTTATGTAAATGTAGGCAACACATGCACATGGGAAAGAATGTCATACTCCGCTCTTGAGATGCTAAGAGTAAATATATTTATCCTGATATAGTTGAAAATTATAAATAAGTTTTAAAACACTTTAAATTTCACGTACATCAATGTATAAAGCATACCAAATAATGGAACTGTCATAATCAATGAGCTTACTTGCAAAAAACTTCATCGACAGGACCAGATTGTAATGAGACTAATACGACTCTTGCAATGTACACACATCGATAGCCGATGTAAGACTGAATTTTTCCTAAGTTGGGAACATTGTCAAATGAAAAGTCAACGATTTAAACTGGGTTCAACAGTTGTTTAATATCAGTCACATCTGTTACAAATAGATGCGATTTCGAATCGCATGGATTCCCTTAAATGCAATGTTCATTTAAGCGTAATATTGGTCGGCCATATCAGTTTTTACAATATTAGTGTACACTGATTTATAAATCACAAAGATTCTGGCATTCATTTCTAAAATCTCAACTGAAGAACATCCCATAACGTAAGGTGTAAACCTAAACAAATATTTTATCTCATATCGGCATCTTTTTGTCTTGTTACTCTTATATATATGACGTATGTTGCATTAATGATACAAAACCAGATATATACATATTTCATTAAAAAGAAGCGAGGCTTGCCGAGCTAACTTTTAATGAAAATGTTATACAACGAATGGCATATCATTAATACAGCGTACAGACGATACTTATATTTTATTTATATCACATATAAATGGATATATTTCCCCACTGAATGGAGTTCCTGTTTACTAAATGCAACCGTGTATTGACCGAATGAATGAACTCAATACATCGCTGCCTAGTGTGGGTTGCTACAAAATGCAGTTTTATGATTTTTGTGGCTATTCACGATCACCTTGCATATTTATAAGTTGATTCTTTTATCATTTGAGTTTCTAATCTACTTCACATTGATTAAATCCACATTATATAGACTTATCATTTAAACTTGAAAGATTGATTCCATGACGTTAGTAGAACACTACAAGCATATAGTTAGCTACGCTGTTCACATCAACGTTCAGCCATTCACGTACAATGCGCATGGAAATTAGCGTAGACTAAGAAACTAAGCAAAATTACTAACCAAAAAGAGGTAATTCAAACATTTTGATATATGTACAGTCGACCTAATTCATTCTTCTGCTTTAAAAACAGTACTACCCATCACAAAATTCTCTCTCTCGCTCTCTATCTCTCTTTGGTAAGTTTGACTTTAAAACTCTCTCTGTCTTTCTGTCTGTATCTCTCTCTCCCTCATCCTGTGGTCGGTTTGACGTAAGGTTTACTATCATTAATAAGTCCAGATACATAATGGTATGACACAAACAAAACTATTATACGCTCGTCTTACAGAGATTTTCACCCGTATCTTGCTCCAAAGAGAGATAATGATTGCGAGAGAGAGAGATCGAGAGAGGGAGGGAGACGGAGGGGGTGGTTTCCTTTGGACATTTTGATATTTAACTTATGATACGCAATTCTTAGAACTTTATAATAGGTTTTTTGAAAGAACAACAACATCAAAACATTCAATACATCACAACATGTGTACCACGTAACCGAGAAACTCACCGTATAATGTCGACAGGGTTAGCACATTTATATTATCGATTATATAAACACTGTAGATTAATTCCAAGGAAAGTCAACATATATCGTTACGACGAAGCAAATAATTTTGTTGTTTGTCTCGTGTAAGTTCAATTTTACGGTTTTTATCCATCCCTAATTATTTCACTCTCTCACTCCGAATTTCTGCGCGCATTTATCCGTTGTGCATGAGACGGGAGGGTGGAACAGAAAGCATAAAGTATTGAAATTGTAAACCATATTAAATTTATTTATAAAAAGGGGATTATTCATACATTGTATCGTTATTTTCATACGTAAATAAAGATGAATGTTTGGAAGAACAGCACACGGTTGAGAGAATGTTTATATATGCACATTATTGCGCCATGGGCGAATCACATTTTGAAATACCAATAATATTGGTATGTTAAATTGCTTTTTTACAACACTTCAAAGAACATGTTATTTTTAACGTATAAACATATCTATCTATCTATCAATACATACATACATACATACATACATACATACATACATACATACATACATACATACATGCATGCATGCATGCATGCATTCATTCATCCATGCACGAACGCAGACAAGGACGCACGCACGCACGCACACACACACACACACACATCCATCCATCCATCCATCCATCCATACATACATACATACACACACACACACATACATACATACATACATACATACATACATACATACATACATACATACAATCACATACGAATCCCGAATGAGTATGTAAATATATGGGAATTAATTACTTCGTCGTCTTGTAGGTGTGTCTGCTGCACGCGAGTGTGTATAACACCGATTATGTGGTATCATTTTTGGTGCTGGGTACTTAGTCGTGATGGAATAGGGGCTGGTGTATGCAGCCAGGACAATTGGTGCCGTTTATACGCGAACCTGGGTTCGAATCTCCATAGAGTGCGAAAACATTGATATGATAGTATTATTTGTATTAAATATTAATTACGCCAACAATTATCATGTACTCTCATATATAATCCATTGATATCACTTTCGGATCTGTCTGATATATATACAGTGGTAACAAAGGACATACCTTTCCTTTTCCTGTTCAACCACTGGCGAAGATGTGTTGCACATTGTCCTGATCTCCAAGGTTTCAGCCAAAATAAAGGTGATATGTTTTTTAACCATAGTGGTTATACTGCACTTTTGTTATGCAAAAGTCACTTCACCACAAACATAGCAGAAGTTATCTGCATTGTTCACGCAAGTACTAGGCATCTCTGCTCACTTTGGCTAAAGAGAAATGGGTCCCTTTGCAACATCAAACACTGACAAATCAGAGAGCACGACACTGTATGATTTCTGAAGCTGATGTGGGGCAATTTGTTCAGCAGGTTGATGTAAGCTTAGTTATGATTGCATCATCCATGACTTCTAAGAATTATGTGATGCAATTCATATCATGTATGACACAATAAAAGCTTCAAACTGAACTATTCATTTATTTACCTTAAATGCAAGAAACCCAGTCACAGTTCTTGTAAATAGATCTGGTTTTGAATCACTAAAAGAGCAGATTTTGAGCCATTACGATCCACTTCCATTCATCGCTCATATAAATGTACCATTGGTCGCCCATGTCGGTTTTTTTAAATAATTTGTTCACAGTGTTTTATGAATTATAGTGAAAATGGACTTCAATTTTACCATTTGAACGGATGAACATCTCATAATGTAATTTGTATATGTAAACTAATAAGATGGTGAACGATATGAGTGTGTTAGCTATATTATTATATCCACTAATTTCATATCTTAGCGCATGTCGTTTAACATCACACATCATAAGAAACTAGTTATTTAAACCGTCCCTTTTTAGACCACTTTCTATATATTGTGCGCGTATCGTTAATCCACCACTGAAGATGTAGAGAAATCTGTAAACATCATATTAAATATATAACTTTTATATATGGTTGTAAATTATACACTTAGGTTAAAATTAATTTGATGAACAAATTGTTAACATGGATTTGAGTTCCGGACCTTGATTGTTTCTTTTGAAGTTATATTGTCAATCTATTTTTTGTCTTGTTTTGTAATTTACAAATAATGATCTTTTTATTGATATCTGAGCTCAAGGTTTAGCATTATTTGCATGCTTTACAATGTGCTGAAATCAAACCAATAAAATAACCAACACAAATATAGAAACCAAATATAGAATAAATGTAATAATAACTTTTCTACAACATAACACTACCAACATATAACGAAAAGCTTTCAGGCAACAATACCATTAGGGCAGGGTGACTCCCTTAAAGTGGTCTGAAAAGATCAAACTAGGATGATACCCGCAATATATATATAATTTAAATAACATAGAGCGTGCTCAAGAATTTGATGGGCTGAGTTTAGTCGTGGACATTTTATTGTGATTTAGCTTTTAATACAAGCTTGTTTACATCAAAATTATTCATCCCCATTTTAAGACAAGTATTTGTGGAATCTGTTTTAGATGTGTTCAGCAATATATATATGTATGTATGTATGTCTCTGTTTTCGTTGAAAATAACATCGCTTAGAAACAATATTGTCAGATTACTCTAATTACAAATGTTTCATACAGTTTTCCGTATCGAGTATTGATAATTTTTTTCTTTTCATTTCTTTGTTTTTTAACAGGATTTTAACAGAATTTCTCAAGTCACTGGAAAGGATTTTCAAAACAGCTTAGTCAGATGTCATTGAAGTATATTTTGATCTATCTTAGATCATTAAAAAGTCACAACCGAAAGTTTTTGGCACTACCTATAGCGCTAGATGGCAAAACTGTGTTTTACAAAACATTCTTTCTCATAGCATTAGATTAGTGAATTTCTTTATTAATGATGATGGTTTCTGGATATGTTCCTTAGTTTAAAAAACAGATTCTCGATTAATATTATTTTTAATTATAAAATCCTGCACAAATAAGTTGTATATCAATTATGATTGAAATCTGCAATATCCTTATTAAATATTGATGTGTATACCATTACAAGAAACAAAACGGTTTGTATTGTTATATGTGAAAAATAGACGGGAAATAACGAGATACCCACTTCGAAAATTGCAATGGAATTTTCACCTTGGAAATTTAGCAGACGGGGACTGGTTAGGGTTTTCTTGTTAACATGTAAAAGTTCAAAATGTCAAAATCTGACACAATTAAAGTGATCAATCTACATGTAAAATCATACATTGATATATGTACATTTTATAGAAACGAGCCAAATTTATCTCAGTTCAAAACATTTGTTGCTTTTAGATTCGAATAGGAAAATATAAACTCATTTTGGTGTACTGGCTGGCCCGCACCTAACCACATGAGTCTTTCATGGAATGTACAACTACATTATTGCCTCAGAAGGAGTTTTCGCAGTTACGATGCATACACTAATATATCGGTACTCCGCTGTTGCAGGCGACAACGCAACCTTTCATCCATGCGATAATAGTCGTCCCAAAGCCATTCTCCTTTGAGATCAATCTTTACACCACTCACAATCTCAATGGCTATCTGGCAGTGCAGGTTCGTACAGTCTGCATACAGCTCAAAACCCATAATGCCAACATTTCTTGGGTCCCTAGGGCTGAGCTGCCTCAAGAACGGTTACAGGTCAATCTAAATGACTTCAGCAGCTGTTATGCATACCTCGAGCCTCTGATCGGCAATTGCGATACGACTACAGCGATGACCTGAATTCTGTCTAAACAAAGGCAACCAGACTCGGTCCAAAATCTATAGGCGAACCAAGGGACAGCGTTCACTTAGCCTACTGTAAGGAGTTTGTGTTTGATAAATGTCATACAAAAATGTCTCCACTGATATGCCTAACTGGCAAATCCGGTTTCTTTCTTTCAATGAGACAATTGTATTTTTCATTAGTATGTACGATAGCCAGCGTCTATTTTACCATTATGTCAAGAAATTGTGGATACTTTGCATTTCAACGTAGTGGGAAAAGTGGACACGTGACTATGTATTACGTTAAGTAGTTCGCGCTTGATATGGATGAAGAGACTTGTGATTTGTAACCTAATATCCATATTACATTGAAAAGAACTATCCATAACCACTTGTAAATATGGAAATGATGTGTATTGAAACTTCTGCTCCATAGGCGTCTGTCTGTAAAGAGGACCAAGTCATTAAACTAAATTCATTTATCTTCATAAAAACAAGTCTAGTGTTTTTCATTCAGGTATTGATAACTTCGTTTAAAAAATATTCTTTTCAAAATATAAGACATCAAAAGGATCATACAGTTTTTTCAAATTTGGTCTCTTCGTAACTAAATGTTTCATCAAATTAGCAAACGTGACCATGGTCCAATTTTAAGTCTGAATCAATATTTATAAACAAGGTACAACTTTACAAACATGAGCTAAGGATTCATCAATCAGTGTTAATGAAGTAATCCTCTTAATTATTTCCCAGCCAAAATATTGCATTCGTCAATACCAGACAGGAATCAGGACATAATGTACACTATCACTAGATGTAATTAGTATGCATTTAGTACTACTGATCAGATGATAAGAACGAATCTTGAGTGGAACATGACTACTCGCAGAAGAATACATTTGTATGACTCCGCTCATACAATGACAACATACCGCATATTTTACTCAAATAAATAATACAAGACAAGAAAACGTGATATGGTATGGCAAGATCGCGTGATAGGAACAATGCTTTTTCCCAAGGTACCTGAAGCAATGCGCGTCAGTCTCTAATACTGTAATTTGTATGAATTAAATATGCTTATTTTAAATGAAATAAATGTGAATACTAAATAATTCAATAACTGAAGCTTAAGATAGCATGACGAGTTTTTCATAATCATGTCACTGATTCACACATATTTTGAAAATAGTAAACATGGTTTTATATATATAAAGTTTTCAAACCGCAACGTGAATTTTTAAAATTGGTTATCTAGTTTATGTATTCATAGGAGCCACTTGCTAATTATACAAATCAAAGAGCTTTAGGTTATTTGGATTTGTATCATATGTCGTAATATTAATATGTCAGATCAAATGCAGAGGTGATGGTTAATCCTGATAAAATATGAGTGCTTGAACTATCATCGGCATACATTTCTCGGTAATAAACGAATTCAATTTATTTAAGTTTTGTAACCTTAATGGATTACTTTTATTACAATCGCTTCTTATTACAAACCATGAAATTCGACCGTTAAATGCTAGACGGGATTTTATATTATCTCAAAAGATATTTATCTACCTTATGCGATCATACCTTAATCTTGGCATCGTTCACTTCAACATTCTTTGCAGTAGTAGTTTAGTTAGGGTTGAAGTAATAGCGATAGTTGCATTAGTGCTTGCGCTATAAGTAGAACACGTAGCTGCTGAAAGACAGCAGTACTTAATCTCGAATGACGAGCGAATCAAGGTAGGAGGGGGATTACCGAGCATAAGATTGATAATATAAAAGATTTGTTAACTAGTTGGTATTCCTTGCAGATAACGAAGACACGTGGTTACAAAATAACTCTATAGTGGCACAGGTTCATTGTTTGCACGCATTTAGCCACAACGACAGAATTCAAAGAGCAACACATTAATTGATATCCGCGTTTAAATGTTCAAGAGGAAGGTTTGAATACAAGACTACGGTCAAACACATTACAATAGTATATATCTATTAAAACAATAAAGTGGGCAGAGCAGGAGGACCACCAACGGGGAATTAACTATGAGACAAAAATGTGCTATTTCAAGAAGAGTGTGGTTAATTATTGATCATAAACAACACCTTTCACAAATAAGTATAATATTCATGAAAAGTCATAGGAGTGATATGTACAGTATAAGGTACCCATTTTGTATACAAAAGTACAGGTGATACATGTCATTTAAAAAGTGAACTCAAAAACAAAGGGCTCAGAGTTCATCCAGTTCACAAAAAATATTGATATACGACGCTGAATTAGGCGAAGACCTACCGAAAACAAAAACAAACTTTTAATACATTGGATTTGACAAGCTTTTTGTGATACCTTTTTAAAAATATGTGTACGCCATAGTTGGGAAAGTCAGGAATTTAAAAATATATTTATATGTGAAATCGTCAAACACTCGCAAATCGAAATTCACATTCACTACGCTCATAAATGAGATACGAAGAAATCTCTTTAATTTCGATAAAACAAGTATGGTCTCTCCGTAATGCAAATTGTCAAGCTTGCATGGAATATTTGTACACTTGGAACATAAATGCAAATAAAGCATTGTTAGTTAGAAAGTATACGCTTTCGATTGCTATATTACTATGCTTCCTTATATATTATATATGCTTCGATTATTTTTCGTTGTTTTGTTGTTTTGTTTTAGTTCAACTTTCTTTTCTTACATTTCGACACAGGTTTACTTGTAATGGTTTGGAAGAATAGAGTACCATTAACTGTGTAAATTTGAAGTGAAGAGTGCCAGATTCTGACGTGTTTCTCCAACACCATGAGAAGAACCATCGGTACACACTGTGTTACCATTGTTTAGTGTTAACATGGCATCAGGAGTAATAGTCTATTCGCATTTTGTATAAAACATATTCTAGATAAGTGTACATGTGATATGTTTTTACGAAATGAGTTGCATATGATTTGCCACAAGCTGTTTGTATCAAGTATTACGATGAGCTAATCAGCCAATAAAGGTTCGCGTTATTTAAATAAATTGTTACATCATAGACAAACTTTTAGGACAATAATCGATCCACAATCAATAAAATAAATACAAAACTTTGACAGAAATTATTATAACATCATTTAATATCTCGATGAACAAAACTAGATCATATGCTTTATAAGTAGAGTGTACTTTGAGTCACAATAAACAACTGGTAACAGCAAAATCATGCAGGTTCTACACTTCCTACATTTACTTGCAATATATCAAACGTATGATCACAATATATGCAATAATTGTATTATATACATAAATTAATTAATATCCCGTTTATTCTGATCGGCATTAAGCATTCAAAGAACACAGCTCTTTAATAAGCTGCGATGATTCATCAATCGACCAATATGATTGGTTTTCTCTCGACCCTATGCGAATAATTCCTCAAAGAATCCTATAGAAACAACTGCCCCCGTAGCTAAATATGGCACCTGAGACATTCGTATGTATTATACTTTCAAGAAATAGCCCAATATAATGTTGGCGAGGTAGCAAATTCAACACATTACATTTGTAGCTAACATAGACTAGAAATACTAACAATAAATGGAACTGATCATTTCGTTCTGTCCGAATCTTTCATTCGTGAAGCAAATATAGCATACAATGTGAAATACACGTGCACACATACCTGCAAACAAACAAACGAATCTGTCAGTTTAACATACTAAATCTGCTTCAGTGAACAAAGCTGTATCAGACGAAATTAATCCCTTGATAATTGAGGTAGTATTCTAACAATGTCCGGATATTCAATTAAGAGAATTATTCCTTGCGTTGTTAAAATGGATGTGTGTCCGCATCGAGTCGACCATAATAGTATGATAACTAATAGTTGGTGGCTTGAACATTTTAACCAGATCTGGAGAAAAAATAATAAAATCAATAGCAGAAGAACAGCATCTTTTCTTATTAACACAATCAATGATCATTTATCCACAAAATAAATGAAACAATGCGCTTACAAAATTGAATGCCTTACCTTATACCTTGAAATAAGATTTTGAAAATCATTTTCAAGAAGCTTGAGCATGATCTTCACACCTTTAAACAAACATTTTTCTCTCTTTGGTGTTTACTTTACTAAATTTGCTTGGAATGTGATCGCTGGGAAGACAATAGTATTAAGAATTTAAGAAACATTTTAGACATATGGAAGAGAGGTACCAACAGATTATTAAATTAACATGCTCCAATGTAACACTGGTAGGCGACACAAAAATTTAGCAGGCAAAAGTAATTTTAAATAAAGTATAAAGAATTCATATATATTTCATTTTGGAAATTCTTCATGATAGATCGAGACATTGTATTGAATAAATTTGTCTAAATGTTGCGTGAAAATATGAAGTGGAAAATGCATAAAAAGTCAATTTTCAAATCCATCACATAAATTAATTTTACATAATTGTAAACCAAAAAATGTCTGCATTGCAAACGGAAATTTCCAGACATCCATATAATTAAACAACATAAACAAAATAAGTTTCTTGGTTTTTCTTAGTCATCAATTATTTAATTTACTGAATGTATTAACTATCAATCATCGTGTTTACTTAAGTTAACATGCATGCAAAATAAGTTCTTCACGGATATAAAAGGACTGCATATTTGACGATTCAGCACAAGCAGTTGCCAGTCCGGTGGCAAAATTTCTGATCCTACTTCAAAAATTTTCTTGACATCGTTGTCATCCAGGTAAGTGATTGTATGCGACATGCAAATTAACGTTCGTTAATAACCTATATAACGCGCATGTTTCTTTTAACTTATGCCATGCTTACAATTTTCCAATGATCGTGTACATTTTTGAATTATCATCCCTGGACGCATGATACGTTTCAATTATATTAATGGTCTCCTATTCTTGTGTTTGCTCCATTAGCAGCATTCCAGTCTCTATGGGAGAACATACAGAAAGCCTCTAAATTTGGCTGTATATCAATTTTACGTACCACCTAGCTACGAAACAGTTTAATTTTGTAACGAAAAGAATATGTTCTACAAGAAGAACCACTCTGTCGGTAATATATGTAGAATTATATTGTCTTTAAGAGATATACATACGTATATATGACAACCAATCTTTACAATTAATTAATTTGTTTATATTTCAGGAGTATAGAAATAGATGATATAAAATATATTACTCATAGAACCGAAAAAAAGTGATCCTAAATCCAAGTCATATTTTATTTAAATATCCTTGTTGAACATTATTTTATTGTCCACTAGGGTATCATTGTTCATACTGCCTAGCAGCACGAAACGTTGTGGCAATCATTCACATAGCGGACCTATCCATGGCTTGATCTAAGTTATTACATTGAGTCACACAAAATAACAATTCACTGTCAGGTGAATATACACTCTTTTACGTCATATTTAGAGTTTATTTATCACAAGATAGAACATAGAATAACACTAAAACATTGTTGTCACTTTAAGTCACTTTAGAAAACCCCATTACGTTTCCATTTAAAGGTCATGCGGCCTTTCGCAACCATCGACTTGATTCCTTTTTCTAGATAATGTATACGAACCGCTCACACAAATACTTTCAAGTATCACTGTATTGCAAATCTGGATATTAATGTGTTTGCATAAGACGTTGCACAGTCAATCACACTAAAGCGCCACCCCTTTACTTGGAACGTATATGTTTTGCATTCCGGAGATGGTAGAGGAGGTACTTTATTTACGAATCAAAGGTTACCAGTGAAATCACGTATAAGCGACAGACTAGTCTTCAAAATGAAAACTATATTTATTTTGGCGTTTCTAGTGTACAATTAAAACTTGTCACCACCGTACAATTGAAATACTGTACATTCAAGCCCGGTCTTCATTCATTAAAACAGTCAGAAAATGTAATATCAACTTGCCGTCTATTTACCGTCTAAACTACACTCCCATAACAAACATTCAATGCTAACTGTTATTTTCTGAACTTACTTTTCTTTTACAGAGGAAAATGAAGGCCGTAATTGTTCTTGTAGCCTGCTTAGTAGGTGCTGCCATTGCTACCTATTCATTTGGTGGCGGATATGGAGGTTATGGTGGCAACGGCGGATATGGTGGCTATGGCTGGTATCCTGGATATCGTGGATATGGAGGGTATCATGGACATGGTGGATATGGAGGGTATCATGGACATGGTGGATATGGTGGATATGGAGGTTATGGCGGATATGGTGGATATGGAGGATATGGTGGATATGGTGGATACGGTTACAGTAGACACCATAAAAAGTAAGAATACATATTATTCATCCTTGAAAATTCTGTTACATATTACAGTATGACGACATTTTACAATTTAACCATTATCTTATCCACTTCATTTCTACTGACTCATTACATGTCTTTGTGCTTTCAATTTGAAGTAGCCATAAAGTTTCTTCAAGATAAATATGAATATTGTATCAATATTGTATTGTTTGGGCAAGTCAACTTGCGAAAATGCTCTAAATTTGTTCCCTTTTTACAGATATTAAGAAAAACAAAATGATCCAAGGACTGACAAGAAAACCAAAGGAATATGACTCCCTATCTCGATTATTATCTTTGTAGTATTTGTACATACTACATCAATAAACATATTTGATCGAAGACAATAAATTGGCTTTTATCATTATTTTATTTCTATTACCTCACTACCTCTGTCTGTCTGTCTGTTTGTCTGTCTCTCACACACATGATTATAATATTGCCACGAGTTTATATTCTACTTTGACTGCAATTGGGATGAAAGTACAGCAAAAACGTTATGGTTTAAAGTGAGCGATTCTTCACGTAAAATGGGACTCAACGAATGAGTGAAATATTTATGTAAATGTAGGCAACACATGCACATGGGAAAGAATGTTATACTCCGCTCTTGAGATGCTAAGAGTAAATATATTTATCCTGATATATTTGAAAATTATAAATAAGTTTTAAAACACTTTAAATTTCACGTACATCAATGTATAAAGCATACCAATTAATGGAACTATCATAATCAAGTGAGCTTACTTGCAAAAAACTTCATCGACAGGACCAGATTGTAATGAGACTAATACGACTCTTGCAATGTACACACATCAATAGCCGATGTAAGACTGAATTTTTCCTAAGTTGGGAACATTGTCAAATGAAAAGTCAACGATTTAAACTGGGTTCAACAGTTGTTTAATATCAGTCACATCTGTTACAAATAGATGCGATTTCGAATCGCATGGATTCCCTTAAATGCAATGTTCATTTAAGCGTAATATTGGTCGGCCATATCAGTTTTTACAATATTAGTGTACACTGATTTATAAATCACAAAGATTCTGACATTCAGTTCTACCATTTCAACTGAAGAACATCCCATAACGTAAGGTGTAAACCTAAACAAATATTTTATCACATATCCTCATCTTTTTGTCTTGTTACTCTTATGTATATGACGTATGTTGCATTAATGATACAAAACCAGATATATACATTTTTCATTAAAAAGAAGCGAGGCTTGCCGAGTTTCCTTTTAATGAAAATGGCATATCATTAATACAGCGTACAGACGATACTTATATTTTATTTATATCACATACAAATGGATATATTTCCCCACTGAATGGAGTTCCTGTTTACTAAATGCAACCGTGTATTGACCGAATGAATGAACTCCATACATCGCTGCCTAGTGTGGGTTGCTACAAAATGCAGTTTTATGATTTTTGTGGCTATTCACGATCACCTTGCATATTTATAAGTTGATTCTATTCTCATCTGAGTTTCTAATCTACTTCACATTGATTAAATCCACATTATATAGACTTATCATTTAAACTTGAAAGATTGATTCCATGACGTTAGTAGAACACTACAAGCATATAGTTAGCTACGCTGTTCACATCAACGTTCAGCCATTCACGTACAATGCGCATGGAAATTAGCGTAGACTAAGAAACTAAGCAAAATTACTAACCAAAAAGAGGTAATTCAAACATTTTGATATATGTACAGTCGACCTAATTCATTCTTCTGCTTTAAAAACAGTACTACCCATCACAAAATTCTCTCTCTCCCTCTCTATCTCTCTTTGGTAAGTTTGACTTTAAAACTCTCTCTGTCTTTCTGTCTGTATCTCTCTCTCCCTCATCCTGTGGTCGGTTTGACGTAAGGTTTACTATCATTAATAAGTCCAGATACATAATGGTATGACACAAACAAAAATATTATACGCTCGTCTTACATAGATTTTCACCCGTATCTTGCTCCACAGAGAGAGAGAGAGAGCGAGAGAGAGAGAGCGAGAGAGAGAGGGAGACGGAGGGGGTAGTTTCCTTTGGACATTTTGATATTTAACTTATGATACGCAATTCTTAGAACTTTATAATAGGTTTTTTGAAAGAACAACAACATCAAAACATTCAATACATCACAACATGTGTACCACGTAACCGAGAAACTCACCGTATAATGTCGACAGGGTTAGCACATTTATATTATCGATTATATAAACACTGTAGATTAATCCCAAGGAAAGTCAACATATATCGTTACGACGAAGCAAATAATTTTGTAGTTTGCCTCGTGTAAGTTCAATTTTATGGTTTTCATCCATCCCTAATTATTTTACTCTCTCACTCCGAATTTCTGCGCGCATTTATCCGTTGTGCATGAGACGGGAGGGTGGAACAAAAAGCATAAAGTATTGAAATTGTAAACCATATTAAATTTATTTAGAAAAAGGGGATTATTCATACATTGTATCGTTATTTTCATACGTCAATAAAGATGAATGTTTGGAAGAACAGCACACGGTTGAGAGAATGTTTATATATGCACATTATTGCGCCATGGGCGAATCACATTTTGAAATACCAATAATATTGGTATATTAAATTGCTTTTTTACAACACTTCAAAGAACATGTTATTTTTAACGTATAAACATATCTATCTATCTATCAATACATACATACATACATACATACATACATACATACATACATACATGCATGCATGCATTCATCCATGCACGAACGCAAACAAGGACGCACGCACGCACGCACGCACACACACACACACATATACATCCATCCATACATACATACATACATACACACACACATACATACATACATACATACATACATACATACATACATACATACATACATACATACATAGATACATACATACATACATACAATCACATACGAATTCCGAATGAGTATGTAAATATATTGGAATTAATTACTTCGTCGTCTTGTAGGTGTGTCTACTGCACGCGAGTGTGTGTAACACCGATTATGTGGTATCATTTTTGGTGCTGGGTGCTTAGTCGTGATGGAATAGGGGCTGGTGTATGCAGGCAGGGCAATTGGTGCCGTTTATACGCGGACCTGGGTTCGAATCTCCATAGAGTGCGAAAACATTGATATGATAGTATTATTTGTATTAAATATTAATTACGCCAACAATTATCATGTACTCTCATATATAATCCATTGATATCATTTTCGGATCTGTCTGATATATATACGGTGGTAACAAAGGACATACATTTCCTTTTCCTGTTCAACCACTGGCGAAGATGTGTTGCACATTGTCCTGATCTCCAAGGTTTCAGCCAAAATAAAGGTGATATGTTTTTTAACCATAGTGGTTATACTGCACTTTTGTTATGCAAAAGTCACTTCACCACAAACATAGCAGAAGTTATCTGCATTGTTCACGCAAGTACTAGGCATCTCTGCTCACTTTGGCTAAAGAGAAATGGGTCCCTTTGCAACATCAAACACTGACAAATCAGAGAGCACGACACTGTATGATTTCTGAAGCTGATGTGGGGCAATTTGTTCAGCAGGTTGATGTAAGCTTAGTTATGATTGCATCATCCATGACTTCTAAGAATTATGTGATGCAATTCATATCATGTATGACACAATACCAGCTTCAAACTGAACTATTCATTGTTTTACCTAAAATGCAAGAAACCCAGTCACAGTTCTTGTAAATAGATCTGGTTTTGAATCACTAAAAGAGCAGATATTGAGCCATTACGATCCACTTCCATTCATCGCTCATATAAATGTACCATTGGTCGCCCATGTCGGTTTTTTTAAATAATTTGTTCACACTGTTTTATGAATTATAGTGAAAATGGACTTCAATTTTACCATTTCAATGGATGAACATCTCATAATGTAATTTGTATATGTAAACTAATAAGATGGTGAACGATATGAGTGTGTTAGCTATATTATTATATCCACTAATTTCATATCTTAGCGCATGTCGTTTAACATCACACATCATAAGAAACTAGTTATTTAAACCGTCCCTTTTTAGACCACTTTCGATATATTGTGCGCGTATCGTTAATCCACGACTGTAGATGTAGAGAAATCTGTAAACATCATATTAAGTATACAATTTTATATATGGTTGTAAATTATACACTTAGGTTAAAAATAATTTGATGAACAAATTGTTTACATGGATTTGAGTTCCGGACCTTGATTGTTTCTTTTGAAGTTATATTGTCAATCTATTTTTTGTCTTGTTTTGTAATTTACAAATAATGATCTTTTTATTGATATCTGAGCTCAAGGTTTAGCATTATTTGCATGCTTTACAATGTGCTAAAATCAAACCAATAAAATAACCAACACAAATATAGAAACCAAATATAGAATAAAAGTGATAATAACTTTTCTACAACATAACACTACCAACATATAACGAAAAGCTTTCAGGCAACAATACCATTAGGGCAGGGTGACTCCCTTAAAGTGGTCTGAAAAGATCAAACTAGGATGATACCCCCAATATATATATAATTTATATAACATCGAGCGTGCTCAAGAATTTGATGGGCTGAGTTTAGTCGTGGACATTTTATTGTGATTTAGCTTTTAATACAAGCTTGTTTACATCAAAATTATTCATCCCCATTTTAAGACAAGTATTTGTGGAATCTGTTTTAGATGTGTTCAGCAATTTGAGAGGAATTATTTGTTTAAACTATTCGTTGGTAGTACAAAGTGCTTATTGATATTTGGGATTTAAGCACTCTTTTGTGAGTAACGTGAATTCATTCAAAGACATTCTGGAATTTAACAATGTTATATCACAAGACTACTGTTACATAGTCACATTCATGACTATTGGTGCGTCATCACATTCAGTATTGGACTTCATAAGAAATGGTCTATATTTTTGAAATTCAGATATAAATTTAGGATTTTTGGGTGGTTAATTTCACAATATTTGTTTCTTCATGTCCGTAAAAAAAATTAATGTCATACGGTGGTAACAATGACTTTTTTAAAAGACTTGTTCCTTTAGGTTGCCAGACATGTTGCTATATATATATATATATATATATATATATATATATATATATATATATATATATGTATGTATGTATGTCTCTGTTTTCGTTGAAAATAACATCGCTTAGAAACAATATTGTCAGATTACTTTAATTACAAATGTTTCATACGGTTTTCCGTATCGAGTATTGATAATTTTTTCTTTTCATTTGTTTGTTTTTTAACAGGATTTTAACAGAATTTCTCAAGTCACTGGAAAGGATTTTCAAAACAGCTTAGTCAGATGTCATTGAAGTATATTTTGATCTATCTTAAATCATTAAAAAGTCACAACCGAAAGTTTTTGGCACTACCTATAGCGCTAGATGGCAAAACTGTGTTTTACAAAACATTCTTTCTCATAGCATTAGATTAGTGAATTTCTTTATTAATGATGATGGTTTCTGGATATGTTCCTTAGTTTAAAAAACAGATTCTCGATTAATATTATTTTTAATTATAAAATCCTGCACAAATAAGTTGTATATCAATTATGATTGAAATCTGCAATATCCTTATTAAATATTGATGTGTATACCATTACAAGAAACAAAACGGTTTGTATTGTTATATGTGAAAAATAGACGGGAAATAACGAGATACCCACTTCGAAAATTGCAATGGAATTTTCCCTTGGAAATTTAGCAGACGGGGACTGGTTAGGGTTTTCTTGTTAACATGTAAAAGTTCAAAATGTCAAAATCTGATACAATTAAAGTGATCAATCTACATGTAAAATCATACATTGATATATGTACATTTTATAGAGACGAGCCAAATTTATCTCAGTTCAAAACATTTGTTGCTTTTAGGTTCGAATAGGAAAATATAAACTCATTTTGGTGTACTGGCTGGCCCGCACCTAACCACATGAGTCTTTCATGGAATGTACAACTACAGTATTGCCTCAGAAGGAGTTTTCGCAGTTACGATGCATACACTAATATATCGGTACTCCGCTGTTGCAGGCGACAACGCAACCTTTCATCCATGCAATAATAGTCGTCCCAAAACCATTCTCTTTTGAGATCAATCTTTACACCACTCAAAATCTCAATGGCTATCTGGCAGTGCAGGTTCGTACAGTCTGCATACAGCTCAAAACCCATAATGCCAACATTTCTTGGGTCCCTAGGGCTGAGCTGCCTCAAGAACGGTTACAGGTCAATCTAAATGACTCCAGCAGCTGTTATGCATAACTCGAGCCTCTGATCGGCAATTGCGATACGACTACAGCGATGACCTGAATTCTGTCTAAACAAAGGCAACCAGACTCGGTCCAAAATCTATAGGCGAACCAAGGGACAGCGTTCACTTAGCCTACTGTAAGGAGTTTGTGTTTGATAAATGTCATAGAAAAATGTTTCCACTGATATGCCTAACTGGCAAATCCGGTTTCTTTCTTTCAATGAGACAATTGTATTTTTCATTAGTATGTACGATAGCCAGCGTCTATTTTACCATTATGTCAAGAAATTGTGGATACTTTGCATTTCAACGTAGTGGGAAAAGTGGACACGTGACTATGTATTACGTTAAGTAGTTCGCGCTTGATATGGATGAAGAGACTTGTGATTTGTAACCTAATATCCATATTACATTGAAAAGAACTATCCATAACCACTTGTAAATAAGGAAATGATGTGTATTGAAACTTCGGCTCCATAGGCGTCTGTCTGTAAAGAGGACCAAGTCATTAAACTAAATTCATTTATCTTCATAAAAACAAGTCTAGTGTTTTTCATTCAGGTATTGATAACTTCGTTTAAAAAATATTCTTTTCAAAATATAAGACATCAAAAGGATCATACAGTTTTTTCAAATTTGGTCTCTTCGTAACTAAATGTTTCATCAAATTAGCAAACGTGACCATGGTCCAATTTTCAGTTTGAATCAATATTTATAAACAAGGTACAACTTTACAAACATGAGCTAAGGATTCATCAATCAGTGTTAATGAAGTAATCCTCTTAATTATTTCCCAGCCAAAATATTGCATTCGTCAATACCAGACAGGAATCAGGACATAATGTACACTATCACTAGATGTAATTAGTATGCATTTAGTACTATTGATCAGATGATAAGAACGAATCTTGAGTGGAACATGACTACTCGCAGAAGAATACATTTGTATGACTCCGCTCATACAATGACAACATACCGCATATTTTACTCAAATAAATAATACAAGACAAGAAAACGTGATATGGTATGGCAAGATCGCGTGATAGGAACAATGCTTTCTCCCAAGGTACCTGAAGCAATGCGCGTCAGTCTCTAATACTGTAATTTGTATGAATTAAATATGCTTATTTTAAATGAAATAAATGTCAATACTAAATAATTCAATAACTGAAGCTTAAGATAGCATGACGAGTTTTTCATAATCATGTCACTGATTCACACATATTTTGAAAATAGTAAACATGGTTTTATATATATAAAGTTTTCAAACCGACAACGTGAATTTTTAAAATTGGTTATCTAGTTTATGTATTCATAGGAGCCACTTGCTAATTATACAAATCAAAGAGCTTTAGGTTATTTGGATTTGTATCATATGTCGTAATATTAATATGTCAGATCAAATGCAGAGGTGATAGTTAATCCTGATAAAATATGAGTGCTTGAACTATCATCGGCATACATTTCTCGGTAATAAACGAATTCAATTTATTTAAGTTTTGTAACCTTAATGGATTACTTTTATTACAATCGCTTCTTATTACAAACCATGAAATTCGACCGTTAAATGCTAGACGGGATTTTATATTATCTCAAAAGATATTTATCTACCTTATGCGATCATACCTTAATCTTGGCATCGTTCACTTCAACATTCTTTGCAGTAGTAGTTTAGTTAGGGTTGAAGTAATAGCGATAGTTGCATTAGTGCTTGCGCTATAAGTAGAACACGTAGCTGCTGAAAGACAGCAGTACTTAATCTCGAATGACGAGCGAATCAAGATAGGAGGGGGATTACCGAGCATAAGATTGACAATATAAAAGATTTGTTAACTAGTTGGTATTCCTTGCAGATAACGAAGACACGTGGTTACAAAATAACTCTATAGTGGCACAGGTTCATTGTTTGCACGCATTTAGCCACAACGACAGAATTCAAAGAGCAACACATTAATTGATATCCGCGTTTAAATGTTCAAGAGGAAGGTTTGAATACAAGACTACGGTCAAACACATTACAATAGTATATATCTATTAAAACAATAAAGTGGGCAGAGCAGGAGGACCACCAACGGGGAATTAACTATGAGACATAAATGTGCTATTTCAAGAAGAGTGTGGTTAATTATTCATCATAAACAACACCTTTCACAAATAAGTATAATATTCATGAAAAGTCATAGGAGTGATATGTACAGTATAAGGTACCCATTTTGTATACAAAAGTACAGGTGATACATGTCATTTAAAAAGTGAACTCAAAAACAAAGGGCTCAGAGTTCATCCAGTTCACTAAAAATATTGATATACGACGCGGAATTAGGCGAAGACCTACCGAAAACAAAAACAAACTTTTAATACATTGGATTTGACAAGCTTTTTGTGATACATTTTTAAAAATATGTGTACGCCATAGTTGGGAAAGTCAGGAATTTAAAAATATATTTATATGTGAAATCGTCAAACACTCGCAAATCGAAATTCACATTCACTACGCTCATAAATGAGATACGAAGAAATCTCTTTAATTTCGATAAAACAAGTATGGTCTCTCCGTAATGCAAATTGTCAAGCTTGCATGGAATATTTGTACACTTGGAACATAAATGCAAATAAAGCATTGTTAGTTAGAAAGTATACGCTTTCGATTGCTATATTACTATGCTTCCTTATATATTATATATGTTTCGATTATTTTTCGTTGTTTTATTGTTTTGTTTTAGTTCATCTTTCTTTTCTTACATTTCGACACAGGTTTACTTGTAATGGTTTGGAAGAATAGAGTACCATTAACTGTGTAAATTTGAAGTGAAGAGTGCCAGATTCTGACGTGTTTCTCCAACACCATGAGAAGAACCATCGGTACACACTGTGTTACCATTGTTTAGTGATAACATGGCATCAGGAGTAATAGTCTATTCGCATTTTGTATAAAACATATTGTAGATAAGTGTACATGTGATATGTTTTTACGAAATGAGTTGCATATGATTTGCCACAAGCTGTTTGTATCAAGTATTACGATGAGCTAATCAGCCAATAAAGGTTCGCGTTATTTAAATAAATTGTTACATCATAGACAAACTTTTAGGACAATAATCGATTCACAATCAATGAAATAAATACAAAACTTTGACAGAAATTATTATAACATCATTTAATATCTCGATGAACAAAACTAGATCATATGCTTTATAAGTAGAGTGTACTTTGAGTCACAATAAACAACTGGTAACAGCAAAATCATGCAGGTTCTACACTTCCTACATTTACTTGCAATATATCAAACGTATGATCACAATATATACATAAATTAATTAATATCCCGTTTATTCTGATCGGCATTAAGCATTCAAAGAACACAGCTCTTTAATAAGCTGCGATGATTCATCAATCGACCAATATGATTGGTTTTCTCTCGACCCTATGCGAATAATTCCTCAAAGAATCCTATAGAAACAACTGCCCCCGTAGCTAAATATGGCACCTGAGACATTCGTATGTATTATACTTTCAAGAAATAGCCCAATATAATGTTGGCGAGGTAGCAAATTCAACACATTACATTTGTAGCTAACATAGACTAGAAATACTAACAATAAATGGAACTGATCATTTCGTTCTGTCCGAATCTTTCATTCGTGAAGCAAATATAGCATACAATGTGAAATACACGTGCACACATACCTGCAAACAAACAAACGAATCTGTCAGTTTAACATACTAAATCTGCTTCAGTGAACAAAGCTGTATCAGACGAAATTAATCCCTTGATAATTGAGGTAGTATTCTAACAATGTCCGGATATTCAATTAAGAGAATTATTCCTTGCGTTGTTAAAATGGATGTGTGTCCGCATCGAGTCGACCATAATAGTATGATAACTAATAGTTGGTGGCTTGAACATTTTAACCAGATCTGGAGAAAAAATAATAAAATCAATAGCAGAAGAACAGCATCTTTTCTTATTAACACAATCAATGATCATTTATCCACAAAATAAATGAAACAATGCGCTTACAAAATTGAATGCCTTACCTTATACCTTGAAATAAGATTTTGAAAATCATTTTCAAGAAGCTTGAGCATGATCTTCACACCTTTAAACAAACATTTTTCTCTCTTTGGTGTTTACTTTACTAAATTTGCTTGGAATGTGATCGCTGGGAAGACAATAGTATTAAGAATTTAAGAAACATTTTAGACATATGGAAGAGAGGTACCAACAGATTATTAAATTAACATGCTCCAATGTAACACTGGTAGGCGACACAAAAATTTAGCAGGCAAAAGTAATTTTAAATAAAGTATAAAGAATTCATATATATTTCATTTTGGAAATTCTTCATGATAGATCGAGACATTGTATTGAATAAATTTGTCTAAATGTTGCGTGAAAATATGAAGTGGAAAATGCATAAAAAGTCAATTTTCAAATCCATCACATAAATTAATTTTACATAATTGTAAACCAAAAAATGTCTGCATTGCAAACGGAAATTTCCAGACATCCATATAATTAAACAACATAAACAAAATAAGTTTCTTGGTTTTTCTTAGTCATCAATTATTTAATTTACTGAATGTATTAACTATCAATCATCGTGTTTACTTAAGTTAACATGCATGCAAAATAAGTTCTTCACCGATATAAAAGGACTGCATATTTGACGATTCAGCACAAGCAGTTGCCAGTCCGGTGGCAAAATTTCTGATCCTACTTCAAAAATTTTCTTGACATCGTTGTCATCCAGGTAAGTGATTGTATGCGACATGCAAATTAACGTTCGTTAATAACCTATATAACGCGCATGTTTCTTTTAACTTATGCCATGCTTACAATTTTCCAATGATCGTGTACATTTTTGAATTATCATCCCTGGACGCATGATACGTTTCAATTATATTAATGGTCTCCTATTCTTGTGTTTGCTCCATTAGCAGCATTCCAGTCTCTATGGGAGAACATACAGAAAGCCTCTAAATTTGGCTGTATATCAATTTTACGTACCACCTAGCTACGAAACAGTTTAATTTTGTAACGAAAAGAATATGTTCTACAAGAAGAACCACTCTGTCGGTAATATATGTAGAATTATATTGTCTTTAAGAGATATACATACGTATATATGACAACCAATCTTTACAATTAATTAATTTGTTTATATTTCAGGAGTATAGAAATAGATGATATAAAATATATTACTCATAGAACCGAAAAAAAGTGATCCTAAATCCAAGTCATATTTTATTTAAATATCCTTGTTGAACATTATTTTATTGTCCACTAGGGTATCATTGTTCATACTGCCTAGCAGCACGAAACGTTGTGGCAATCATTCACATAGCGGACCTATCCATGGCTTGATCTAAGTTATTACATTGAGTCACACAAAATAACAATTCACTGTCAGGTGAATATACACTCTTTTACGTCATATTTAGAGTTTATTTATCACAAGATAGAACATAGAATAACACTAAAACATTGTTGTCACTTTAAGTCACTTTAGAAAACCCCATTACGTTTCCATTTAAAGGTCATGCGGCCTTTCGCAACCATCGACTTGATTCCTTTTTCTAGATAATGTATACGAACCGCTCACACAAATACTTTCAAGTATCACTGTATTGCAAATCTGGATATTAATGTGTTTGCATAAGACGTTGCACAGTCAATCACACTAAAGCGCCACCCCTTTACTTGGAACGTATATGTTTTGCATTCCGGAGATGGTAGAGGAGGTACTTTATTTACGAATCAAAGGTTACCAGTGAAATCACGTATAAGCGACAGACTAGTCTTCAAAATGAAAACTATATTTATTTTGGCGTTTCTAGTGTACAATTAAAACTGTTGTCACCACCGTACAATTGAAATACTATACATTCAAGCCCGGTCTTCATTCATTAAAACAGTCAGAAAATGTAATATCAACTTGCCGTCTATTTACCGTCTAAACTACACTCCCATAACAAACATTCAATGCTAACTGTTATTTTCTGAACTTACTTTTCTTTTACAGAGGAAAATGAAGGCCGTAATTGTTCTTGTAGCCTGCTTAGTAGGTGCTGCCATTGCTACCTATTCATTTGGTGGCGGATATGGAGGTTATGGTGGCAACGGCGGATATAGTGGCTATGGCTGGTATCCTGGATATCGTGGATATGGAGGGTATCATGGACATGGTGGATATGGAGGGTATCATGGACATGGTGGATATGGTGGATATGGAGGTTATGGCGGATATGGTGGATATGGAGGATATGGTGGATATGGTGGATACGGTTACAGTAGACACCATAAAAAGTAAGAATACATATTATTCATCCTTGAAAATTCTGTTACATATTACAGTATGACGACATTTTACAATTTAACCATTATCTTATCCACTTCATTTCTACTGACTCATTACATGTCTTTGTGCTTTCAATTTGAAGTAGCCATAAAGTTTCTTCAAGATAAATATGAATATTGTATCAATATTGTATTGTTTGGGCAAGTCAACTTGCGAAAATGCTCTAAATTTGTTCCCTTTTTACAGATATTAAGAAAAACAAAATGATCCAAGGACTGACAAGAAAACCAAAGGAATATGACTCCCTATCTCGATTATTATCTTTGTAGTATTTGTACATACTACATCAATAAACATATTTGATCGAAGACAATAAATTGGCTTTTATCATTATTTTATTTCTATTACCTCACTACCTCTGTCTGTCTGTCTGTTTGTCTGTCTCTCACACACATGATTATAATATTGCCACGAGTTTATATTCTACTTTGACTGCAATTGGGATGAAAGTACAGCAAAAACGTTATGGTTTAAAGTGAGCGATTCTTCACGTAAAATGGGACTCAACGAATGAGTGAAATATTTATGTAAATGTAGGCAACACATGCACATGGGAAAGAATGTTATACTCCGCTCTTGAGATGCTAAGAGTAAATATATTTATCCTGATATATTTGAAAATTATAAATAAGTTTTAAAACACTTTAAATTTCACGTACATCAATGTATAAAGCATACCAATTAATGGAACTATCATAATCAAGTGAGCTTACTTGCAAAAAACTTCATCGACAGGACCAGATTGTAATGAGACTAATACGACTCTTGCAATGTACACACATCAATAGCCGATGTAAGACTGAATTTTTCCTAAGTTGGGAACATTGTCAAATGAAAAGTCAACGATTTAAACTGGGTTCAACAGTTGTTTAATATCAGTCACATCTGTTACAAATAGATGCGATTTCGAATCGCATGGATTCCCTTAAATGCAATGTTCATTTAAGCGTAATATTGGTCGGCCATATCAGTTTTTACAATATTAGTGTACACTGATTTATAAATCACAAAGATTCTGACATTCAGTTCTACCATTTCAACTGAAGAACATCCCATAACGTAAGGTGTAAACCTAAACAAATATTTTATCACATATCCTCATCTTTTTGTCTTGTTACTCTTATGTATATGACGTATGTTGCATTAATGATACAAAACCAGATATATACATTTTTCATTAAAAAGAAGCGAGGCTTGCCGAGTTTCCTTTTAATGAAAATGGCATATCATTAATACAGCGTACAGACGATACTTATATTTTATTTATATCACATACAAATGGATATATTTCCCCACTGAATGGAGTTCCTGTTTACTAAATGCAACCGTGTATTGACCGAATGAATGAACTCCATACATCGCTGCCTAGTGTGGGTTGCTACAAAATGCAGTTTTATGATTTTTGTGGCTATTCACGATCACCTTGCATATTTATAAGTTGATTCTATTCTCATCTGAGTTTCTAATCTACTTCACATTGATTAAATCCACATTATATAGACTTATCATTTAAACTTGAAAGATTGATTCCATGACGTTAGTAGAACACTACAAGCATATAGTTAGCTACGCTGTTCACATCAACGTTCAGCCATTCACGTACAATGCGCATGGAAATTAGCGTAGACTAAGAAACTAAGCAAAATTACTAACCAAAAAGAGGTAATTCAAACATTTTGATATATGTACAGTCGACCTAATTCATTCTTCTGCTTTAAAAACAGTACTACCCATCACAAAATTCTCTCTCTCCCTCTCTATCTCTCTTTGGTAAGTTTGACTTTAAAACTCTCTCTGTCTTTCTGTCTGTATCTCTCTCTCCCTCATCCTGTGGTCGGTTTGACGTAAGGTTTACTATCATTAATAAGTCCAGATACATAATGGTATGACACAAACAAAAATATTATACGCTCGTCTTACATAGATTTTCACCCGTATCTTGCTCCACAGAGAGAGAGAGAGAGCGAGAGAGAGAGAGCGAGAGAGAGAGGGAGACGGAGGGGGTAGTTTCCTTTGGACATTTTGATATTTAACTTATGATACGCAATTCTTAGAACTTTATAATAGGTTTTTTGAAAGAACAACAACATCAAAACATTCAATACATCACAACATGTGTACCACGTAACCGAGAAACTCACCGTATAATGTCGACAGGGTTAGCACATTTATATTATCGATTATATAAACACTGTAGATTAATCCCAAGGAAAGTCAACATATATCGTTACGACGAAGCAAATAATTTTGTAGTTTGCCTCGTGTAAGTTCAATTTTATGGTTTTCATCCATCCCTAATTATTTTACTCTCTCACTCCGAATTTCTGCGCGCATTTATCCGTTGTGCATGAGACGGGAGGGTGGAACAAAAAGCATAAAGTATTGAAATTGTAAACCATATTAAATTTATTTAGAAAAAGGGGATTATTCATACATTGTATCGTTATTTTCATACGTCAATAAAGATGAATGTTTGGAAGAACAGCACACGGTTGAGAGAATGTTTATATATGCACATTATTGCGCCATGGGCGAATCACATTTTGAAATACCAATAATATTGGTATATTAAATTGCTTTTTTACAACACTTCAAAGAACATGTTATTTTTAACGTATAAACATATCTATCTATCTATCAATACATACATACATACATACATACATACATACATACATACATACATACATACATACATACATACATACATGCATGCATGCATTCATCCATGCACGAACGCAAACAAGGACGCACGCACGCACGCACGCACACACACACACACATATACATCCATCCATACATACATACATACATACACACACACACATACATACATACATACATACATACATACATACATACATACATACATACATACATACATACATACATACATAGATACATACATACATACATACAATCACATACGAATCCCGAATGAGTATGTAAATATATTGGAATTAATTACTTCGTCGTCTTGTAGGTGTGTCTACTGCACGCGAGTGTGTGTAACACCGATTATGTGGTATCATTTTTGGTGCTGGGTGCTTAGTCGTGATGGAATAGGGGCTGGTGTATGCAGGCAGGGCAATTGGTGCCGTTTATACGCGGACCTGGGTTCGAATCTCCATAGAGTGCGAAAACATTGATATGATAGTATTATTTGTATTAAATATTAATTACGCCAACAATTATCATGTACTCTCATATATAATCCATTGATATCATTTTCGGATCTGTCTGATATATATACGGTGGTAACAAAGGACATACATTTCCTTTTCCTGTTCAACCACTGGCGAAGATGTGTTGCACATTGTCCTGATCTCCAAGGTTTCAGCCAAAATAAAGGTGATATGTTTTTTAACCATAGTGGTTATACTGCACTTTTGTTATGCAAAAGTCACTTCACCACAAACATAGCAGAAGTTATCTGCATTGTTCACGCAAGTACTAGGCATCTCTGCTCACTTTGGCTAAAGAGAAATGGGTCCCTTTGCAACATCAAACACTGACAAATCAGAGAGCACGACACTGTATGATTTCTGAAGCTGATGTGGGGCAATTTGTTCAGCAGGTTGATGTAAGCTTAGTTATGATTGCATCATCCATGACTTCTAAGAATTATGTGATGCAATTCATATCATGTATGACACAATACCAGCTTCAAACTGAACTATTCATTGTTTTACCTAAAATGCAAGAAACCCAGTCACAGTTCTTGTAAATAGATCTGGTTTTGAATCACTAAAAGAGCAGATTTTGAGCCATTACGATCCATTTCCATTCATCGCTCATATAAATGTACCATTGGTCGCCCATGTCGGTTTTTTTAAATAATTTGTTCACACTGTTTTATGAATTATAGTGAAAATGGACTTCAATTTTACCATTTCAATGGATGAACATCTCATAATGTAATTTGTATATGTAAACTAATAAGATGGTGAACGATATGAGTGTGTTAGCTATATTATTATATCCACTAATTTCATATCTTAGCGCATGTCGTTTAACATCACACATCATAAGAAACTAGTTATTTAAACCGTCCCTTTTTAGACCACTTTCGATATATTGTGCGCGTATCGTTAATCCACGACTGTAGATGTAGAGAAATCTGTAAACATCATATTAAGTATACAATTTTATATATGGTTGTAAATTATACACTTAGGTTAAAAATAATTTGATGAACAAATTGTTTACATGGATTTGAGTTCCGGACCTTGATTGTTTCTTTTGAAGTTATATTGTCAATCTATTTTTTGTCTTGTTTTGTAATTTACAAATAATGATCTTTTTATTGATATCTGAGCTCAAGGTTTAGCATTATTTGCATGCTTTACAATGTGCTAAAATCAAACCAATAAAATAACCAACACAAATATAGAAACCAAATATAGAATAAAAGTGATAATAACTTTTCTACAACATAACACTACCAACATATAACGAAAAGCTTTCAGGCAACAATACCATTAGGGCAGGGTGACTCCCTTAAAGTGGTCTGAAAAGATCAAACTAGGATGATACCCCCAATATATATATAATTTAAATAACATCGAGCGTGCTCAAGAATTTGATGGGCTGAGTTTAGTCGTGGACATTTTATTGTGATTTAGCTTTTAATACAAGCTTGTTTACATCAAAATTATTCATCCCCATTTTAAGACAAGTATTTGTGGAATCTGTTTTAGATGTGTTCAGCAATTTGAGAGGAATTATTTGTTTAAACTATTCGTTGGTAGTACAAAGTGCTTATTGATATTTGGGATTTAAGCACTCTTTTGTGAGTAACGTGAATTCATTCAAAGACATTCTGGAATTTAACAATGTTATATCACAAGACTACTGTTACATAGTCACATTCATGACTATTGGTGCGTCATCACATTCAGTATTGGACTTCATAAGAAACGGTCTATATTTTTGAAATTCAGATATAAATTTAGGATTTTTGGGTGGTTAATTTCACAATATTTGTTTCTTCATGTCCGTAAAAAAAATTAATGTCATACGGTGGTAACAATGACTTTTTTAAAAGACTTGTTCCTTTAGGTTGCCAGACATGTTGCTATATATATATATATATATATATATATATATATATATATATATATATATATATATATATATATATATATATATATATATATATATATATGTATGTATGTATGTATGTCTCTGTTTTCGTTGAAAATAACATCGCTTAGAAACAATATTGTCAGATTACTTTAATTACAAATGTTTCATACGGTTTTCCGTATCGAGTATTGATAATTTTTTCTTTTCATTTGTTTGTTTTTTAACAGGATTTTAACAGAATTTCTCAAGTCACTGGAAAGGATTTTCAAAACAGCTTAGTCAGATGTCATTGAAGTATATTTTGATCTATCTTAAATCATTAAAAAGTCACAACCGAAAGTTTTTGGCACTACCTATAGCGCTAGATGGCAAAACTGTGTTTTACAAAACATTCTTTCTCATAGCATTAGATTAGTGAATTTCTTTATTAATGATGATGGTTTCTGGATATGTTCCTTAGTTTAAAAAACAGATTCTCGATTAATATTATTTTTAATTATAAAATCCTGCACAAATAAGTTGTATATCAATTATGATTGAAATCTGCAATATCCTTATTAAATATTGATGTGTATACCATTACAAGAAACAAAACGGTTTGTATTGTTATATGTGAAAAATAGACGGGAAATAACGAGATACCCACTTCGAAAATTGCAATGGAATTTTCCCTTGGAAATTTAGCAGACGGGGACTGGTTAGGGTTTTCTTGTTAACATGTAAAAGTTCAAAATGTCAAAATCTGATACAATTAAAGTGATCAATCTACATGTAAAATCATACATTGATATATGTACATTTTATAGAGACGAGCCAAATTTATCTCAGTTCAAAACATTTGTTGCTTTTAGGTTCGAATAGGAAAATATAAACTCATTTTGGTGTACTGGCTGGCCCGCACCTAACCACATGAGTCTTTCATGGAATGTACAACTACAGTATTGCCTCAGAAGGAGTTTTCGCAGTTACGATGCATACACTAATATATCGGTACTCCGTTGTTGCAGGCGACAACGCAACCTTTCATCCATGCAATAATAGTCGTCCCAAAACCATTCTCTTTTGAGATCAATCTTTACACCACTCAAAATCTCAATGGCTATCTGGCAGTGCAGGTTCGTACAGTCTGCATACAGCTCAAAACCCATAATGCCAACATTTCTTGGGTCCCTAGGGCTGAGCTGCCTCAAGAACGGTTACAGGTCAATCTAAATGACTCCAGCAGCTGTTATGCATAACTCGAGCCTCTGATCGGCAATTGCGATACGACTACAGCGATGACCTGAATTCTGTCTAAACAAAGGCAACCAGACTCGGTCCAAAATCTATAGGCGAACCAAGGGACAGCGTTCACTTAGCCTACTGTAAGGAGTTTGTGTTTGATAAATGTCATACAAAAATGTCTCCACTGATATGCCTAACTGGCAAATCCGGTTTCTTTCTTTCAATGAGACAATTGTATTTTTCATTAGTATGTACGATAGCCAGCGTCTATTTTACCATTATGTCAAGAAATTGTGGATACTTTGCATTTCAACGTAGTGGGAAAAGTGGACACGTGACTATGTATTACGTTAAGTAGTTCGCGCTTGATATGGATGAAGAGACTTGTGATTTGTAACCTAATATCCATATTACATTGAAAAGAACTATCCATAACCACTTGTAAATATGGAAATGATGTGTATTGAAACTTCGGCTCCATAGGCGTCTGTCTGTAAAGAGGACCAAGTCATTAAACTAAATTCATTTATCTTCATAAAAACAAGTCTAGTGTTTTTCATTCAGGTATTGATAACTTCGTTTAAAAAATATTCTTTTCAAAATATAAGACATCAAAAGGATCATACAGTTTTTTCAAATTTGGTCTCTTCGTAACTAAATGTTTCATCAAATTAGCAAACGTGACCATGGTCCAATTTTCAGTTTGAATCAATATTTATAAACAAGGTACAACTTTACAAACATGAGCTAAGGATTCATCAATCAGTGTTAATGAAGTAATCCTCTTAATTATTTCCCAGCCAAAATATTGCATTCGTCAATACCAGACAGGAATCAGGACATAATGTACACTATCACTAGATGTAATTAGTATGCATTTAGTACTATTGATCAGATGATAAGAACGAATCTTGAGTGGAACATGACTACTCGCAGAAGAATACATTTGTATGACTCCGCTCATACAATGACAACATACCGCATATTTTACTCAAATAAATAATACAAGACAAGAAAACGTGATATGGTATGGCAAGATCGCGTGATAGGAACAATGCTTTCTCCCAAGGTACCTGAAGCAATGCGCGTCAGTCTCTAATACTGTAATTTGTATGAATTAAATATGCTTATTTTAAATGAAATAAATGTCAATACTAAATAATTCAATAACTGAAGCTTAAGATAGCATGACGAGTTTTTCATAATCATGTCACTGATTCACACATATTTTGAAAATAGTAAACATGGTTTTATATATATAAAGTTTTCAAACCGACAACGTGAATTTTTAAAATTGGTTATCTAGTTTATGTATTCATAGGAGCCACTTGCTAATTATACAAATCAAAGAGCTTTAGGTTATTTGGATTTGTATCATATGTCGTAATATTAATATGTCAGATCAAATGCAGAGGTGATAGTTAATCCTGATAAAATATGAGTGCTTGAACTATCATCGGCATACATTTCTCGGTAATAAACGAATTCAATTTATTTAAGTTTTGTAACCTTAATGGATTACTTTTATTACAATCGCTTCTTATTACAAACCATGAAATTCGACCGTTAAATGCTAGACGGGATTTTATATTATCTCAAAAGATATTTATCTACCTTATGCGATCATACCTTAATCTTGGCATCGTTCACTTCAACATTCTTTGCAGTAGTAGTTTAGTTAGGGTTGAAGTAATAGCGATAGTTGCATTAGTGCTTGCGCTATAAGTAGAACACGTAGCTGCTGAAAGACAGCAGTACTTAATCTCGAATGACTAGCGAATCAAGATAGGAGGGGGATTACCGAGCATAAGATTGACAATATAAAAGATTTGTTAACTAGTTGGTATTCCTTGCAGATAACGAAGACACGTGGTTACAAAATAACTCTATAGTGGCACAGGTTCATTGTTTGCACGCATTTAGCCACAACGACAGAATTCAAAGAGCAACACATTAATTGATATCCGCGTTTAAATGTTCAAGAGGAAGGTTTGAATACAAGACTACGGTCAAACACATTACAATAGTATATATCTATTAAAACAATAAAGTGGGCAGAGCAGGAGGACCACCAACGGGGAATTAACTATGAGACATAAATGTGCTATTTCAAGAAGAGTGTGGTTAATTATTCATCATAAACAACACCTTTCACAAATAAGTATAATATTCATGAAAAGTCATAGGAGTGATATGTACAGTATAAGGTACCCATTTTGTATACAAAAGTACAGGTGATACATGTCATTTAAAAAGTGAACTCAAAAACAAAGGGCTCAGAGTTCATCCAGTTCACTAAAAATATTGATATACGACGCGGAATTAGGCGAAGACCTACCGAAAACAAAAACAAACTTTTAATACATTGGATTTGACAAGCTTTTTGTGATACATTTTTAAAAATATGTGTACGCCATAGTTGGGAAAGTCAGGAATTTAAAAATATATTTATATGTGAAATCGTCAAACACTCGCAAATCGAAATTCACATTCACTACGCTCATAAATGAGATACGAAGAAATCTCTTTAATTTCGATAAAACAAGTATGGTCTCTCCGTAATGCAAATTGTCAAGCTTGCATGGAATATTTGTACACTTGGAACATAAATGCAAATAAAGCATTGTTAGTTAGAAAGTATACGCTTTCGATTGCTATATTACTATGCTTCCTTATATATTATATATGTTTCGATTATTTTTCGTTGTTTTATTGTTTTGTTTTAGTTCATCTTTCTTTTCTTACATTTCGACACAGGTTTACTTGTAATGGTTTGGAAGAATAGAGTACCATTAACTGTGTAAATTTGAAGTGAAGAGTGCCAGATTCTGACGTGTTTCTCCAACACCATGAGAAGAACCATCGGTACACACTGTGTTACCATTGTTTAGTGATAACATGGCATCAGGAGTAATAGTCTATTCGCATTTTGTATAAAACATATTCTAGATAAGTGTACATGTGATATGTTTTTACGAAATGAGTTGCATATGATTTGCCACAAGCTGTTTGTATCAAGTATTACGATGAGCTAATCAGCCAATAAAGGTTCGCGTTATTTAAATAAATTGTTACATCATAGACAAACTTTTAGGACAATAATCGATTCACAATCAATGAAATAAATACAAAACTTTGACAGAAATTATTATAACATCATTTAATATCTCGATGAACAAAACTAGATCATATGCTTTATAAGTAGAGTGTACTTTGAGTCACAATAAACAACTGGTAACAGCAAAATCATGCAGGTTCTACACTTCCTACATTTACTTGCAATATATCAAACGTATGATCACAATATATACATAAATTAATTAATATCCCGTTTATTCTGATCGGCATTAAGCATTCAAAGAACACAGCTCTTTAATAAGCTGCGATGATTCATCAATCGACCAATATGATTGGTTTTCTCTCGACCCTATGCGAATAATTCCTCAAAGAATCCTATAGAAACAACTGCCCCCGTAGCTAAATATGGCACCTGAGACATTCGTATGTATTATACTTTCAAGAAATAGCCCAATATAATGTTGGCGAGGTAGCAAATTCAACACATTACATTTGTAGCTAACATAGACTAGAAATACTAACAATAAATGGAACTGATCATTTCGTTCTGTCCGAATCTTTCATTCGTGAAGCAAATATAGCATACAATGTGAAATACACGTGCACACATACCTGCAAACAAACAAACGAATCTGTCAGTTTAACATACTAAATCTGCTTCAGTGAACAAAGCTGTATCAGACGAAATTAATCCCTTGATAATTGAGGTAGTATTCTAACAATGTCCGGATATTCAATTAAGAGAATTATTCCTTGCGTTGTTAAAATGGATGTGTGTCCGCATCGAGTCGACCATAATAGTATGATAACTAATAGTTGGTGGCTTGAACATTTTAACCAGATCTGGAGAAAAAATAATAAAATCAATAGCAGAAGAACAGTATCTTTTCTTATTAACACAATCAATGATCATTTATCCACAAAATAAATGAAACAATGCGCTTACAAAATTGAATGCCTTACCTTGTACCTTGAAATAAGATTTTGAAAATCATTTTCAAGAAGCTTGAGCATGATCTTCACACCTCTAAACAAACATGTTTCTCTCTTTGGTGTTTACTTTACTAAATTTGCTTGGAATGTGATCGCTGGGAAGACAATAATATTAAGAATTTAAGAAACATTTTAGACATATGGAAGAGAGGTACCAACAGATTATTAAATTAACATGCTCCAATGTAACACTGGTAGGCGACACAAAAATTTAGCAGGCAAAAGTAATTTTAAATAAAGTATAAAGAATTCATATATATTTCATTTTGGAAATTCTTCATGATAGATCGAGACATTGTATTGACTAAATTTGTCTAAATGTTGCGTGAAAATATGAAGTGGAAAATGCATAAAAAGTCAATTTTCAAATCCATCACATAAATTAATTTTACATAATTGTAAACCAAAAAATGTCTGCATTGCAAACGGAAATTTCCAGACATCCATATAATTAAACAACATAAACAAAATAAGTTTCTTGGTTTTTCTTAGTCATCAATTATTTAATTTACTGAATGTATTAACTACCAATCATCGTGTTTACTTAGGTTAACATGCATGCAAAATAAGTTCTTCACGGATATAAAAGGACTGCATATTTGACGATTCAGCACAAGCAGTTGCCAGTCCGGTGGCAAAATTTCTGATCCTACTTCAAAAATTTTCTTGACATCGTTGTCATCCAGGTAAGTGATTGTATGCGACATGCAAATTAACGTTCGTTAATAACCTATATAACGCGCATGTTTCTTTTAACTTATGCCATGCTTACAATTTTCCAATGTGGAGACATGATCGTGTACATTTTTGAATTATCATCCCTGGACGCATGATACGTTTCAATTATATTAATGGTCTCCTATTCTTGTGTTTGCTCCATTAGCAGCATTCCAGTCTCTATGGGAGAACATACAAAGAGCCTCTAAATTTGGCTGTATATCAATTTTACGTACCACTTAGCTACGAAACAGTTTAATTTTGTAACGAAAAGAATATGTTCTACAAGCAGAACCACTCTGTCGGTAATATATGTAGAATTATATTGTCTTTAAGAGATATACATACGCATATATGACAACCAATCTTTACAATTAATTAATTTGTTTATATTTCAGGAGTATAGAAATAGATGATATAAAATATATTACTCATAGAACCGAAAAAAAGTGATTCTAAATCCAAGTCATATTTTATTTAAATATCCTTGTTGAACATTATTTTATTGTCAACTAGGGTATCATTGTTCATACTGCCTAGCATCACGAAACGTTGTGGCAATCATTCACATAGCGGACCTATCCATGGCTTGATCTAAGTTATTACATTGAGTCACACAAAATAACAATTCACTGTCAGGTGAATATACACTCTTTTACGTCATATTTAGAGTTTATTTATCACAAGATAGAACATAGAATAACACTAAAACATTGTTGTCACTTTAAGTCACTTTAGAAAACCCCATTACGTTTCCATTTAAAGGTCATGCGGCCTTTCGCAACCATCGACTTGATTCCTTTTTCTAGATAATGTATACGAACCGCTCACACAAATACTTTCAAGTATCACTGTATTGCAAATCTGGATATTAATGTGTTTGCATAAGACGTTGCACAGTCAATCACACTAAAGCGCCACCCCTAAACTTGGAACGTATATGTTTTGCATTCCGGAGATGGTAGAGGAGGTACTTTATTTACGAATCAAAGGTTACCAGTGAAATCACGTATAAGCGACAGACTAGTCTTCAAAATGAAAACTATATTTGTTTTGGCGTTTCTAGTGTACAATTAAAACTGTTGTCACCACCGTACAATTGAAATACTATACATTCAAGCCCGTTCTTTATTCATTAAAACAGTCAGAAAATGTAATATCAACATGCCGTCTATTTACCGTCTAAACTACACTCCCATAACAAACATTCAATGCTAACTGTTATTTTCTGAACTTACTTTTCTTTTACAGAGGAAAATGAAGGCCGTAATTGTTCTTGTAGCCTGCTTAGTAGGTGCTGCCATTGCTACCTATTCATTTGGTGGCGGATATGGAGGTTATGGTGGCAACGGCGGATATGGTGGCTATGGCTGGTATCCTGGATATCGTGGATATGGAGGGTATCATGGACATGGTGGATATGGAGGGTATCATGGACATGGTGGATATGGTAGATATGGAGGTTATGGCGGATATGGTGGATATGGAGGATATGGTGGATATGGTGGATACGGTTACAGTAGAGACCATAAAAAGTAAGAATACATATTATTCATCCTTGAAAATTCTGTTACATATTACAGTATGACGACATTTTACAATTTAACCATTATCTTATCCACTTCATTTCTACTGACTCATTACATGTCTTTGTGCTTTCAATTTGAAGTAGCCATAAAGTCGTTTCTTCAAAATAAATATGAATATTGTATCAATATTGTATTGTTTGGGCAAGTCAACTTGCGAAAATGCTCTAAATTTGTTCCCTTTTTACAGATATTAAGAAAAACAAAATGATCCAAGGACTGACAAGAAAACCAAAGGAATATGACTCCCTATCTCGATTATTATCTTTGTAGTATTTGTACATACTACATCAATAAACATATTTGATCGAAGACAATAAATTGGATTTTATCATTATTTTATTTCTATTACCTCACTACCTCTGTCTGTCTGTCTGTTTGTCTGTCTCTCACACACATGATTATAATATTGCCACGAGTTTATATTCTACTTTGACTGCAATTGAGTTTATATTCTACTTTGACTGCAATTAGGATATAGGTACAGCAAAAACGTTATGGTTTAAAGAGAGCGATTCTTCACGTAAAATGGGACTCAACGAATGAGTGAAATATTTATGTAAATGTAGGCAACACATGCACATGGGAAAGAATGTTATACTCCGCTCTTGAGATGCTAAGAGTAAATATGAGTAAATATATTTATCCTGATATAGTTGAAAATTATAAATAAGTTTTAAAACACTTTAAATTTCACGTACATCAATGTATAATGCATACCAATTAATGGAACTATCATAATCAAGTGAGCTTACTTGCAAAAAACTTCATCGACAGGACCAGATTGTAATGAGACTAATACGACTCTTGCAATGTACACACATCGATAGCCGATGTAAGACTGAATTTTTCCTAAGTTGGGAACATTGTCAAATGAAAAGTCAACGATTTAAACTGGGTTCAACAGTTGTTTAATATCAGTCACATCTGTTACAAATAGATGCGATTTCGAATCGCATGGATTCCCTTAAATGCAATGTTCATTTAAGCGTAATATTGGTCGGCCATATCAGTTTTTACAATATTAGTGTACACTGATTTATAAATCACAAAGATTCTGACATTCAGTTCTACCATTTCAACTGAAGAACATCCCATAACGTAAGGTGTAAACCTAAACAAATATTTTATCACATATCGGCATCTTTTTGTCTTGTTACTCTTATGTATATGACGTATGTTGCATTAATGATACAAAACCAGATATATACATTTTTCATTAAAAAGAAGCGAGGCTTGCCGAGTTTCCTTTTAATGAAAATGGCATATCATTAATACAGCGTACAGACGATACTTATATTTTATTTATATCACATACAAATGGATATATTTCCCCACTGAATGGAGTTCCTGTTTACTAAATGCAACCGTGTATTGACCGAATGAATGAACTCCATACATCGCTGCCTAGTGTGGGTTGCTACAAAATGCAGTTTTATGATTTTTGTGGCTATTCACGATCACCTTGCATATTTATAAGTTGATTCTATTCTCATCTGAGTTTCTAATCTACTTCACATTGATTAAATCCACATTATATAGACTTATCATTTAAACTTGAAAGATTGATTCCATGACGTTAGTAGAACACTACAAGCATATAGTTAGCTACGCTGTTCACATCAACGTTCAGCCATTCACGTACAATGCGCATGGAAATTAGCGTAGACTAAGAAACTAAGCAAAATTACTAACCAAAAAGAGGTAATTCAAACATTTTGATATATGTACAGTCGACCTAATTCATTCTTCTGCTTTAAAAACAGTACTACCCATCACAAAATTCTCTCTCTCGCTCTCTATCTCTCTTTGGTAAGTTTGACTTTAAAACTCTCTCTGTCTTTCTGTCTGTATCTCTCTCTCCCTCATCCTGTGGTCGGTTTGACATAAGGTTTACTATCATTAATAAGTCCAGATACATAATGGTATGACACAAACAAAAATATTATACGCTCGTCTTACATAGATTTTCACCCGTATCTTGCTCCACAGAGAGAGAGAGAGAGAGAGAGAGCGAGAGAGCGAGAGAGAGAGGGAGACGGAGGGGGTGGTTTCCTTTGGACATTTTGATATTTAACTTATGATACGCAATTCTTAGAACTTTATAATAGGTTTTTTGAAAGAACAACAACATCAAAACATTCAATACATCACAACATGTGTACCACGTAACCGAGAAACTCACCGTATAATGTCGACAGGGTTAGCACATTTATATTATCGATTATATAAACACTGTAGATTAATCCCAAGGAAAGTCAACATATATCGTTACGACGAAGCAAATAATTTTGTAGTTTGCCTCGTGTAAGTTCAATTTTATGGTTTTCATCCATCCCTAATTATTTTACTCTCTCACTCCGAATTTCTGCGCGCATTTATCCGTTGTGCATGAGACGGGAGGGTGGAACAAAAAGCATAAAGTATTGAAATTGTAAACCATATTAAATTTATTTAGAAAAAGGGGATTATTCATACATTGTATCGTTATTTTCATACGTCAATAAAGATGAATGTTTGGAAGAACAGCACACGGTTGAGAGAATGTTTATATATGCACATTATTGCCCCATGGGCGAATCACATTTTGAAATACCAATAATATTGGTATATTAAATTGCTTTTTTACAACACTTCAAAGAACATGTTATTTTTAACGTATAAACATATCTATCTATCTATCAATACATACATACATACATACATACATACATACATACATACATGCATGCATGCATTCATCCATGCACGAGCGCAAACAAGGACGCACGCACGCACGCACACACACACACACACATATACATCCATCCATACATACATACATACATACACACACACATACATACATACATACATACATACATACATACATACATACATACATACAATCACATACGAATCCCGAATGAGTATGTAAATATATGGGAATTAATTACTTCGTCGTCTTGTAGGTGTGTCTACTGCACGCGAGTGTGTGTAACACCGATTATGTGGTATCATTTTTGGTGCTGGGTGCTTAGTCGTGATGGAATAGGGGCTGGTGTATGCAGGCAGGGCAATTGGTGCCGTTTATACGCGGACCTGGGTTCGAATCTCCATAGAGTGCGAAAACATTGATATGATAGTATTATTTGTATTAAATATTAATTACGCCAACAATTATCATGTACTCTCATATATAATCCATTGATATCATTTTCGGATCTGTCTGATATATATACGGTGGTAACAAAGGACATACATTTCCTTTTCCTGTTCAACCACTGGCGAAGATGTGTTGCACATTGTCCTGATCTCCAAGGTTTCAGCCAAAATAAAGGTGATATGTTTTTTAACCATAGTGGTTATACTGCACTTTTGTTATGCAAAAGTCACTTCACCACAAACATAGCAGAAGTTATCTGCATTGTTCACGCAAGTACTAGGCATCTCTGCTCACTTTGGCTAAAGAGAAATGGGTCCCTTTGCAACATCAAACACTGACAAATCAGAGAGCACGACACTGTATGATTTCTGAAGCTGATGTGGGGCAATTTGTTCAGCAGGTTGATGTAAGCTTAGTTATGATTGCATCATCCATGACTTCTAAGAATTATGTGATGCAATTCATATCATGTATGACACAATACCAGCTTCAAACTGAACTATTCATTGTTTTACCTAAAATGCAAGAAACCCAGTCACAGTTCTTGTAAATAGATCTGGTTTTGAATCACTAAAAGAGCAGATTTTGAGCCATTACGATCCACTTCCATTCATCGCTCATATAAATGTACCATTGGTCGCCCATGTCGGTTTTTTTAAATAATTTGTTCACACTGTTTTATGAATTATAGTGAAAATGGACTTCAATTTTACCATTTCAATGGATGAACATCTCATAATGTAATTTGTATATGTAAACTAATAAGATGGTGAACGATATGAGTGTGTTAGCTATATTATTATATCCACTAATTTCATATCTTAGCGCATGTCGTTTAACATCACACATCATAAGAAACTAGTTATTTAAACCGTCCCTTTTTAGACCACTTTCGATATATTGTGCGCGTATCGTTAATCCACGACTGTAGATGTAGAGAAATCTGTAAACATCATATTAAGTATACAACTTTTATATATGGTTGTAAATTATACACTTAGGTTAAAAATAATTTGATGAACAAATTGTTTACATGGATTTGAGTTCCGGACCTTGATTGTTTCTTTTGAAGTTATATTGTCAATCTATTTTTTGTCTTGTTTTGTAATTTACAAATAATGATCTTTTTATTGATATCTGAGCTCAAGGTTTAGCATTATTTGCATGCTTTACAATGTGCTAAAATCAAACCAATAAAATAACCAACACAAATATAGAAACCAAATATAGAATAAAAGTGATAATAACTTTTCTACAACATAACACTACCAACATATAACGAAAAGCTTTCAGGCAACAATACCATTAGGGCAGGGTGACTCCCTTAAAGTGGTCTGAAAAGATCAAACTAGGATGATACCCCCAATATATATATAATTTAAATAACATCGAGCGTGCTCAAGAATTTGATGGGCTGAGTTTAGTCGTGGACATTTTATTGTGATTTAGCTTTTAATACAAGCTTGTTTACATCAAAATTATTCATCCCCATTTTAAGACAAGTATTTGTGGAATCTGTTTTAGATGTGTTCAGCAATTTGAGAGGAATTATTTGTTTAAACTATTCGTTGGTAGTACAAAGTGCTTATTGATATTTGGGATTTAAGCACTCTTTTGTGAGTAACGTGAATTCATTCAAAGACATTCTGGAATTTAACAATGTTATATCACAAGACTACTGTTACATAGTCACATTCATGACTATTGGTGCGTCATCACATTCAGTATTGGACTTCATAAGAAACGGTCTATATTTTTGAAATTCAGATATAAATTTAGGATTTTTGGGTGGTTAATTTCACAATATTTGTTTCTTCATGTCCGTAAAAAAAATTAATGTCATACGGTGGTAACAATGACTTTTTTAAAAGACTTGTTCCTTTAGGTTGCCAGACATGTTGCTATATATATATATATATATATATATATATATATATATATATATATATATATATATATATATATAGATATATATATATATATATATGTATGTATGTATGTCTCTGTTTTCGTTGAAAATAACATCGCTTAGAAACAATATTGTCAGATTACTTTAATTACAAATGTTTCATACGGTTTTCCGTATCGAGTATTGATAATTTTTTTCTTTTCATTTGTTTGTTTTTTAACAGGATTTTAACAGAATTTCTCAAGTCACTGGAAAGGATTTTCAAAACAGCTTAGTCAGATGTCATTGAAGTATATTTTGATCTATCTTAAATCATTAAAAAGTCACAACCGAAAGTTTTTGGCACTACCTATAGCGCTAGATGGCAAAACTGTGTTTTACAAAACATTCTTTCTCATAGCATTAGATTAGTGAATTTCTTTATTAATGATGATGGTTTCTGGATATGTTCCTTAGTTTAAAAAACAGATTCTCGATTAATATTATTTTTAATTATAAAATCCTGCACAAATAAGTTGTATATCAATTATGATTGAAATCTGCAATATCCTTATTAAATATTGATGTGTATACCATTACAAGAAACAAAACGGTTTGTATTGTTATATGTGAAAAATAGACGGGAAATAACGAGATACCCACTTCGAAAATTGCAATGGAATTTTCCCTTGGAAATTTAGCAGACGGGGACTGGTTAGGGTTTTCTTGTTAACATGTAAAAGTTCAAAATGTCAACATCTGATACAATTAAAGTGATCAATCTACATGTAAAATCATACATTGATATATGTACATTTTATAGAGACGAGCCAAATTTATCTCAGTTCAAAACATTTGTTGCTTTTAGGTTCGAATAGGAAAATATAAACTCATTTTGGTGTACTGGCTGGCCCGCACCTAACCACATGAGTCTTTCATGGAATGTACAACTACAGTATTGCCTCAGAAGAAGTTTTCGCAGTTACGATGCATACACTAATATATCGGTACTCCGCTGTTGCAGGCGACAACGCAACCTTTCATCCATGCGATAATAGTCGTCCCAAAGCCATTCTCCTTTGAGATCAATCTTTACACCACTCACAATCTCAATGGCTATCTGGCAGTGCAGGTTCGTACAGTCTGCATACAGCTCAAAACCCATAATGCCAACATTTCTTGGGTCCCTAGGGCTGAGCTGCCTCAAGAACGGTTACAGGTCAATCTAAATGACTCCAGCAGCTGTTATGCATACCTCGAGCCTCTGATCGGCAATTGCGATACGACTACAGCGATGACCTGAATTCTGTCTAAACAAAGGCAACCAGACTCGGTCCAAAATCTATAGGCGAACCAAGGGACAGCGTTCACTTAGCCTACTGTAAGGAGTTTGTGTTTGATAAATGTCATACAAAAATGTCTCCACTGATATGCCTAACTGGCAAATCCGGTTTCTTTCTTTCAATGAGACAATTGTATTTTTCATTAGTATGTACGATAGCCAGCGTCTATTTTACCATTATGTCAAGAAATTGTGGATACTTTGCATTTCAACGTAGTGGGAAAAGTGGACACGTGACTATGTATTACGTTAAGTAGTTCGCGCTTGATATGGATGAAGAGACTTGTGATTTGTAACCTAATATCCATATTACATTGAAAAGAACTATCCATAACCACTTGTAAATATGGAAATGATGTGTATTGAAACTTCTGCTCCATAGGCGTCTGTCTGTAAAGAGGACCAAGTCATTAAACTAAATTCATTTATCTTCATAAAAACAAGTCTAGTGTTTTTCATTCAGGTATTGATAACTTCGTTTAAAAAATATTCTTTTCAAAATATAAGACATCAAAAGGATCATACAGTTTTTTCAAATTTGGTCTCTTCGTAACTAAATGTTTCATCAAATTAGCAAACGTGACCATGGTCCAATTTTCAGTTTGAATCAATATTTATAAACAAGGTAAAACTTTACAAACATGAGCTAAGGATTCATCAATCAGTGTTAATGAAGTAATCCTCTTAATTATTTCCCAGCCAAAATATTGCATTCGTCAATACCAGACAGGAATCAGGACATAATGTACACTATCACTAGATGTAATTAGTATGCATTTAGTACTATTGATCAGATGATAAGAACGAATCTTGAGTGGAACATGACTACTCGCAGAAGAATACATTTGTATGACTCCGCTCATACAATGACAACATACCGCATATTTTACTCAAATAAATAATACAAGACAAGAAAACGTGATATGGTATGGCAAGATCGCGTGATAGGAACAATGCTTTTTCCCAAGGTGCCTGAAGCAATGCGCGTCAGTCTCTAATACTGTAATTTGTATGAATTAAATATGCTTATTTTAAATGAAATAAATGTCAATACTAAATAATTCAATAACTGAAGCTTAAGATAGCATGACGAGTTTTTCATAATCATGTCACTGATTCACACATATTTTGAAAATAGTAAACATGGTTTTATATATATAAAGTTTTCAAACCGACAACGTGAATTTTTAAAATTGGTTATCTAGTTTATGTATTCATAGGAGCCACTTGCTAATTATACAAATCAAAGAGCTTTAGGTTATTTGGATTTGTATCATATGTCGTAATATTAATATGTCAGATCAGATGCAGAGGTGATAGTTAATCCTGATAAAATATGAGTGCTTGAACTATCATCGGCATACATTTCTCGGTAATAAACGAATTCAATTTATTTAAGTTTTGTAACCTTAATGGATTACTTTTATTACAATCGCTTCTTATTACAAACCATGAAATTCGACCGTTAAATGCTAGACGGGATTTTATATTATCTCAAAAGATATTTATCTACCTTATGCGATCATACCTTAATCTTGGCATCGTTCACTTCAACATTCTTTGCAGTAGTAGTTTAGTTAGGGTTGAAGTAATAGCGATAGTTGCATTAGTGCTTGCGCTATAAGTAGAACACGTAGCTGCTGAAAGACAGCAGTACTTAATCTTGAATGACGAGCGAATCAAGATAGGAGGGGGATTACCGAGCATAAGATTGATAATATAAAAGATTTGTTAACTAGTTGGTATTCCTTGCAGATAACGAAGACACGTGGTTACAAAATAACTCTATAGTGGCACAGGTTCATTGTTTGCACGCATTTAGCCACAACGACAGAATTCAAAGAGCAACACATTAATTGATATCCGCGTTTAAATGTTCAAGAGGAAGGTTTGAATACAAGACTACGGTCAAACACATTACAATAGTATATATCTATTAAAACAATAAAGTGGGCAGAGCAGGAGGACCACCAACGGGGAATTAACTATGAGACAAAAATGTGCTATTTCAAGAAGAGTGTGGTTAATTATTCATCATAAACAACACCTTTCACAAATAAGTATAATATTCATGAAAAGTCATAGGAGTGATATGTACAGTATAAGGTACCCATTTTGTATACAAAAGTACAGGTGATACATGTCATTTAAAAAGTGAACTCAAAAACAAAGGGCTCAGAGTTCATCCAGTTCACAAAAAATATTGATATACGACGCTGAATTAGGCGAAGACCTACCGAAAACAAAAACAAACTTTTAATACATTGGATTTGACAAGCTTTTTGTGATACATTTTTAAAAATATGTGTACGCCATAGTTGGGAAAGTCAGGAATTTAAAAATATATTTATATGTGAAATCGTCAAACACTCGCAAATCGAAATTCACATTCACTACGCTCATAAATGAGATACGAAGAAATCTCTTTAATTTCGATAAAACAAGTATGGTCTCTCCGTAATGCAAATTGTCAAGCTTGCATGGAATATTTGTACACTTGGAACATAAATGCAAATAAAGCATTGTTAGTTAGAAAGTATACGCTTTCGATTGCTATATTACTATGCTTCCTTATATATTATATATGTTTCGATTATTTTTCGTTGTTTTATTGTTTTGTTTTAGTTCATCTTTCTTTTCTTACATTTCGACACAGGTTTACTTGTAATGGTTTGGAAGAATAGAGTACCATTAACTGTGTAAATTTGAAGTGAAGAGTGCCAGATTCTGACGTGTTTCTCCAACACCATGAGAAGAACCATCGGTACACACTGTGTTACCATTGTTTAGTGATAACATGGCATCAGGAGTAATAGTCTATTCGCATTTTGTATAAAACATATTCTAGATAAGTGTACATGTGATATGTTTTTACGAAATGAGTTGCATATGATTTGCCACAAGCTGTTTGTATCAAGTATTACGATGAGCTAATCAGCCAATAAAGGTTCGCGTTATTTAAATAAATTGTTACATCATAGACAAACTTTTAGGACAATAATCGATTCACAATCAATAAAATAAATACAAAACTTTGACAGAAATTATTATAACATCATTTAATATCTCGATGAACAAAACTAGATCATATGCTTTATAAGTAGAGTGTACTTTGAGTCACAATAAACAACTGGTAACAGCAAAATCATGCAGGTTCTACACTTCCTACATTTACTTGCAATATATCAAACGTATGATCACAATATATACATAAATTAATTAATATCCCGTTTATTCTGATCGGCATTAAGCATTCAAAAAACACAGCTCTTTAATAAGCTGCGATGATTCATCAATCGACCAATATGATTGGTTTTCTCTCGACCCTATGCGAATAATTCCTCAAAGAATCCTATAGAAACAACTGCCCCCGTAGCTAAATATGGCACCTGAGACATTCGTATGTATTATACTTTCAAGAAATAGCCCAATATAATGTTGGCGAGGTAGCAAATTCAACACATTACATTTGTAGCTAACATAGACTAGAAATACAAACAATAAATGGAACTGATCATTTCGTTCTGTCCGAATCTTTCATTCGTGAAGCAAATATAGCATACAATGTGAAATACACGTGCACACATACCTGCAAACAAACAAACGAATCTGTCAGTTTAACATACTAAATCTGCTTCAGTGAACAAAGCTGTATCAGACGAAATTAATCCCTTGATAATTGAGGTAGTATTCTAACAATGTCCGGATATTCAATTAAGAGAATTATTCCTTGCGTTGTTAAAATGGATGTGTGTCCGCATCGAGTCGACCATAATAGTATGATAACTAATAGTTGGTGGCTTGAACATTTTAACCAGATCTGGAGAAAAAATAATAAAATCAATAGCAGAAGAACAGCATCTTTTCTTATTAACACAATCAATGATCATTTATCCACAAAATAAATGAAACAATGCGCTTACAAAATTGAATGCCTTACCTTGTACCTTGAAATAAGCTTTTGAAAATCATTTTCAAGAAGCTTGAGCATGATCTTCACACCTCTAAACAAACATGTTTCTCTCTTTGGTGTTTACTTTACTAAATTTGCTTGGAATGTGATCGCTGGGAAGACAATAATATTAAGAATTTAAGAAACATTTTAGACATATGGAAGAGAGGTACCAACAGATTATTAAATTAACATGCTCCAATGTAACACTGGTAGGCGACACAAAAATTTAGCAGGCAAAAGTAATTTTAAATAAAGTATAAAGAATTCATATATATTTCATTTTGGAAATTCTTCATGATAGATCGAGACATTGTATTGAATAAATTTGTCTAAATGTTGCGTGAAAATATGAAGTGGAAAATGCATAAAAAGTCAATTTTCAAATCCATCACATAAATTAATTTTACATAATTGTAAACCAAAAAATGTCTGCATTGCAAACGGAAATTTCCAGACATCCATATAATTAAACAACATAAACAAAATAAGTTTCTTGGTTTTTCTTAGTCATCAATTATTTAATTTACTGAATGTATTAACTACCAATCATCGTGTTTACTTAGGTTAACATGCATGCAAAATAAGTTCTTCACGGATATAAAAGGACTGCATATTTGACGATTCAGCACAAGCAGTTGCCAGTCCGGTGGCAAAATTTCTGATCCTACTTCAAAAATTTTCTTGACATCGTTGTCATCCAGGTAAGTGATTGTATGCGACATGCAAATTAACGTTCGTTAATAACCTATATAACGCGCATGTTTCTTTTAACTTATGCCATGCTTACAATTTTCCAATGTGGAGACATGATCGTGTACATTTTTGAATTATCATCCCTGGACGCATGATACGTTTCAATTATATTAATGGTCTCCTATTCTTGTGTTTGTTCCATTAGCAGCATTCCAGTCTCTATGGGAGAACATACAAAGAGCCTCTAAATTTGGCTGCATATCAATTTTACGTACCACCTAGCTACGAAACAGTTTAATTTTGTAACAAAAAGAATATGTTCTACAAGAAGAACCACTCTGTCGGTAATATATGTAGAATTATATTGTCTTTAAGAGATATACATACGCATATATGACAACCAATCTTTACAATTAATTAATTTGTTCATATTTCAGGAGTATAGAAATAGATGATATAAAATATATTACTCATAGAACCGAAAAAAAGTGATTCTAAATCCAAGTCATATTTTATTTAAATATCCTTGTTGAACATTATTTTATTGTCAACTAGGGTATCATTGTTCATACTGCCTAGCATCACGAAACGTTGTGGCAATCATTCACATAGCGGACCTATCCATGGCTTGATCTAAGTTATTACATTGAGTCACACAAAATAACAATTCACTGTCAGGTGAATATACACTCTTTTACGTCATATTTAGAGTTTATTTATCACAAGATAGAACATAGAATAACACTAAAACATTGTTGTCACTTTAAGTCACTTTAGAAAACCCCATTACGTTTCCATTTAAAGGTCATGCGGCCTTTCGCAACCATCGACTTGATTCCTTTTTCTAGATAATGTATACGAACCGCTCACACAAATACTTTCAAGTATCACTGTATTGCAAATCTGGATATTAATGTGTTTGCATAAGACGTTGCACAGTCAATCACACTAAAGCGCCACCCCTAAACTTGGAACGTATATGTTTTGCATTCCGGAGATGGTAGAGGAGGTACTTTATTTACGAATCAAAGGTTACCAGTGAAATCACGTATAAGCGACAGACTAGTCTTCAAAATGAAAACTATATTTATTTTGGCGTTTCTAGTGTACAATTAAAACTGTTGTCACCACCGTACAATTGAAATACTATACATTCAAGCCCGGTCTTTATTCATTAAAACAGTCAGAAAATGTAATATCAACATGCCGTCTATTTACCGTCTAAACTACACTCCCATAACAAACATTCAATGCTAACTGTTATTTTCTGAACTTACTTTTCTTTTACAGAGGAAAATGAAGGCCGTAATTGTTCTTGTAGCCTGCTTAGTAGGTGCTGCCATTGCTACCTATTCATTTGGTGGCGGATATGGAGGTTATGGTGGCAACGGCGGATATGGTGGCTATGGCTGGTATCCTGGATATCGTGGATATGGAGGGTATCATGGACATGGTGGATATGGAGGGTATCATGGACATGGTGGATATGGTGGATATGGAGGTTATGGCGGATATGGTGGATATGGAGGATATGGTGGATATGGTGGATACGGTTACAGTAGAGACCATAAAAAGTAAGAATACATATTATTCATCCTTGAAAATTCTGTTACATATTACAGTATGACGACATTTTACAATTTAACCATTATCTTATCCACTTCATTTCTACTGACTCATTACATGTCTTTGTGCTTTCAATTTGAAGTAGCCATAAAGTCGTTTCTTCAAAATAAATATGAATATTGTATCAATATTGTATTGTTTGGGCAAGTCAACTTGCGAAAATGCTCTAAATTTGTTCCCTTTTTACAGATATTAAGAAAAACAAAATGATCCAAGGACTGACAAGAGAACCAAAGGAATATGAATCCCTATCTCGATTATTATCTTTGTAGTATTTGTACATGCTACATCAATAAACATATTTGATCGAAGACAATAAATTGGATTTTATCATTATTGTATTTCTATTACCTCACTACCTCTGTCTGTCTGTCTGTTTGTCTGTCTCTCACACACATGATTATAATATTGCCACGAGTTTATATTCTACTTTGACTGCAGTTGAGTTTATATTCTACTTTGACTGCAATTGGGATGAAAGTACAGCAAAAACGTTATGGTTTAAAGTGAGCGATTCTTCACGTAAAATGGGACTCAACGAATGAGTGAAATATTTATGTAAATGTAGGCAACACATGCACATGGGAAAGAATGTTATACTCCGCTCTTGAGATGCTAAGAGTAAATATATTTATCCTGATATAGTTGAAAATTATAAATAAGTTTTAAAACACTTTAAATTTCACGTACATCAATGTATAAAGCATACCAATTAATGGAACTATCATAATCAAGTGAGCTTACTTGCAAAAAACTTCATCGACAGGACCAGATTGTAATGAGACTAATACGACTCTTGCAATGTACACACATCGATAGCCGATGTAAGACTGAATTTTTCCTAAGTTGGGAACATTGTCAAATGAAAAGTCAACGATTTAAACTGGGTTCAACAGTTGTTTAATATCAGTCACATCTGTTACAAATAGATGCGATTTCGAATCGCATGGATTCTCTTAAATGCAATGTTCATTTAAGCGTAATATTGGTCGGCCATATCAGTTTTTACAATATTAGTGTACACTGATTTATAAATCACAAAGAGTCTGACATTCAGTTCTACCATTTCAACTGAAGAACATCCCATAACGTAAGGTGTAAACCTAAACAAATATTTTATCACATATCGGCATCTTTTTGTCTTGTTACTCTTATATATATGACGTATGTTGCATTAATGATACAAAACCAGATATATACATTTTTCATTAAAAAGAAGCGAGGCTTGCCGAGTTTCCTTTTAATGAAAATGGCATATCATTAATACAGCGTACAGACGATACTTATATTTTATTTATATCACATACAAATGGATATATTTCCCCACTGAATGGAGTTCCTGTTTACTAAATGCAACCGTGTATTGACCGAATGAATGAACTCCATACATCGCTGCCTAGTGTGGGTTGCTACAAAATGCAGTTTTATGATTTTTGTGGCTATTCACGATCACCTTGCATATTTATAAGTTGATTCTATTCTCATCTGAGTTTCTAATCTACTTCACATTGATTAAATCCACATTATATAGACTTATCATTTAAACTTGAAAGATTGATTCCATGACGTTAGTAGAACACTACAAGCATATAGTTAGCTACGCTGTTCACATCAACGTTCAGCCATTCACGTACAATGCGCATGGAAATTAGCGTAGACTAAGAAACTAAGCAAAATTACTAACCAAAAAGAGGTAATTCAAACATTTTGATATATGTACAGTCGACCTAATTCATTCTTCTGCTTTAAAAACAGTACTACCCATCACAAAATTCTCTCTCTCCCTCTCTATCTCTCTTTGGTAAGTTTGACTTTAAAACTCTCTCTGTCTTTCTGTCTGTATCTCTCTCTCCCTCATCCTGTGGTCGGTTTGACGTAAGGTTTACTATCATTAATAAGTCCAGATACATAATGGTATGACACAAACAAAAATATTATACGCTCGTCTTACATAGATTTTCACCCGTATCTTGCTCCACAGAGAGAGAGAGAGAGAGAGAGAGAGAGAGCGAGAGAGAGAGCGAGAGAGAAAGGGAGACGGAGGGTGTGGTTTCCTTTGGACATTTTGATATTTAACTTATGATACGCAATTCTTAGAACTTTATAATAGGTTTTTTGAAAGAACAACAACATCAAAACATTCAATACATCACAACATGTGTACCACGTAACCGAGAAACTCACCGTATAATGTCGACAGGGTTAACACATTTATATTATCGATTATATAAACACTGTAGATTAATCCCAAGGAAAGTCAACATATATCGTTACGACGAAGCAAATAATTTTGTAGTTTGCCTCGTGTAAGTTCAATTTTATGGTTTTCATCCATCCCTAATTATTTTACTCTCTCACTCCGAATTTCTGCGCGCATTTATCCGTTGTGCATGAGACGGGAGGGTGGAACAAAAAGCATAAAGTATTGAAATTGTAAACCATATTAAATTTATTTAGAAAAAGGGGATTATTTATACATTGTATCGTTATTTTCATACGTCAATAAAGATGAATGTTTGGAAGAACAGCACACGGTTGAGAGAATGTTTATATATGCACATTATTGCGCCATGGGCGAATCACATTTTGAAATACCAATAATATTGGTATATTAAATTGCTTTTTTACAACACTTCAAAGAACATGTTATTTTTAACGTATAAACATATCTATCTATCTATTAATACATACATACATACATGCATACATACATACATACATACATACATACATGCAAGTAGCGAATGGGGATGGTATAGGGTCTATGGGACTTATCATTAAAAATACCCTTGGGAACATATAGGGTCTATGTAAATTTAACATGGAGAAAAATCGTGGGAACGTATAGGGTCTATGGGAATTAACATGTCCAAAAACCCTGGGACAATATAGGGTCTATGTAAATTTAACATGGCCAAAAAACCCCTGGGTCTGTATAGGGTCTATGTAAAATTGAAATAGGGAGGGTCTCTATTTTTTTTTTTTTAAAAAAATAAAAAATAAAATAAAAAATAAAATAAAAAAAGGGGTAGGCAATTCAAAGGCTATCTCTTTTCGAGAAATATGGGGGCCCTGAAAAGGGCCTTTGGGTTTTTTTCTTCTTCTTCTTCTTCTAATTTCTTCTTTTTCTCCACCAAGTTCTTATTTTATCTCCTACACTCTTCTTCCCTGTCTTTTTTTTCTTCTCCTCCTCTTCTTTCTTCTTCTCTTCCTCCTCTTCTTTCTACCTCTTTTCATTTTCTTCTTCTTTTTCAATTTTTTCGTTCCATTTGCGTATTCTTATTCTTTCCTCTTCATCCTCCTTCTCCTCCTTTATCTCTTTCATGACACCACTAATCTTGTCCTTTGCTTTTCTTAAGTTATTAATTTCCATCTTTACACGATGGGGACTATAGGAATAATGGTCTTCAACGAGTCTTATTAGCATCTGTTCCATTATTCCTAAGTTGTCTAAAACGTCTTGCAAGGTTTGTATTTTGTCCATTTGGTTTTATTCTTTGCAGAATGGTTTGAACAACGAACACTGTGGGTTCTTATAGTGAAAGCGCGGACGTGAAGGAAAACAACCCCCTAATAACATAAAATTGATCTTACCTAGATCATGACCTAACATCGCGCGTACGTGAAGGAAAACATCCCCCTACTTTCTCATTTCATATAACCACAACTATACTCTCTACATACGCTAAGAATCAATAAATAAACCCATAATCTACTATTCACACAAACTTACTTCACCATTTACAAACACAAACTTACTTCAACATTTACAAACACAAACACACACACAATCACATACACTTTCACTATTAAACAAGAGTTAGTGTTTATTTTCACACTACTCTACCTACACACATTGGCAAATCGATCGTTATTTCTTTTCTAGAGTATTGGGTAGCCCTGAAAAGGGCTGTTGGTTTTTTTTAAACTCCAGATGCACCTATCTAATGATTGCACCTTCCTGGCCTTGCGCCACACACGCATCTTCTTCCCCAGTCTTCTTTCACCTTTCTTCTGGGGAGCGCAGAGGGAGGATGATTCGCTTCAACACCCCAATCCTCTGTCTCGGGAATATTGAACGACATCCTCTCTTCTCTTTTCTTTTCCTCTTCTTCCCTCTCTCTTCTCTCCTCCTCTTCTTTCTTCATTCTTGCTTCTTCTACGATAGCCTCCGCTGATAGTTCGTTTACTATGCGCCTGGCATATTCCAGGTGCATCTGGAGTTCTAACAGTTTCACTATTCTGCTATTCATTCTTGTGTTGATCAATCAACAAGGGTAGCTGGACTGCCGAGCGAGTTTCAATTTATACTGAAAGCGCGGACGTGATGGAAAACATCCCCCTAAAAACATAAAATTCATCTTACCTAGATCATGACCAAAAAAACAACAACAACGCGCGGACCTAAAAGAAACACTCACTCACTTTTTATGCTACCCATACTATTTTAAAATTTTTTATAAATCACTTCAATAGACTATTTACATACGCAAAGCAATCCAATTTAACCCCAAATATACACCTCAAACACCAAAAAAAGACATTATTTTAATCTACTATCCATACCAACTTACTTAATCACTTACAAACACAAACACACAAACACATACCCTGACATTTTTTTTAAAAAAGAGTTAGTGTTTATTTTCACACTACTCTACCTACACACATTGGCAAATGGATCGTTATTTCTTTTCTAGAGTATTGGGTAGCCCTGAAAAGGGCTGTTTTTTTTGTTTTGCTATGGCATTCTTTTTTAGTTTCTAAGAATGCGATGTCCTCTGAGGATAGACTTTCTGGCGATAGGTCTGCTTCTTCGGAAAGAGAAGAAGAACTCTTTGGTGTCGATACGGCAATCGACAAAGCCTCTGTCAGCTTCAGGTTGCTGCTGTTGTTGCTGCTGTTGCTGCTGTTGCTGCTGTCTGTGAAGTCTGTACTTCTCTGTCCATTCTTCTTTGTCCCTGTTCATTTCTTCTCTGAAGAGCTCTTCTATCAGGTCTTCAGTGATTTTTAACATTCTCACATTCTCTATTTCTTCTGGCTTCGGTATCAGACTGTGTCTGACCCTATGCAAATTCACGTAGGCTTCGTTGAGCTTAGCTAGTTTGGAGCACATCTTCGTAGGAGGATGAGTCGACAATGGATGGTTAGACTGGGAACAAACCGGTTCTTAAAGTCAAAGCGCGGACGTGAAGGAAAACATCCACCACACGGTTTTTCGAGTCGCAACGTTCATGAGAGGGATAGTAAGAAATGAAAGAGCATCAATCCAACATTTTTATAGCTAAACAAAAGACAAAAGCATCTTTTCAAAACACAACATTTTTTATTCAAAAATCACTTAACACTAAACAACAGCTCTAACATTTTTAACAATAATCCAACACTATAACATCAAACAATTTTTTCAAATCACAAACATTTTTTTCTCATTTTACAACCTACTTTAAACAGGGCTGACAACGTTGTGAATGAAATTGTGATTTCCACTGTTGGAAATCATTAGGCCATTGATGGACACTACGTTTCCTAGCTTGAGACAAAAGATAAGCATAATGGTCACAAAACCATCGATCTACTTTCACATCGTTTCTAGCAGAAGAACGAGGATCGAAATGAGTCACTAAATGTTCTAAGGAATAGCCCAGGCTGCGATGATGCAGAAAATACACACAGTACTGTCCACACACCAAGGAATCTGTGCCTTGTAATTTCACATTATTGAATCGGGTGGTTTGAGCATTTCTTCTCATAAAGTCGATGATATCGTCTTCCAAAGGGGGCAATCCGTACGAATCGAAATATTCCACACATCCTTCTTGAGGAAAGTAGACGGCTACCCAGTGGGTTCCTGGGAGATGACTGTCGTCCGTGTTAATCACGTAAGCTTGATGGTCTTTAGGTTTGCGATGAGGGAGTTCATCTTTAGCACAGACGACAGGATTCCAAGAAGCCGTATACGAACTGTGGTTCAAAAGGTAATAAAGTTCCCAGGTATCCATTGTTTTGTGTTTTCTTCTTCACAGGTAATAATAAGTCGTCAATTCGATCCTGACTTTTTGCTTGAAAATGTCTGACAAATAACCGTTTCTTCGCTTCGTCTCCTCACTCTGATTCAGGAGAGCTTCGATACGATGGATCTCTTGAGTGGTTAATGGTGGACAAGAATGTTCACGCAAGTCTTTATACCACTGGTGCAACACGTCTTTGTTCGAGATGAGACTCCAAGCTTCGTCCAGATACTCGTCCAAATTTTCTTCTTGACTTAACATTAGGCATTTATCGTGTTGAATTTGACTGGGATGATCGTTTTGACATCCATAGCAATTTTTCTTGATCAATTCCGTCATTTTATCGACCAAGTGTTTGGCAAAACAGGAGACTAAATGGGCTTCTTGTTCTGGCCATCTCGACTTCATTATGATCACTTCTTCTTCTTCCACAGTCTCCTCACATTTCATGTCCAAAGTTTCTCCACTAGGTAAAGAGGGATAACAGTCTTCCATGACTTCTAGTAATCTAGAATGACTTCTCTCAAACTGTTGATTTCTATGGTATTGTCAAATTCTGCATACAGGATGACGTTCACTGTGTGATCTGGAGGTGGATTTGCAAACTGAAGTTCCACACGAATCTGGCCTGATTTTATAGTGTGGAAATGTCCCTCGTCGCTGCCTTGGTCTGGAGTGAAATCAAAACCCCACAAAGCATAGCCTCCTGCATAATCGTCGTACGAAATACCGTGACTGGTGTTGGTTCCTAACTGTCCCGTGGCTTCGTACAGGGACAAGTACGATCTCAAATAATTCTTTGCGACACCAAAGTTGGGCTCAAAGGGTCGGGTACACAAGGTCTTGCCGTCGCGACTGACTTCGATCTTGGACACATTGTAATGTTGAAACTCAAAAGGATTTTGATCGTGGGTTCCGTTGAAGGCTGAATTCCTGACGATACCAACAATCAAACGTTTGGGTAACTGTCCTTGGAACAGATGATCTTCGATCATAGATCGCTGTCCAGCAGGAATGGTGAACGTTTTCACTTCTACGCGTCGTATCGGATACTTGGCAGTCGTTCTGCTCAACGTCTGACTGACGTCGTTTCCCACTTTAGGTAACACTTCCACACGACGCACGTAAAGTCGGGCTTCTTGAATGACAGTTTTGTATTCGTTGGCATGGGCCATCAAATGGAAAGTGGCACTGCTACGATTCAGTCTCAGACGGATATCCACCCCGTTGAGCAAATACTTTTCTTGTAACCACATGTCCAAATGCAAACGATCCATCAGTTCTAAACTTCGCCCTTGCAGAATTTTCTTACGACGGTCGTTAAACCCCACATTGTGAGGATTGTCATCTTCTGTCAGGACTGTGTCGCTAAACGTGCCTACACCTGCTGTGTCAGGTTTCCATACCACGCAAGCATCCAGATGAGTATTCTTGGCTACTTTTCCGTACGTCAAGAGATTTTCCAAGTAGGCACGATATGGGTAAGTATCCATGCTGCTGCTGACCAGTTTGTTATTCAAGTACAAGTCCACTTCGCTAAATAAGGAATGCATGAAATTGTTGACAGGAGCTACTCTAGCATCGCCTCCTGGATTGGTGTTGTCCGTTTTGATCACTTTCACTTTCAAATACAGGTAACTCTATTCAGATCGATGTAATCTTCGGGTTGTCCTTTGATTTCAAACTCGATGGGAGCTGATTCCGTCAAAGAGGAGACGGGATGAAATTCCACCCACTGGGATTCTTGCATGGTCATCATGGTGGGGGGCATGGCAAACAGGTCCAGTTCCGTCTTGGAACAAGCGCAAGACTCTCGGTGCATCATTTTTTTCTCTTTCTCAATAATCGAAAACGTCTAACTCTCGAACGGTTCTTCTTTTCTTGGCCTTTCTCGCTTGAAGTCTGGTGAAAGGGTGTTTTCTTCGTCGTCTCTTTCTGCCTTGTCCTTGCTGAATGCCTGACTGGGTAGCGTGCAGGGCATTTATAGGTGTGTCTCGTCGGCCCAAAATGTCTTTACCCGTTTGCAGCAAGACATTTTTGCCTGTCCTCATGAAGGCTTCTTTAGGGTTTTGTTTGTCGATGATGACATTTTGGAGAAATTCTTTGCCTTGCGTCAGTGCCGCATCTTTCAAGGCGTGCAATCCGCGTGTCACCATCGGTTTCAACACCGGAGCCACCGAACGAAAGGCCGATTTCAGCATGTCTCCTAAACCGTGTCCTCGCTGTCGAGCAACCCCTCGGTACACTGGATACATGACTTACTTACGAATCGTGAGAGAACCGTTTTCGAAAATGGAGTTTCACCGTGACTTTTCCTTTGGTGAATGGAATATTTTGTCCCAAATCTCCTTTTATAGTAATGTTGACCGTGTCCAAATACGACTTGCTGACAGGCAAATAGTGAGGATGGACAAATTCGCGGTGGACGTGATAAGTGTTTCCACCTTCCTCGTCAGCGTTCGTGGCAGAATCCACTTTGAAAGGAATGACACGCAGTAACGGTACAGAGGTGTGTCCCACCACGTTATACTCCACCACATCGGAGTACACAAACATCAAATTCAGTCCTTGGTTCAGTTCTACCGGGGCACGAAATAACTTGCTAAAAGACTCGTTGTCGTAAACGATGGGTGATTCGTTTTTCTTCATCATGGCCATTCTCATGTTCATGTCTCCGCCCAACATGTCAAACAATTCAGGACAAAATAAAATGGACAGGATTTTACTCCCGTCAAATTTCATCAAGAAGCGACGAGCTGTTTTGTGGTATTCCATGGTGACACTTTTTTTGATACTTTCCAAAGCTTTCAGAAACACGACATTAAACCTGGAGGTAATGGTGCTCACCAAATGTTGACCACTAAAATAATACCCTGGGGGAATGAACAAGTGATAGGTGGTGTACTTTTGATTTTTTGTGCCAGGGGTTTTCTTGTCATATTTGCCATAGGTATCCAAGTACTGTTGCAATTGTTCGTCATGAACTTCCACATCAAAAACATTTTGATTGGGAAGGACATTGAGGACTTGGGTCGGGTGAATCATTTCCACTAAAGCCACTTCCCAATGGGCTTCGTGATCTAAGGGGATGGTCTGAGGTAATTTGGCCGTGTAACAGCACAACGTGTTGTGGGGAAACACCTCCATGGAACTGTCACTGGGTAAGGTTAAGTAAAATTGGTTTTGGTGACTCATAATTCCAGAGTTCTGTGGCTGTCCGAGGGGTTATTAATGGACGTCAGAGGCGTGTCTCCGCCCAAAATGGGGTTCTGATTGTGGTTGGAGTGGTGACTGGCACTGGCACTGGACACAACGTTCCCGTTCGAGGAGAATTTCAGGGAGGGATTGGGAAGCAGGTAACCGATGCAACTGCTCAATAAAATGGTCCACAATTGTTTGTCTCCTTGTTGCAAACTCAAATTGGCAATGGCTGCCCCGATGACACAATACACCACGAAGATTTGGCAGAAAAAGACGATTTGCGTTTTAGGCACACGTTCTCCACACCACACCCACAAGGGTTGTTTTTGTAAATCTTGCACAGAAGAACTGGGTGAAGAAGGACTGGTCGACATAGCTGCGTCTGCTGTGTGAAAGGGCATGATGGTCACTTCTTCTTTTTATAGTCGATGACTTGCGAAGCGTCGATCCAAGAATCGAAACTGGGTGGATATCCTTTCCAACGTACTTTGACTTCTTTGACACGTCGTTTGCCCACTTTACGGGTTCTGCGTTCGAGAATGCTTTCGATGTCGTACACGTCGTCTTCTTTTTTGGTGACACGTTGTAACTCGGGCAAATAAAACGTTCCTTTGAGCACTTCTCCGTTCATGTCTTCCAATTTATAGACGGCAGGATGACGGCCATGCACTCGTCCAGTGACGCGAAACAATTCGGTCGTCCAGTTAGGTAAGTAACCTTTGTCGAAAGTGCGTTTGGTTTTGCCAATGCGCACCCAATCTCCTACGGCCAACACTCCCCTTTTCTTGGGGACAGTCCTCGTCGGGGACGTACCAAACAGACGCTCAAACACCAGCACTTCGTTGTCGGGAGTCACGTCTTGCGGGGCACGTCCGATGCTTCGATGGTAAGATTGGTTGTACGCTTGCACCAGGTGCGGTAAGATGTCGATGTACTTCAGAGTGTGGTGATGCGTAAAATATTTCCACATGCGTTCTTTCAAAGTGCGTTGAAAACGTTCCACGATGCTGGCTTTGGTTTCGGGATTCTCGGTGGTAAAAAAATGAGTGTCACGTTTCTTTAATTCTTTTTGGAAAGCTTGGTTCAGAAATTCGGTGCCTTTGTCCGTTTGCCATCGAAAAGGGTGACGACCGCTTTGTTTCAACACCCGTTGCAGGGCTCGCACTAACTCGCTGCTCGATTTGGAAGTCAAGGGTACGACCCAGGCAAATTTGGAAAAGACGTCGATGACACAAAACAAATATTTGTAACCACGATTGTAGCTGGCCAAGTGAGAGACATCGGCTAAATCGGCTTGCCATTGATGATCGATGCCTTCCACTCGGGTGCGACTTCTGGCAAACTTGCGTCGAATGGGTTTGTGTAAAGTGTAGGTAGCTTGTTCTTGTAACCATCGTTGCACTTGAGGTAAACGGAGACTTTTCAGTCGAGTTTTGGCAGCACGATACAATTTTTGAACTCCTGCGTAACCTGCAGGATGGGAGGGATCGTAGTAAATGCTGGCTAAGACTTTTTCCATTTTTTGTGTTGGTTGGTGTGTTAATAAGACACCCACTCTTGGAGGATGCTACTCTTTTTCTCTTGGGGTACTTTCTTGGATTGCAATGCTTTGCGTGTGCGGCCGGCAATAGGTGTCGAAGAGGAGAAGGATGTCTGAGCGGGGGATATCGGTTCTTGTTTCACTTCTGTCTTCACTTCTGTCTTCACTTTCTTTTTCTCTTGTGAGGAAGAAGGGGTGGCCATCATCTTTTTAATCCATCCAATTCTGGAGGTAGGTGGTGTTGTTAACTTGCGTACTTTTTCTGGTGGAGTTTGAAACCCTTCCTCTTCTTCTCCTTTTTCTGTCTTGGTCACGGGTAATGGTGGTACTGGTGCTGGTACTGGTGATGGTGCTGGACTTTTCATCAAGGTCTTAAAATCTTTCAAAGTGGGTAGAGCTGTTTCGTCTAAAGCTTTCTGGTGAAAGAGTTGCAGTCGTTGCAAGAGTTGACCGTACTTTTGCGATTTTTCTGTTTCGGACAAATCTTGGCGATCCATCAAGGACTGCAATTCGTGTTGTAACTGGGACATCTCGCTCAAATTGGGATTGGGAGGTAAATGCGGGGTGCGTTGTTCTTGCCACCGATGGTATTCCATCCATCGTTTGTAAGGCACTAAAGCTAGTTTTCGTCCTTCCATGGGGTTGTCAGGGGTCGATTCTGAGATCTTGGGACTTTCGAAGGCCTTTTTATCTTGCTCCCACCAGTCCTCCCAACATGGTTCCCAAGACTCCTTTCAGTATGGGGCCTAGCAAGAGAGGCAAAATGCCTCCACGTTGCACTAACATCTTCTTTGTTTGACGAATGGGAATTTTCTTTCGAACCATTTGGCGAAGAACGTGACGATGTTTGCTTAAGCATTGTTTCTGGTGTTTGGACAAAGGGATCGTGCCTTTCAAAACGTTCAAACAACATTCGCACACGGTATCGATGACCTCTTTGGAGGCCGTTTGAATGAGTTTTTTTCGTAGGGGTGGAGAAGCTTTGGACAGGACAGATAACAGGTCCCCATGTTTGGCTAAACGTGGTGGCAGTCCTTTCCTTTTCTTTCCTTGGGGTTTTCTGGAGGGTGACATCTTTGAGTCTTTAGGAGCACCTAAAAAACACTGATACCCTACTCGGTCACAGGCCTTTTTTATACTGGAACGCGTCGCCACTGATTGTCTTTACGGCGTATCAGTTTGAGGACAGGCATGACACGTCGTGCAGGGGTACGTAACGGACTAAATCGAGCCAGTTCTTGCTTGGACAAATCCAGTAAACTTTGTAACATGCCCGATCTTTCATGGACTTTGATTTTGGGAGAAGGTACTTTGTGAGCAGCAGCCACTGCCACCAAATTGGAGGGTCCTGCCACTGGGGAAGTTCTTTTGGGGGTCATCAACGGAGAAGTTCTTGGTGTGATCAACGTCTCCAAGTACTCTTCAGTTCCTGGTGACATCAACGGAGAAGTGGATAAACGTGAGGCTGCCGGAGACGCAGTCACCGCTGTGGCAGGTCGTGGTTTGCTAGTGTAAGGTTGCGTCCTGGCCGAAGTGCCTCTCTTGCGACTAGTTTTCTTCTGTGGACTTTTCTTTTTCTGAGGACTTTTTCTCTGTTTCTTTTTCTGGGGGCTTCTTTTCTTTTTCCGGGGTGGTGGTGTCTGGTCAGAGGAGGGTCCTGCCACTGGAGAAGTTCTCCTTGGGGACCTGGTCTTTTTCTTTTTCTTCTTGGGGCTTCGTTGGACTTTTGTCTTGGGGATAACTTTGGGGGCATTAGGATCCCATCTTAAGAGTGAGCGAATGATGACCCCTCCTAGAATACCGCTCCCTCCAGGTTTCAAAATGATTTGTTTTTTGGTTTGAGTGTCGATGCGGGGATCAGCCAGTTGGACCAAAGCGACTTTGTTTCGATCGAAAAAGCGTTTGGTTTGATGAGGAATCTGAATGATTCCTTGGAGTAATTGAAGTGCCGTCACCGTGAACCATCGTAAGACTTCTTTGAGACTAGCTTCTAAGACACGAGCTCGTGTTTGTGGGTCTTTTTCTCGACTGATGCCATACAAGGCACGAATCAATTTGACGGGAAGATGCGACTGAAGGGACGTCATGTTCACACTGTGTGAGACAGACGAAAAAGGGTCTGAGGTTTTTATAGATTTTTTCATGGGGAGTGAAATGAAGTCGAGGACGGAGACGTGTACAGGACAGGCCCTCCGTCTTGGCACCAGTGGTGAAACAAGTGGGTACGAAATCGCAAATCCTCGGGGGTCGTAGGTTTCCAATCGACGAGTAAATAGGCGTGTGGTGTTTGAGTGGCATCGTCGTACGCCTGAGTCAGCCAAGGCGTTCCTAACTGTTTGGCTAAGACTTGCACTTGCGATTTATCTCGAGGGCTTTTAAACAAGACCACGTAATGAGCATTGAGACTGATGGTGCGATGGGCTTTACTTTGTTGAAACAAATTTTGGGTGATGTAAACGACACTGGCATTACGGTGATGCCCTTTGCGCGTGAACCACAATTTAATTTCTTCTTCGTCTTCTCCTAACATGTCGTCGAAAATGACCAAATGGGTTTGACGGGAGTCAGAGACGATACCGTCGTCTTCTTTAGGAATGCCTTCCACAAACACGATGGAATCGCCTTGACTTTCTCGCAAGAGGTTGTACGCCGATTGCCACTCTTTGTAACACCACACGATCCGTTGAGGTGGCCGATCGATCAAATGATGTTTATGTTCGATCAAACGTTTGACGAATTCGGTTTTGCCTGAACCGCTAGGTCCAGCAATGAGCATGTTAAAGGGATGGCGAAGATACAAAGCCTCCCAACTGGCACGATCTAAGTGTTCGTCGATGACTTTGACAGTAGAGGAAGAGGGAGCAGAGACAGCAGAGGTAGCCATGGTGTGAGAAATGTCACTTGTGACACAAAAACAAACAAGACAAGAGTTTATATACTTTTTCAGAACACGTTTATTGAATGTTTTTTTTTCAAACATGAATACGAAAGACAAAAATACATAAAAGCCAAAGGCTTAAGTACAACAATAAAAGGCACATGATAATTATGAACGTGGAATAAACACAAGTGTCTGTACAACATGTTTTGGGTAATGTTCTAACCAGTTCTATAGTAGGGAGTAAGGTCACACAAGTGTCCTCCCGAAAGGGTCTTTCAGGCCTGTCCACGACAGTCCTGTCCTGGGTGACAGGTTCTTCTGGCACCGTCACTAACACGGGTTGAAAAGTAACTTTTTTCCTTGAACAACTCTCGTGCATACTGGGCCACTTCTTGGGTCCAAGCCTCAAAACCCCATTCTTTCCAGGCACGGACATCTGTCCAATGGGGATGTAAGTCACAAGATACACACACATCGTCATACACGTCTTGGGTAGCTAAAAGTTGACGAATCTTTTTTTCCTGTTGAGGTCGAGAAGTATCCAGATGAAACCGCAAGGCTTTGAGCAAAAGGAGTTTTTCGTGACCATTTAAGGCCATGGAAGTGGTAAGTACTGATCGTAAAGAGTCCACAAAGAATCGGCTGGTAAACGAAATCCCAGAAAACAAGTCACTAAGACACACACCACTTGTCGTCCCAAATTGAATGGATACAGTTCTTGTAATAATTGATGGTAATGATCCACGGTTTGAATATGGTCATTGAGTTCCTTCCACGGAATCTGTTGGATGACATGTGACATAAACCGTGGCATGGCAGCCTGTTTTTATATTCTCTTTTTTTCGGATGCAATACACGTACTTTTTAGCCAGAGATCTTCGTTCTCCAGTAGGGAATCTAAATCTTGCATACTGTAACCGAAACGTCAGAGTTCGTTTAGAAGTTTCCTCTTCCGCTAAGTAGATTCCACGTAACAAATGTTGGTAATCCTTTAACTTGTCTTCCTCAATGCGTTGTACTAGGTGAATCTCGAAGTAAACATAATCATGAACATGTCGATCATTAGCGACCTCAAAGTTTTGAACAATGTCTGACCATTGAAAGAATTTCTGACGAATCAGTTCTCTTATACCATTCAGGTACCAGTGGTTAAAGATCTGGTGACGTATCGGATGCAATTGTTCTTTACGTTTCACTTGTATTTTGACCAGCTCTCGGTAAATCCTTTCTCTCAACTCCACAGGCAAAGCACGAATGTTTTCTTGTAAAGTATTCATGAATAGGTCAGTCCGTACAATTCACAAAAGTAATCCACATAGTGAGTAATTTCTGACCACTGCCATTCAGGGTAACGTCCAAGAATGTCACTGAACTCTTTTGATGTAAACGGTCTAAAGCGTGACAATAGGAGGAATGCACCCTTGACCCAAAGAAATCTAACACACTGGTTGACTTTTTTCACTTTCCTCTTATGAATTTCTCGACACAAAAGTTCTATAGTGACCCATTGAGATTTCACTCTGGCAAACCCCTGCCAAACTTCCTTGTAAATCTTCTCTTGTAGTTCTTTAGGTAATGATTCAATATCGTTTTTGAAATGAAGTTTAAATACTGGTCTCGGTGATGTCCAACATTTGACTCCTAGCCAATCTGGTTTCTTCTTCGTCAACGACATGGTAAGTTACTTCAATGTCTCGGTCCCACTAAGGGTAAGTAATGACAATTCGGTGACCATCGAGCATGTTCTACGTAGGCCGAATCTTGCGGTTCCCAGTGGTGAAGTGACACACCGCAACTGAAGCACTTGACTTTATCTCCTTCGCCCAAGTAGAAAAATCCGGCTCTGGCTAATTCTTCGGGGGTCGGTCCTCCCAGATATTTAGGCCATTTTCCTTTGAACGATTGAAGACGATTTTCAAAGTCGCAGTATTCCGACAAACGCACAGGCAACGAATATTCGTTTTTCACAGGTTCGTTTCGATGAGGGTTGAGTGACAGGAACAGGAGTTTGCTCAGGGCTGGATGACATCCGTAGGGGGGTAGACGTGAAGGTGAACATTCCTCTTTAAACCCGGTAAAATGTCTAAGAGGACGAGCGGCATCGCTTTCGCATCCCTCAGGTTTGACACGCACAGCATCACTTTCCATGACAGGGGTAGTGAGAACAAAGTTCCCATGATGCTTTACGGCATCGCTCAGGTCACAACGTACAGCATCGTACCCATCGCAAGGCTCACAATCGCACTCGTCTGCAAACTCCATTACGCAATTACAATGGTAACCACATGGACAATCGCAGTTTCCTTCCGGACATTTTCCGTCGCAATGCATGGGTCTTATCCATCCAATATTAGTCACACTAGAGGAAGATACAACTTTTTTACAATCCCCAAACTGGAACGATGCCTCTTTCAAAGTATTCATCTTGTTCGCTCGGTCTTGGTAGTCACAATGAACTATCGATCTTGCCTAGGGTTCCTTTTTTATATACAGACCAATACCGACGTGACCGTACGTAAGGTGAAATGATTGGGAAGTCGCACTCGCTTCTGGTATACAATTTGATAGACTTTTTCCAAGGGTCGACTGACGATGTGGTGAGTGGGTAAACGTACAATCTTGTTCGGTTGATAGGTGGTCACTTTAAAGTTTCCATCCTCTCCCGATTGCAAGGCTTCTTTCAATACCCCAAAGTTCACCACACGACTGGTACGATAATTCAGAGTCAGTCCTTTCACTTTGCACGTCGTGTGCACTTCTCCTTGTTTGTCACGGTATTCGTAGCCGTAATTTTTGGGACCGCCACTGACGAAACTTAGAATCTTGTCGTCGGGATGCTCGTCTGTCCAGGCTCCTAAACGGTCTCCTTCGATGTTAGGGTGATGTTGAATCGGGTGATGGATGTAAATGCAACTGTCCGTGTCAAAGTACAGGACGCGTTCCCCTAACAGTTCTAAAGCTTCGTACAATTTTAAGCGAGCATGGGCTGTCACGTAAGCCGCAATGATGACATTTCCAAAAGGGTCGTCTTGTACAAAGTCCAGATCTTCTTCGTAATTGACCAAGATCAAATTCTCTCGAACGACGTCCACGTGTTTCATGTATTTGGTTTTGTCGTGAATCATCTGGAAGTAGCGGGAAGGTTCTGTCAAATATTCCATTTTGGGTAAACACGGTCGTTGTGCCATTTTACCCCACAAGCAATTTAACATCACTTTGGCAAACGATCGCCTGCCTTCGTTTTTCTCGATGTGGTCTAAAGTGATGCCTTCTTGTTCGTAGTATTTCTCTTTGAATTGTATTTGGTCTTCGGGAGTGTGACACCAGGAAGGATAGCCGCTGGCTTCTTGCTTCAGTTTCAAAAAGGCATCCACGTAGTCGGCGAAAATGCCTTTCTGCGTGGGGTCACCCTTGTGGTATTGTTGTGTCTTGGGAAAGTGGCAAATTTCGTACACTTCTAACAGTTGGTATCCCATGTCCAGAGCTTTGAACAATTCTACGCTGACCCAGGTTCCCGTCAAGGCCCGTTCTTCCGGGCTGTGATGGCAAGGTTGGTCTTGGTTGCACGTTTCGGCACAAGTACGGCACAAGGGAAACATCAGTTTGCCTTGACAATGGTGAGGTAAGACGGGATGGTATAGGTTCGTGGGAGGCAAAACTTTACACTTGATCAAGCCTTCGTATTGTCGAATGTTTTTCAGGTCGATGTGTTCCGTCAGCAATTGCGGGTGCCCTACGGGAAAGCGACAATATTTGCACACGTAGGGATACAGCGAATACACGTCCAAGTATTTGATTTCTTCTCCTTTCTCTTCGTCGGCGTGGTACAGCAAACAGGTGGCATTGGTCCTTCCTCCGTACAAACTATCCCTCGGGTTCAGCGGGTCCATGAACTGGTAACTTTCCACGAGGCGTTTAAACTCGGGATCGGTTTTCATACGGTGATCGTACTCGTGTTCCCACATTTCCACCACTTGGTATCCTTGCTGTTCTAACTTTAGGCGCCGCTGACAAGTGTCCTGGTACAAGTCTTCCATGGTTCGTTGCAAAAACTGATTTTTAGTGCCACGGTCAGGGTAACAGACGGGACATCCGTGAAATAAGCAACCGTTAAACTCGTACACGATCTTGGGGTTTTCTAAGTCCAAGCCATCGACCGAATACGTTCCGATGGTCTTTTCGCCCCCTCCGTTGCGGGCATGCTTAATCCACTTGTCTTCCTTGTCGCACAAGTAATGTAACCAACGTAGGGCTTTGATCGAGTATTGACGTTTGACAAAGTGGGTCGTTTGAGGACTGATGACAGCCACGGTGTTTTCAGGCATGAATCGTTGTCGATACACTAAGGAACACGCTTTGGCAATGGTGCAAGCTTCTTTCAAAGGATCGACCCCTCCGTGTTCCATGAACAGTTCTCGAAATTTTCCACAGCAACGTCGTAAAATGTCCACGTCGGAACGACAATACTTTAACATTTCTTCCTGAAAGTCGAAAGGGTCCGAGGCGTGAGCCTGGTACCAAGCGTAGAAAGCTTCTCGTTGTTCGGTACGCATGTTGTCGGGGTCGTAATAGTGAGCCTCGGGTAAATGGGGTAGAACGGCGTGTTGATTGGCTTCCGTATTGAAAAAGTGTGGAAAGTACCCTTTAGCCATTTCTGTCATTCCAAACGTTTTAGGCATTCGACTCAAAGGCATGGCCAAATAGCTCATCGAATCTTTAAACTGTACTTGTCCCACTTGCATGAAAATGATTTTGGCTCCGTTCAAAGTCACTTTAGGACGTTCGGTGCCTTGTTCCGTATAGAACCTCAAAAGAAACTGTCCATCGTATCCGGAGAAATTGTGAGCCATCACCGTGGCATGACGATAACAATCTCCGTAACGTTCGATGTCCTCTTGGCTCCACGTCTTGTCGACCGGGTCTAAGACCCATTGGGCAAAATCGGCTAACGTGTACGGTCCCCGAAAGATTTTTTCACGCCCTCCAGGAATCTTGCTGCAGTGAGGGCAATGACTGAAGATAGGTTCTTGAATGCACTTCTCGCACGCTCGATGAGCCACGCAGAAATTAGGAATGTGAATGCCAGTCTCTTGCATGCATTCGAAATCGAAAAAGATGAAATTGCCTTTCTTCTTGTGACCGTCCTCTTTCTCTGGTGGGGGTTGGTATTTTTGCACGTAACATTGGTGTTCCAAGTCCACGATGTGGTGACAAATGTGACATTTTTTCTTTCCTCGACATACGTGTGCCTTGGTACTATTGGTACGTATGACTTGTTCACACGTAGGGCACAATCTCAGGAGTTGACAAGCACATTTCTTCTGTGAACCTTGCGTTTTCAGATGTTGTTGGTAACAGGTAGGGCTGACAAACGTGCGCAGACAAGTTGAACAAGGCACTGGTTCTTCGCTCAGACAGGGTGAAGAGGCCAAACATCCTGAACATTTCCATCCACAATGCTTGTGTTGCTCTCGATTATTATAACCATAGTCACATTTCTCACAGTAATAACCGTATCCCAGGAATCCAGTGATATTGGTAATGGTATCGAAATGTTCATCGTGATGATAAACATGAATGTATTTTCCGTCCTTAAAGTCTTGCCCTCGAAACAACAAAGACCCGCGCACTTCTTGAGGGTGCACTTTCAAGGTGTATCGTGGAGCTAGGGCATCTAGCAATTTTTGCATCTCAGGAATGCCACAGGGTGTGTCTTTGGACAGTCCAGCTTGTCGTAACAGGAGTTCTGCTTCACTTCGTTGTTTGGCTCGGTCCGATTGTCGAATGTTCTCCCAGTCTCTTTTCCATTCTACCGTGTCGTTCTTGTTGGCATAGGTTCGTCCCACCACGATGGCACGGGCTAAACACATCTGGTCATGAGGATTGTGAATTCGGACAAGGCTACGCTTAATGCTGCGAAGGTCGTTCACCAATAACATCTTTTTGCGTCCGGTCCCTTGAGGAGGAGAGACGTGGGTCATGTCCAATGTGGCTTTTCCATCGGTGATGTCAAACTGGTCATTAGATTGTTGCACGTGTTGAATCTTGTCCATGACTTTCGAAGCGGTCAATTCTGCAGGGGTGCTAAACTCGATCCAAACAGGGGATTTCAAACCGTCGTGTTGTATGGAAAGTCTCAAGCGATCGTCTTCTTTGGGTTGACATTGTCGCTTGAGTGCAGTGAGCAGAGAATCCCACACTCCAGTGATGAACCCTTCTGCTTTCTCTAACGGTACTTCGGACTTGAAATCTTTAAACTTCACCGTGTATTTGTAAGCCGTGGTTCTAAATTTTCTAGAGGAGCGCTTTTCCGTCTCTCGAATGGAATAGTATTTTTCAGGGTTGACTAAGGGTGGTGAACTTGGTTTAGAGGTTTCAAATTCTGGTTCACTCATGTCCTCTTCAAAATCACTGGCATGAATTTGTGCCAAGATTTCAGCCCTGGTTCGAGGCGATAGATCACGTTTCTGCCTCTTACTTTCTTCTTCTTCTTTCTTCTCGAATGAATGGGATCGTTTCATCTTGAAAGCAAAAAGTCAAATGACTCAAGTTCAAACACCATGAGCTACTTTATAGTCATAGCAGACCAGCGTATATAAAAGGGTGTGTGTCTTATCCTTTCACTATTCATTTCACTCTCAAGCCGAATACAACGATGGAAGAGACTAACCAGATGGAACGTTTCGTCAGAGCTTTGCGAGGGGTCATTAGAAAATTCTCTTCAGACAAGCCTACGGACTACTCTCCTTCCTTTCGAGATAAAAGTCAAGATACTTGCTATATCTGTCAGAAGAAAGGGCATTGGTCTTCAGAGTGTCCAGACCGTCAAAAAAGAACAAAAACAGGGACTAAAAAAGACAAAAGTCAAGATACCTGTTATTATTGTAAAGAAAAAGGACATTGGTCTCCAGATTGCCCAAAAAAGAAACAAGAGGAGTCAGAAGAAAAGAAGGATTCTTCAGAAGAAGAGAGGGATTCTTCGGAAGAAGAGAGGGATTCTTCAGAGGAAGAAGAGGAAGAAAAAAGACAATTCTATTTACAAGAGGCAAAGAAACAGGAGAAGAAGAAAAGAAGAAGGGAAGAAAATGAGGAAAAGACGGTGAAGAAATTCAAAAAACAGAGAGACTAAACAAGGAGAAAGAAGAAGTCAATGAACTTTTTATTAAAGTGTTGTGTTGTGAATTGTGAATTGGATTGTAAAAAATGGATAAAAGAATAATTGAATGATATAAGGTAAGTGTCTTTGAGTTTTGATTTTAAAATAAGAACGTACACTCACGCACTCATACACAGACACGTACTATAAGGGTAAAATGGGTGGGGTTTATTTTTGAGTTATTGGCAAATTGAAATTGTATTTCTTTTCGAGAAATGTGGGTGGCCCTGAAAAGGGCCTTTTTCTCTTTATGATGTAGGGGTGAGTTTAAGCAATCAACTTTAACTGCCTTATGCCTTTGCCACGGCCAAGGCCTACTTCTGGACTGCGTAATGTTGATGATGATGATGATAATGATTGGGTTGAAATCACTAAGGGTGGTACGGTAGGCTTAGTCACAGGGTTGACGTGTTTAGCTCGGGAAGGTCGTATTCTCTTCGGTCGTGATAAAGAAGTCTGATACATTTGTTTCAGACTTCTTAACTCCGCTAAAATGTCCAACAGTACCGTGACCGTTTGATTTTCACCCTCTTGTTTCTTTGCTGCTACTTCTTCTTGCTGTTGTTGCTGTTGTTTTTTTTCTTACCTCTTCTTCTTGTTGCTGTTGCTGTAGGAGAAAAGCCTGTTCCGCTTCCTTTTGTCGTTGTATAAATTTCTCCAATTCTTCTTTCTGTCTCTGTCTAAAATTCTCCACTTGCGGTAATGAAGAAGGTAACGAAGGTTCCGGAACAAATTCTTGCGAGGAGAGAAAATCCACAAAATCCCAATTCACCTCTTCTGAAAGTAAGTCCGAGTTCCCTTGGGCAGTCTCCCCTGCTGGTGCACCCCAATGGATCGTTTTCTGAGTTTCCGTCATGTTGAATCACTGTCGCATAGATTGACTGCACACAAGCGCTAGCGAATCTATATAGACTACGTGACGTCACAGACTGCTCTCTTCGGATTGGATGCGGGCTGACTGAATTCTGTAACGCGTGTTCGGATTGGTGAATGAACTCAATCCGTTTCAATCCTTTCTGTCCCTATAAATAAGCGCAGTTCAATGCATTGATTCACCTATTCTCGGAGCCTCAACATGTGGACCGACGTTGAATCTTCAACCCTTGTGTCAACAATGATGTTCAGGACGGACATGCTCATGTATGTCCGATCCAAGTGGACCGTTGTCCACAGGACCAGCAGCAGCCTGTGGATAAGAAGAGTCTATATAGAGAGACAAGGTTGCCTCAAGAGGACTCTGATGTATGGCCCTGCTGTAAGACGAAGTTTGAGGACAAGAAGATGTCGCAAATGCCCTTTATGTTAAGGGCATATTAACATAAACCAAAGGCCCTTTTCAGGGCCCCCATATTTCTCGAAAAGAGATAGCCTTTGAATTGCCTACCCCTTTTTTTATTTTATTTTTTATTTTATTTTTTATTTTTTTAAAAAAAAAAATAGAGACCCTCCCTATTTCAATTTTACATAGACCCTATACAGTCCCAGGGGTTTTTTGGCCATGTTAAATTTACATAGACCCTATATTGTCCCAGGGTTTTTGGCCATGTTAATTCCCATAGACCCTATATGTTCCCACGATTTTTCTCCATGTTAAATTTACATAGACCCTATATGTTCCCAAGGGTATTTTTAATGATAAGTCCCATAGACCCTATACCATCCCCATTCACTACTCATGCATGCATGCATTCATCCATGCACGAACGCAAACAAGGAAGCACGCACGCACGCACACACACACACACACACACATACATCCATCCATCCATCCATACATACATACATACATACATACATACACACACACACATACATACATACATACATACATACATACATACATACATACATACATACATACATACATACATACATACATACATACATACATACAATCACATACGAATCCCGAATGAGTATGTAAATATATTGGAATTAATTACTTCGTCGTCTTGTAGGTGTGACTGCTGCACGCGAGTGTGTATAACACCGATTATGTGGTATCATTTTTGGTGCTGGGTGCTTAGTCGTGATGGAATAGGGGCTGGTGTATGCAGGCAGGGCAATTGGTGCCGTTTATACGCGGACCTGGGTTCGAATCTCCATAGAGTGCGAAAACATTGATATGATAGTATTATTTGTATTAAATATTAATTACGCCAACAATTATCATGTACTCTCATATATAATCCATTGATATCACTTTCGGATCTGTCTGATATATATACGGTGGTAACAAAGGACATACCTTTCCTTTTCCTGTTCAACCACTGGCGAAGATGTGTTGCACATTGTCCTGATCTCCAAGGTTTCAGCCAAAATAAAGGTGATATGTGTTTTAACCATAGTGGTTATACTGCACTTTTGTTATGAAAAGTCACTTCACCACAAACATAGCAGAAGTTATCTGCATTGTTCACGCAAGTACTAGGCATCTCTGCTCACTTTGGCTAAAGAGAAATGGGTCCCTTTGCAACATCAAACACTGACAAATCAGAGAGCACGACACTGTATGATTTCTGAAGCTGATGTGGGGCAATTTGTTCAGCAGGTTGATGTAAGCTTAGTTATGATTGCATCATCCATGACTTCTAAGAATTATGTGATGCAATTCATATCATGTATGACACAATACCAGCTTCAAACTGAACTATTCATTGTTTTACCTAAAATGCAAGAAACCCAGTCACAGTTCTTGTAAATAGATCTGGTTTTGAATCACTAAAAGAGCAGATTTTGAGCCATTACGATCCACTTCCATTCATCGCTCATATAAATGTACCATTGGTCGCCCATGTCGGTTTTTTTAAATAATTTGTTCACACTGTTTTATGAATTATAGTGAAAATGGACTTCAATTTTACCATTTCAATGGATGAACATCTCATAATGTAATTTGTATATGTAAACTAATAAGATGGTGAACGATATGAGTGTGTTAGCTATATTATTATATCCACTAATTTCATATCTTAGCGCATGTCGTTTAACATCACACATCATAAGAAACTAGTTATTTAAACCGTCCCTTTTTAGACCACTTTCTATATATTGTGCGCGTATCGTTAATCCACGACTTTAGATGTAGAGAAATCTGTAAACATCATATTAAGTATACAACTTCTATATATGGTTGTAAATTATACACTTAGGTTAAAAATAATTTGATGAACAAATTGTTTACATGGATTTGAGTTCCGGACCTTGACTGTTTCTTTTGAAGTTATATTGTCAATCTATTTTTTGTCTTGTTTTGTAATTTACAAATAATGATCTTTTTATTGATATCTGAGCTCAAGGTTTAGCATTATTTGCATGCTTTACAATGTGCTAAAATCAAACCAATAAAATAACCAACACAAATATAGAAACCAAATATAGAATAAAAGTGATAATAACTTTTCTACAACATAACACTACCAACATATAACGAAAAGCTTTCAGGCAACAATACCATTAGGGCAGGGTGACTCCCTTAAAGTGGTCTGAAAAGATCAAACTAGGATGATACCCCCAATATATATATAATTTAAATAACATCGAGCGTGCTCAAGAATTTGATGGGCTGAGTTTAGTCGTGGACATTTTATTGTGATTTAGCTTTTAATACAAGCTTGTTTACATCAAAATTATTCATCCCCATTTTAAGACAAGTATTTGTGGAATCTGTGTTAGATGTGTTCAGCAATTTGAGAGGAATTATTTGTTTAAACTATTCGTTGGTAGTACAAAGTGCTTATTGATATTTGGGATTTAAGCACTCTTTTGTGAGTAACGTGAATTCATTCAAAGACATTCTGGAATTTAACAATGTTATATCACAAGACTACTGTTACATAGTCACATTCATGACTATTGGTGCGTCATCACATTCAGTATTGGACTTCATGAGAAACGGTCTATATTTTTGAAATTCAGATATAAATTTAGGATTTTTGGGGGGTTAATTTCACAATATCTGTTTCTTCATGTCCGTAAAAAAAATTAGTGTCATACGGTGCTAACAATGACTTTTTTAAAAGACTTGTTCCTTTAGGTTGCCAGACATATTGTTATATATATATATATATATATATATATATATATATATATATATATATATATATATATATATATATATATATATATATATATATATGTATGTATGTATGTATGTATGTCTCTGTTTTCGTTGAAAATAACATCGCTTAGAAACAATATTGTCAGATTACTTTAATTACAAATGTTTCATACAGTTTTCCGGATCGAGTATTGATAATTTTTTCTTTTCATTTGTTTGTTTTTTAACAGGATTTTAACAGAATTTCTCAAGTCACTGGAAAGGATTTTCAAAACAGCTTAGTCAGATGTCACTGAAGTATATTTTGATCTATCTTAAATCATTAAAAAGTCACAACCGAAAGTTTTTGGCACTACCTATAGCGCTAGATGGCAAAACTGTGTTTTACAAAACATTCTTTCTCAAGCATTAGATTAGTGAATTTCTTTATTAATGATGATGGTTTCTGGATATGTTCCTTAGTTTAAAAAACAGATTCTCGATTAATATTATTTTTAATTATAAAATCCTGCACAAATAAGTTGTATATCAATTATGATTGAAATCTGCAATATCCTTATTAAATATTGATGTGTATACCATTACAAGAAACAAAACGGTTTGTATTGTTATATGTGAAAAATAGACGGGAAATAACGAGATACCCACTTCGAAAATTGCAATGGAATTTTCACCTTGGAAATTTAGAAGACGTGGACTGGTTAGGGTTTTCTTGTTAACATGTAAAAGTTCAAAATGTCAAAATCTGATACAATTAAAGTGATCAATCTACATGTAAAATCATACATTGATATATGTACATTTTATAGAGACGAGCCAAATTTATCTCAGTTCAAAACATTTGTTGCTTTTAGGTTCGAATAGGAAAATAAAAACTCATTTTGGTGTACTGGCTGGCACGCACCTAACCACATGAGTCTTTCATGGAATGTACAACTACATTATTGCCTCAGAAGGAGTTTTCGCAGTTACGATGCATACACTAATATATCGGTACTCCGCTGTTGCAGGCGACAACGCAACCTTTCATCCATGCGATAATAGTCGTCCCAAAGCCATTCTCTTTTGAGATCAATCTTTACACCACTCAAAATCTCAATGGCTATCTGGCAGTGCAGGTTCGTACAGTCTGCATACAGCTCAAAACCCATAATGCCAACATTTCTTGGGTCCCTAGGGCTGAGCTGCCTCAAGAACGGTTACAGGTCAATCTAAATGACTCCAGCAGCTGTTATGCATACCTCGAGCCTCTGATCGGCAATTGCGATACGACTACAGCGATGACCTGAATTCTGTCTAAACAAAGGCAACCAGACTCGGTCCAAAATCTATAGGCGAACCAAGGGACAGCGTTCACTTAGCCTACTGTAAGGAGTTTGTGTTTGATAAATGTCATACAAAAATGTCTCCACTGATATGCCTAACTGGCAAATCCGGTTTCTTTCTTTCAATGAGACAATTGTATTTTTCATTAGTATGTACGATAGCCAGCGTCTATTTTACCATTATGTCAAGAAATTGTGGATACTTTGCATTTCAACGTAGTGGGAAAAGTGGACACGTGACTATGTATTACGTTAAGTAGTTCGCGCTTGATATGGATGAAGAGACTTGTGATTTGTAACCTAATATCCATATTACATTGAACAGAACTATCGATAACCACTTGTAAATATGGAAATGATGTGTATTGAAACTTCTGCTCCATAGGCGTCTGTCTGTAAAGAGGACCAAGTCATTAAACTAAATTCATTTATCTTCATAAAAACAAGTCTAGTGTTTTTCATTCAGGTATTGATAACTTCGTTTAAAAAATATTCTTTTCAAAATATAAGACATCAAAAGGATCATACAGTGTTTTCAAATTTGGTCTCTTCGTAACGAAATGTTTCATCAAATCAGCAAACGTGACCATGGTCCAATTTTCAGTTTGAATCAATATTTATAAACAAGGTACAACTTTACAAACATGAGCTAAGGATTCATCAATCAGTGTTAATGAAGTAATCCTCTTAATTATTTCCCAGCCAAAATATTGCATTCGTCAATACCAGACAGGAATCAGGACATAATGTACACTATCACTAGATGTAATTAGTATGCATTTAGTACTATTGATCAGATGATAAGAACGAATCTTGAGTGGAACATGACTACTCGCAGAAGAATACATTTGTATGACTCCGCTCATACAATGACAACATACCGCATATTTTACTCAAATAAATAATACAAGACAAGAAAACGTGATATGGTATGGCAAGATCGCGTGATAGGAACAATGCTTTTTCCCAAGGTGCCTGAAGCAATGCGCGTCAGTCTCTAATACTGTAATTTGTATGAATTAAATATGCTTATTTTAAATGAAATAAATGTCAATACTAAATAATTCAATAACTGAAGCTTAAGATAGCATGATGAGTTTTTCATAATCATGTCACTGATTCACACATATTTTGAAAATAGTAAACATGGTTTTATATATATAAAGTTTTCAAACCGCAACGTGAATTTTTAAAATTGGTTATCTAGTTTATGTATTCATAGGAGCCACTTGCTAATTATACAAATCAAAGAGCTTTAGGTTATTTGGATTTGTATCATATGTCGTAATATTAATATGTCAGATCAAATGCAGAGGTGATAGTTAATCCTGATAAAATATGAGTGCTTGAACTATCATCGGCATACATTTCTCGGTAATAAACGAATTCAATTTATTTAAGTTTTGTAACCTTAATGGATTACTTTTATTACAATCGCTTCTTATTACAAACCATGAAATTCAACCGTTAAATGCTAGACGGGATTTTATATTATCTCAAAAGATATTTAACTACCTTATTCGATCATACCTTAATCTTGGCATCGTTCACTTCAACATTCTTTGCAGTAGTAGTTTAGTTAGGGTTGAAGTAATAGCGATAGTTGCATTAGTGCTTGCGCTATAAGTAGAACACGTAGCTGCTGAAAGACAGCAGTACTTAATCTCGAATGACGAGCGAATCAAGGTAGGAGGGGGATTACCGAGCATAAGATTGATAATATAAAAGATTTGTTAACTAGCTGGTATTCCTTGCAGATAACGAAGACACGTGGTTACAAAATAACTCTATAGTGGCACAGGTTCATTGTTTGCACGCATTTAGCCACAACGACAGAATTCAAAGAGCAACACATTAATTGATCTCAGCGTTTAAATGTTCAAGAGGAAGGTTTGAATACAAGACTACGGTCAAACACATTGCAATAGTATATATCTATTAAAACAATAAAGTGGGCAGAGCAGGAGGACCACCAACGGGGAATTAACTATGAGACAAAAATGTGCTATTTCAAGAAGAGTGTGGTTAATTATTGATCATAAACAACACCTTTCACAAATAAGTATAATATTCATGAAAAGTCATAGGAGTGATATGTACAGTATAAGGTACCCATTTTGTATACAAAAGTACAGGTGATACATGTCATTTAAAAAGTGAACTCAAAAACAAAGAGCTCAGAGTTCATCCAGTTCACTAAAAATATTGATATACGACGCTGAATTAGGCGAAGACCTACCGAAAACAAAAACAAACTTTTAATACATTGGATTTGACAAGCTTTTTGTGATACATTTTTAAAAATATGTGTACGCCATAGTTGGGAAAGTCAGGAATTTAAAAATATATTTATATGTGAAATCGTCAAACACTCGCAAATCGAAATTCACATTCACTACGCTCATAATGAGATACGAAGAAATCTCTTTAATTTCGATAAAACAAGTATGGTCTCTCCGTAATGCAAATTGTCAAGCTTGCATGGAATATTTGTACACTTGGAACATAAATGCAAATAAAGCATTGTTAGTTAGAAAGTATACGCTTTCGATTGCTATATTACTATGCTTCCTTATATATTATATATGTTTCGATTATTTTTCGTTGTTTTATTGTTTTGTTTTAGTTCATCTTTCTTTTCTTTCATTTCGACTCAGGTTTACTTGTAATGGTTTGGAAGAATAGAGTACCATTAACTGTGTAAATTTGAAGTGAAGAGTGCCAGATTCTGACGTGTTTCTCCAACACCATGAGAAGAACCATCGGTACACACTGTGTTACCATTGTTTAGTGATAACATGGCATCAGGAGTAATAGTCTATTCGCATTTTGTATAAAACATATTCTAGATAAGTGTACATGTGATATGTTTTTACGAAATGAGTTGCATATGATTTGCCACAAGCTGTTTGTATCAAGTATTACGATGAGCTAATCAGCCAATAAAGGTTCGCGTTATTTAAATAAATTGTTACATCATAGACAAACTTTTAGGACAATAATCGATCCACAATCAATAAAATAAATACAAAACTTTGACAGAAATTATTATAACATCATTTAATATCTCGATGAACAAAACTAGATCATATGCTTTATAAGTAGAGTGTACTTTGAGTCACAATAAACAACTGGTAACAGCAAAATCATGCAGGTTCTACACTTCCTACATTTACTTGCAATATATCAAACGTATGATCACAATATATGCAATAATTGTATTATATACATAAATTAATTAATATCCCGTTTATTCTGATCGGCGTTAAGCATTCAAAGAACACTGCTCTTTAATAAGCTGCGATGATTCATCAATCGACCAATATGATTGGTTTTCTCTCGACCCTATGCGAATAATTCCTCAAAGAATCCTATAGAAACAACTGCCCCCGTAGCTAAATATGGCACCTGAGACATTCGTATGTATTATACTTTCAAGAAATAGCCCAATATAATGTTGGCGAGGTAGCAAATTCAACACATTACATTTGTAGCTAACATAGACTAGAAATACTAACAATAAATGGAACTGATCATTTCGTTCTGTCCGAATCTTTCATTCGTGAAGTAAATATAGCATACAATGTGAAATACACGTGCACACATACCTGCAAACAAACAAACGAATCTGTCAGTTTAACATACTAAATCTGCTTCAGTGAACAAAGCTGTATCAGACGAAATTAATCCCTTGATAATTGACGTAGTATTCTAACAATGTCCGGATATTCAATTAAGAGAATTATTCCTTGCGTTGTTAAAATGGATGTGTGTCCTCATCGAGTCGACCATAATAGTATGATAACTAATAGTTGGTGGCTTGAACATTTTAACCAGATCTGGAGAAAAAATAATAAAATCAATAGCAGAAGAACAGCATCTTTTCTTATTAACACAATCAATGATCATTTATCCACAAAATAAATGAACCAATGCGCTTACAAAATTGAATGCCTTACTTTGTACCTTGAAATAAGATTTTGAAAATCATTTTCAAGAAGCTTGAGCATGATCTTCACACCTTTAAACAAACATTTTTCTCTCTTTGGTGTTTACTTTACTAAATTTGCTTGGAATGTGATCGCTGGGAAGACAATAATATTAAGAATTTAAGAAACATTTTAGACATATGGAAGAGAGGTACCAACAGATTATTAAATTAACATGCTCCAATGTAACACTGGTAGGCGACACAAAAATTTAGCAGGCAAAAGTAATTTTAAATAAAGCATAAAGAATTCATATATATTTCATTTTGGAAATTCTTCATGATAGATCGAGACATTGTATTGAATAAATTTGTCTAAATGTTGCGTGAAAATATGAAGTGGAAAATGCATAAAAAGTCAATTTTCAAATCCATCACATAAATTAATTTTACATAATTGTAAACCAAAAAATGTCTGCATTGCAAACGGAAATTTCCAGACATCCATATAATTAAACAACATAAACAAAATAAGTTTCTTGGTTTTTCTTAGTCATCAATTATTTAATTTACTGAATGTATTAACTATCAATCATCGTGTTTACTTAAGTTAACATGCATGCAAAATAAGTTCTTCACCGATATAAAAGGACTGCATATTTGACGATTCAGCACAAGCAGTTGCCAGTCCGGTGGCAAAATTTCTGATCCTACTTCAAAAATTTTCTTGACATCGTTGTCATCCAGGTAAGTGATTGTATGCGACATGCAAATTAACGTTCGTTAATAACCTATATAACGCGCATGTTTCTTTTAACTTATGCCATGCTTACAATTTTCCAATGTGGAGACATGATCGTGTACATTTTTGAATTATCATCCCTGGACGCATGATACGTTTCAATTATATTAATGGTCTCCTATTCTTGTGTTTGCTCCATTAGCAGCATTCCAGTCTCTATGGGAGAACATACAAAGAGCCTCTAAATTTGGCTGTATATCAATTTTACGTACCACCTAGCTACGAAACAGTTTAATTTTGTAACGAAAAGAATATGTTCTACAAGAAGAACCACTTTGTGGGTAATATATGTAGAATTATATTGTCTTTAAGAGATATACATACGTTTATATGACAACCAATCTTTACAATTAATTAATTTGTTTATATTTCAGGAGTATAGAAATAGATGATATAAAATATATTACTCATAGAACCGAAAAAAAGTGATCCTAAATCCAAGTCATATTTTATTTAAATATCCTTGTTGAACATTATTTTATTGTCCACTAGGGTATCATTGTTCATACTGCCTAGCATCACGAAACGTTGTGGCAATCATTCACATAGCGGACCTATCCATGGCTTGATCTAAGTTATTACATTGAGTCACACAAAATAACAATTCACTGTCAGGTGAATACACACTCTTGTACGTTATATTTAGAGTTTATTTATCACAAGATAGAACATAGAATAACACTAAAACATTGTTGTCACTTTAAGTCACTTTAGAAAACCCCATTACGTTTCCATTTAAAGGTCATGCGGCCTTTCGCAACCATCGACTTTATTCCTTTTTCTAGATAATGTATACGAACCGCTCACACAAATACTTTCAAGTATCACTGTATTGCAAATCTGGATATTAATGTGTTTGCATAAGACGTTGCACAGTCAATCACACTAAAGCGCCACCCCTAAACTTGGAACGTATATGTTTTGCATTCCGGAGATGGTAGAGGAGGTACTTTATTTACGAATCAAAGGTTACCAGTGAAATCACGTATAAGCGACAGACTAGTCTTCAAAATGAAAACTATATTTATATTGGCGTTTCTAGTGTACAATTAAAACTGTTGTCACCACCGTACAATTGAAATACTATACATTCAAGCCCGGTCTTTATTCATTAAAACAGTCAGAAAATGTAATATCAACTTGCCGTCTATTTACCGTCTAAACTACACTCCCATAACAAACATTCAATGCTAACTGTTATTTTCTGAACTTACTTTTCTTTTACAGAGGAAAATGAAGGCCGTAATTGTTCTTGTAGCCTGCTTAGTAGGTGCTGCCATTGCTACCTATTCATTTGGTGGCGGATATGGAGGTTATGGTGGCAACGGCGGATATGGTGGCTATGGCTGGTATCCTGGATATCGTGGATATGGAGGGTATCATGGACATGGTGGATATGGAGGGTATCATGGACATGGTGGATATGGTGGATATGGAGGTTATGGCGGATATGGTGGATATGGAGGATATGGTGGATATGGTGGATACGGTTACAATAGACACCATAAAAAGTAAGAATACATATTATTCATCCTTGAAAATTCTGTTACATATTACAGTATGACGACATTTTACAATTTAACCATTATCTTATCCACTTCATTTCTACTGACTCATTACATGTCTTTGTGCTTTCAATTTGATGTAGCCATAAAGTTTCTTCAAGATAAATATGAATATTGTATCAATATTGTATTGTTTGGGCAAGTCAACTTGCGAAAATGCTCTAAATTTGTTCTCTTTTTACAGATATTAAGAAAAACAAAATGATCCAAGGACTGACAAGAGAACCAAAGGATTATGACTCCCTATCTCGATTATTATCTTTGTAGTATTTGTACATACTACATCAATAAACATATTTGATCGAAGACAATAAATTGGCTTTTATCATTATTTTATTTCTATTACCTCACTACCTCTGTCTGTCTGTCTGTTTGTCTGTCTCTCACACACGTGATTATAATATTGCCACGAGTTCATATTCTACTTTGACTGCAATTGAGTTTATATTCTACTTTGACTGCAATTGGGATGAAAGTACAGCACAAACGCTATGGTTTAAAGTGAGCGATTCTTCACGTAAAATGGGACTCAACGAATGAGTGAAATATTTATGTAAATGTAGGCAACACATGCACATGGGAAAGAATGTTATACTCCGCTCTTGAGATGCTAAGAGTAAATATATTTATCCTGATATATTTGAAAATTATAAATAAGTTTTAAAACACTTTAAATTTCACGTACATCAATGTATAAAGCATACCAATTAATGGAACTATCATAATCAAGTGAGCTTACTTGCAAAAAACTTCATCGACAGGACCAGATTGTAATGAGACTAATACGACTCTTGCAATGTACACACATCGATAGCCGATGTAAGACTGAATTTTTCCTAAGTTGGGAACATTGTCAAATGAAAAGTCAACGATTTAAACTGGGTTCAACAGTTGTTTAATATCAGTCACATCTGTTACAAATAGATGCGATTTCGAATCGCATGGATTCCCTTAAATGCAATGTTCATTTAAGCGTAATATTGGTCGGCCATATCAGTTTTTACAATATTAGTGTACACTGATTTATAAATCACAAAGATTCTGACATTCAGTTCTACCATTTCAACTGAAGAACATCCCATAACGTAAGGTGTAAACCTAAACAAATATTTTATCACATATCGGCATCGTTTTGTCTTGTTATTCTTATATATATGACGTATGTTGCATTAATGATACAAAACCAGATATATACATTTTTCATTAAAAAGAAGCGAGGCTTGCCGAGTTTCCTTTTAATGAAAATGGCATATCATTAATACAGCGTACAGACGATACTTATATTTTATTTATATCACATACAAATGGATATATTTCCCCACTGAATGGAGTTCCTGTTTACTAAATGCAACCGTGTATTGACCGAATGAATGAACTCCATACATCGCTGCCTAGTGTGGGTTGCTACAAAATGCAGTTTTATGATTTTTGTGGCTATTCACGATCAGCTTGCATATTTATAAGTTGATTCTATTCTCATCTGAGTTTCTAATCTACTTCACATTGATTAAATCCACATTATATAGACTTATCATTTAAACTTGAAAGATTGATTCCATGACGTTAGTAGAACACTACAAGCATATAGTTAGCTACGCTGTTCACATCAACGTTCAGCCATTCACGTACAATGCGCATGGAAATTAGCGTAGACTAAGAAACTAAGCAAAATTACTAACCAAAAAGAGGTAATTCAAACATTTTGATATATGTACAGTCGACCTAATTCATTCTTCTGCTTTAAAAACAGTACTACCCATCACAAAATTCTCTCTCTCCCTCTCTATCTCTCTTTGGTAAGTTTGACTTTAAAACTCTCTCTGTCTTTCTGTCTGTATCTCTCTCTCCCTCATCCTGTGGTCGGTTTGACATAAGGTTTACTATCATTAATAAGTCCAGATACATAATGGTATGACACAAACAAAAATATTATACGCTCGTCTTACATAGATTTTCAGCCGTATCTTGCTCCACAGAGAGAGAGAGAGAGCGAGAGAGAGAGAGAGCGAGAGAGAGGGAGACGGAGGGGGTGGTTTCCTTTGGACATTTTGATATTTAACTTATGATACGCAATTCTTAGAACTTTATAATAGGTTTTTTGAAAGAACAACAACATCAAAACATTCAATACATCACAACATGTGTACCACGTAACCGAGAAACTCACCGTATAATGTCGACAGGGTTAGCACATTTATATTATCGATTATATAAACACTGTAGATTAATCCCAAGGAAAGTCAACATATATCGTTACGACGAAGCAAATAATTTTGTAGTTTGCCTCGTGTAAGTTCAATTTTATGGTTTTCATCCATCCCTAATTATTTTACTCTCTCACTCCGAATTTCTGCGCGCATTTATCCGTTGTGCATGAGACGGGAGGGTGGAACAAAAAGCATAAAGTATTGGAATTGTAAACCATATTGAATTTATTTAGAAAAAGGGGATTATTCATACATTGTATCGTTATTTTCATACGTCAATAAAGATGAATGTTTGGAAGAACAGCACACGGTTGAGAGAATGTTTATATATGCACATTATTGCGCCATGGGCGAATCACATTTTGAAATACCAATAACATTGTATATTAAATTGCTTTTTTACAACACTTCAAAGAACATGTTATTTTTAACGTATAAACATATCTATCTATCTATCAATACATACATACATACATACATACATACATACATACATACATACATACATGCATGCATGCATTCATCCATGCACGAACGCAAACAAGGACGCACGCACTCACGCACACACACACACACACATACATCCATCCATTCATCCATACATACATACATACATACACACACACATACATACATACATACATACATACATACATACATACATACATACATACATACAATCACATACGAATCCCGAATGAGTATGTAAATATATGGGAATTAATTACTTCGTCGTCTTGTAGGTGTGTCTGCTGCACGCGAGTGTGTATAACACCGATTATGTGGTATCATTTTTGGTGCTGGGTGCTTAGTCGTGATGGAATAGGGGCTGGTGTATACTGGCAAGGCAATTGGTGCCGTTTATACGCGGACCTGGCTTCGAATCTCCATAGAGTGCGAAAACATTGATATGATAGTATTATTTGTATTAAATATTAATTACGCCAACAATTATCATGTACTCTCATATATAATCCATTGATATCACTTTCGGATCTGTCTGATATATATACGGTGGTAACAAAGGACATACTTTCCTTTTCCTGTTCAACCACTGGCGAAGATGTGTTTCACATTGTCCTGATCTCCAAGGTTTGAGCCAAAATAAAGGTGATATGTTTCTTAACCATAGTGGTTATACTGCACTTTTGTTATGCAAAAGTCACTTCACCACAAACATAGCAGAAGTTATCTGCATTGTTCACGCAAGTACTAGGCATCTCTGCTCACTTTGGCTAAAGAGAAATGGGTCCCTTTGTAACATCAAACACTGACAAATCAGAGAGCACGACACTGTATGATTTCTGAAGCTGATGTGGGGCAATTTGTTCAGCAGGTTGATGTAAGCTTAGTTATGATTGCATCATCCATGACTTCTAAGAATTATGTGATGCAATTCATATCATGTATGACATAATACCAGCTTCAAACTGAACTATTCATTGTTTTACCTAAAATGCAAGAAACCCAGTCACAGTTCTTGTAAATAGATCTGGTTTTGAATCACTAAAAGAGCAGATTTTGAGCCATTACGATCCACTTCCATTCATCGCTCATATAAATGTACCATTGGTCGCCCATGTCGGTTTTTTAAAATAATTTGTTCACACTGTTTTATGAATTATAGTGAAAATGGACTTCAATTTTACCATTTCAATGGATGAACATCTCATAATGTAATTTGTATATGTAAACTAATAAGATGGTGAACGATATGAGTGTGTTAGCTATATTATTATATCCACTAATTTCATATCTTAGCGCATGTCGTTTAACATCACACATCATAAGAAACTAGTTTTTTAAACCGTCCCTTTTTAGACCACTTTCTATATATTGTGCGCGTATCGTTAATCCACGACTGTAGATGTAGAGAAATCTGTAAACATCATATTAAGTATACAACTTTTATATATGGTTGTAAATTATACACTTAGGTTAAAAATAATTTGATGAACAAATTGTTTACATGGATTTGAGTTCCGGACCTTGATTGTTTCTTTTGAAGTTATATTGTCAATCTATTTTTTGTCTTGTTTTGTAATTTACAAATAATGATCTTTTTATTGATATCTGAGCTCAAGGTTTAGCATTATTTGCATGCTTTACAATGTGCTAAAATCAAACCAATAAAATAACCAACACAAATATAGAAACCAAATATAGAATAAAAGTGATAATAACTTTTCTACAACATAACACTACCAACATATAACGAAAAGCTTTCAGGCAACAATACCATTAGGGCAGGGTGACTCCCTTAAAGTGGTCTGAAAAGATCAAACTAGGATGATACCCCCAATACATATATAATTTAAATAACATCGAGCGTGCTCAAGAATTTGATGGGCTGAGTTTAGTCGTGGACATTTTATTGTGATTTAGCATTTACATCAAAATTATTCATCCCCATTTTAAGACAAGTATTTGTGGAATCTGTTTTAGATGTGTTCAGCAATTTGAGAGGAATTATTTGTTTAAACTATTCGTTGGTAGTACAAAGTGCTTATTGATATTTGGGATTTAAGCACTCTTTTGTGAGTAACGTGAATTCATTCAAAGACATTCTGGAATTTAACAATGTTATATCACAAGACTACTGTTACATAGTCACATTCATGACTATTGGTGCGTCATCACATTCAGTATTGGACTTCATGAGAAACGGTTTATATTTTTGAAATTCAGATATAAATTTAGGATTTTTGGGGGGTTAATTTCACAATATTTGTTTCTTCATGTCCGTAAAAAAAATTAATGTCATACGGTGGTAACAATGACTTTTTTAAAAGACTTGTTCCTTTAGGTTGCCAGACATGTTGCTATATATATATATATATATATATATATATATATATATATATATATATATATATATATATATATATATATATATATGTATGTATGTATGTATGTATGTATGTATGTCTCTGTTTTCGTTGAAAATAACATCGCTTAGAAACAATATTGTCAGATTACTTTAATTACAAATGTTTCATACAGTTTTCCGTATCGAGTATTGATAATTTTTTCTTTTCATTTGTTTGTTTTTTAACAGGATTTTAACAGAATTTCTCAAGTCACTGGAAAGGATTTTCAAAACAGCTTAGTCAGATGTCATTGAAGTATATTTTGATCTATCTTAAATCATTAAAAAGTCACAACCGAAAGTTTTTGGCACTACCTATAGCGCTAGATGGCAAAACTGTGTTTTACAAAACATTCTTTCTCAAGCATTAGATTAGTGAATTTCTTTATTAATGATGATGGTTTCTGGATATGTTCCTTAGTTGAAAAAACAGATTCTCGATTAATATTATTTTTATTTATAAAATCCTGCACAAATAAGTTGTATATCAATTATGATTGAAATCTGCAATATCCTTATTAAATATTGATGTGTATACCATTACAAGAAACAAAACGGTTTGTATTGTTATATGTGAAAAATAGACGGGAAATAACGAGATACCCACTTCGAAAATTGCAATGGAATTTTCACCTTGGAAATTTACCAGGCGGGGACTGGTTAGGGTTTTCTTGTTAACATGTAAAAGTTCAAAATGTCAAAATCTGATACAATTAAAGTGATCAATCTACATGTAAAATCATACATTGATATATGTACATTTTATAGAGACGAGCCAAATTTATCTCAGTTCAAAACATTTGTTGCTTTTAGTTTCGAATAGGAAAATATCAACTCATTTTGGTGTACTGGCTGGCCCGCACCTAACCACATGAGTCTTTCATGGAATGTACAACTACAGTATTGCCTCAGAAGGAGTTTTCGCAGTTACGATGCATACACTAATATATCGGTACTCCGCTGTTGCAGGCGACAACGCAACCTTTCATCCATGCGATAATAGTCGTCCCAAAGCCATTCTCTTTTGAGATCAATCTTTACACCACTCAAAATCTCAATGGCTATCTGGCAGTGCAGGTTCGTACAGTCTGCATACAGCTCAAAATCCATAATGCCAACATTTCTTGGGTCCCTAGGGCTGAGCTGCCTCAAGAACGGTTACAGGTCAATCTAAATGACTCCAGCAGCTGTTATGCATACCTCGAGCCTCTGATCGGCAATTGCGATACGACTACAGCGATGACCTGAATTCTGTCTAAACAAAGGCAACCAGACTCGGTCCAAAATCTATAGGCGAACCAAGGGACAGCGTTCACTTAGCCTACTGTAAGGAGTTTGTGTTTGATAAATGTCATACAAAAATGTCTCCACTGATATGCCTAACTGGCAAATCCGGTTTCTTTCTTTCAATGAGACAATTGTATTTTTCATTAGTATGTACGATAGCCAGCGTCTATTTTACCATTATGTCAAGAAATTGTGGATACTTTGCATTTCAACGTAGTGGGAAAAGTGGACACGTGACTATGTATTACGTTAAGTAGTTCGCGCTTGATATGGATGAAGAGAGTTGTGATTTGTAACCTAATATCCATATTACATTGAAAAGAACTATCCATAACCACTTGTAAATATGGAAATGATGTGTATTGAAACTTCGGCTCCATAGGCGTCTGTCTGTAAAGAGGACCACGTCATTAAACTAAATTCATTTATCTTCATAAAAACAAGTCTAGTGTTTTTCATTCAGGTATTGATAACTTCGTTTAAAAAATATTCTTTTCAAAATATAAGACATCAAAAGGACCATACAGTTTTTTCAAATTTGGTCTCTTCGTAACTAAATGTTTCATCAAATTAGCAAACGTGACCATGGTCCAATTTTCAGTTTGAATCAATATTTATAAACAAGGTACAACTTTACAAACATGAGCTAAGGATTCATCAATCAGTGTTAATGAAGTAATCCTCTTAATTATTTCCCAGCCAAAATATTGCATTCGTAAATACCAGACAGGAATCAGGACATAATGTACACTATCACTAGATGTAATTAGTATGCATTTAGTACTACTGATCAGATGATAAGAACGAATCTTGAGTGGAACATGACTACTCGCAGAAGAATACATTTGTATGACTCCGCTCATACAATGACAATATACCGCATATTTTACTCAAATAAATAATACAAGACAAGAAAACGTGATATGGTATGGCAAGATCGCGTGATAGGAACAATGCTTTTTCCCAAGGTACCTGAAGCAATGCGCGTCAGTCTCTAATACTGTAATTTGTATGAATTAAATATGCTTATTTTAAATGAAATAAATGTCAATACTAAATAATTCAATAACTGAAGCTTAAGATAGCATGACGAGTTTTTCATAATCATGTCACTGATTCACACATATTTTGAAAATAGTAAACATGGTTTTATATATATAAAGTTTTCAAACCGACAACGTGAATTTTTAAAATTGGTTATCTAGTTTATGTATTCATAGGAGCCACTTGCTAATTATACAAATCAGAGAGTTTAGGTTATTTGGATTTGTATCATATGTCGTAATATTAATATGTCAGATCAAATGCAGAGGTGATAGTTAATCCTGATAAAATATGAGTGCTTGAACTATCATCGGCATACATTTCTCGGTAATAAACGAATTCAATTTATTTAAGTTTTGTAACCTTAATGGATTACTTTTATTACAATCGCTTCTTATTACAAACCATGAAATTCGACCGTTAAATGCTAGACGGGATTTTATATTATCTCAAAATATATTTATCTACCTTATGCGATCATACCTTAATCTTGGCATCGTTCACTTCAACATTCTTTGCAGTAGTAGTTTAGTTAGGGTTGAAGTAATAGCGATAGTTGCATTAGTGCTTGCGCTATAAGTAGAACACGTAGCTGCTGAAAGACAGCAGTACTTAATCTCGAATGACGAGCGAATCAAGGTAGGAGGGGGATTACCGAGCATAAGATTGATAATATAAAAGATTTGTTAACTAGTTGGTATTCCTTGCAGATAACGAAGACACGTGGTTACAAAATAACTCTATAGTGGCACAGGTTCATTGTTTGCACGCATTTAGCCACAACGACAGAATTCAAAGAGCAACACATTAATTGATATCCGCGTTTAAATGTTCAAGAGGAAGGTTTGAATACAAGACTACGGTCAAACACATTACAATAGTATATATCTATTAAAACAATAAAGTGGGCAGAGCAGGAGGACCACCAACGGGGAATTAACTATGAGACAAAAATGTGCTATTTCAAGAAGAGTGTGGTTAATTATTCATCATAAACAACACCTTTCACAAATAAGTATAATATTCATGAAAAGTCATAGGAGTGATATGTACAGTATAAGGTACCCATTTTGTATACAAAAGTACAGGTGATACATGTCATTTAAAAAGTGAACTCAAAAACAAAGAGCTCAGAGTTCATCCAGTTCACTAAAAATATTGATATACGACGCGGAATTAGGCGAAGACCTACCGAAAACAAAAACAAACTTTTAATACATTGGATTTGACAAGCTTTTTGTGATACCATTTTAAAAATATGTGTACGTCATAGTTGGGAAAGTCAGGAATTTAAAAATATATTTATATGTGAAATCGTCAAACACTCGCAAATCGAAATTCACATTCACTACGCTCATAAATGAGATACGAAGAAATCTCTTTAATTTCGATAAAACAAGTATGGTCTCTCCGTAATGCAAATTGTCAAGCTTGCATGGAATATTTGTACACTTGGAACATAAATGCAAATAAAGCATTGTTAGTTAGAAAGTATACGCTTTCGATTGCTATATTACTATGCTTCCTTATATATTATATATGTTTCGATTATTTTTCGTTGTTTTATTGTTTTGTTTTAGTTCATCTTTCTTTTCTTACATTTCGACACAGGTTTACTTGTAATGGTTTGGAAGAATAGAGTACCATTAACTGTGTAAATTTGAAGTGAAGAGTGCCAGATTCTGACGTGTTTCTCCAACACCATGAGAAGAACCATCGGTACACACTGTGTTACCATTGTTTAGTGATAACATGGCATCAGGAGTAATAGTCTATTCGCATTTTGTATAAAACATATTCTAGATAAGTGTACATGTGATATGTTTTTTACGAAATGAGTTGCATATGATTTGCCACACGCTGTTTGTATCAAGTATTACGATGAGCTAATCAGCCAATAAAGGTTCGCGTTATTTAAATAAATTGTTACATCATAGGCAAACTTTTAGGACAATAATCGATCCACAATCAATAAAATAAATACGAAACTTTGACAGAAATTATTATAACATCATTTAATATCTCGATGAACAAAACTAGATCATATGCTTTATAAGTAGAGTGTACTTTGAGTCACAATAAACAACTGGTAATAGCAAAATCATGCAGGTTCTACACTTCCTACATTTACTTGCAATATATCAAACGTATGATCACAATATATGCAATAATTGTATTATATACATACATTAATTAATATCCCATTTATTCTGATCGGCATTAAGAATTCAAAGAACACAGCTCTTTAATAAGCTGCGATGATTCATCAATCGACCAATATGATTGGTTTTCTCTCGACCCTATGCGAATAATTCCTCAAAGAATCCTATAGAAACAACTGCCCCCGTAGCTAAATATGGCACCTGAGACATTCGTATGTATTATACTTTCAAGAAATAGCCCAATATAATGTTGGCGAGGTAGCAAATTCAACACATTACATTTGTAGCTAACATAGACTAGAAATACTAACAATAAATGGAACTGATCATTTCGTTCTGTCCGAATCTTTCATTCCTGAAGCAAATATAGCAATGTGAAATACACGTGCACACATACCTGCAAACAAACAAACGAATCTGTCAGTTTAACATACTAAATCTGCTTCAGTGAACAAAGCTGTATCAGACGAAATTAATCCCTTGATAATTGAGGTAGTATTCTAACAATGTCCGGATATTCAATTAAGAGAATTATTCCTTGCGTTGTTAAAATGGATGTGTGTCCGCATCGAGTCGACCATAATAGTATGATAACTAATAGTTGGTGGCTTGAACATTTAACCAGATCTGGAGAAAAAATAATAAAATCAATAGCAGAAGAACAGCATCTTTTCTTATTAACACAATCAATGATCATTTATCCACAAAATAAATGAAACAATGCGCTTACAAATGGAATCATATCGTACGTGTAGAATTATTCAGACAAAATTGAATGCCTTACCTTGTACCTTGAAATAAGATTTTGAAAATCATTTTCAAGAAGCTTGAGCATGATCTTCACACCTCTAAGCAAACATTTTTCTCTCTTTGGTGTTTACTTTACTAAATTTGCTTGGAATGTGATCGCTGGGAAGACAATAATATTAAGAATTTAAGAAACATTTTAGACATATGGAAGAGAGGTACCAACAGATTATTAAATTAACATGCTCCAATGTAACACTGGCAGGCGACACAAAAAGTTAGCAGGCAAAAGTAATTTTAAATAAAGTATAAAGAATTCATATATATTTCATTTTGGAAATTCTTCATGATAGATCGAGACATTGTATTGAATAAATTTGTCTAAATGTTGCGTGAAAATATGAAGTGGAAAATGCATAAAAAGTCAATTTTCAAATCCATCACATAAATTAATTTTACATAATTGTAAACCAAAAAATGTCTGCATTGCAAACGGAAATTTCCAGACATCCATATAATTAAACAACATAAACAAAATAAGTTTCTTGGTTTTTCTTAGTCATCAATTATTTAATTTACTGAATGTATTAACTATCAATCATCGTGTTTACTTAAGTTAACATGCATGCAAAATAAGTTCTTCACGGATATAAAAGGACTGCATATTTGACGATTCAGCACAAGCAGTTGCCAGTCCGGTGGCAAAATTTCTGATCCTACTTCAAAAATTTTCTTGACATCGTTGTCATCCAGGTAAGTGATTGTATGCGACATGCAAATTAACGTTCGTTAATAACCTATATAACGCGCATGTTTCTTTTAACTTATGCCATGCTTACAATTTTCCAATGTGGAGACATGATCGTGTACATTTTTGAATTATCATCCCTGGACGCAAGATACGTTTCAATTATATTAATGGTCTCCTATTCTTGTGTTTGCTCCATTAGCAGCATTCCAGTCTCTATGGGAGAACATACAAAGAGCCTCTAAATTTGGCTGTATATCAATTTTACGTACCACCTAGCTACGAAACAGTTTAATTTTGTAACGAAAAGAATATGTTCTACAAGAAGAACCACTCTGTCGGTAATATATGTAGAATTTTATTGTCTTTAAGAGATATACATACGTATATATGACAAGCAATCTTAACAATTAATTAATTTGTTTATATTTCAGGAGTATAGAAATAGATGATATAAAATATATTACTCATAGAACCGAAGAAAAAGTGATTCTAAATCCAAGTCATATTTTATTTAAATATCCTGGTTGAACATTATTTTATTGTCCACTAGGGTATCATTGTTCATACTTCCTAGCATCACGAAACGTTGTGGCAATCATTCACATAGCGGACCTATCCATGGCTTGATCTAAGTTATTACATTGAGTCACACAAAATAACAATTCACTGTCAGGTGAATACACACTCTTTTACGTCATATTTAGAGTTTATTTATCACAAGATAGAACATAGAATAACACTAAAACATTGTTGTCACTTTAAGTCACTTTAGAAAACCCCATTACGTTTCCATTTAAAGGTCAGGCGGCCTTTCGCAACCATCGACTTTATTCCTTTTTCTAGATAATGTATACGAACCGCTCACACAAATACTTTCAAGTATCACTGTATTGCAAATCTGGATATTAATGTGTTTGCATAAGACGTTGCACAGTCAATCACACTAAAGCGCCACCCCTAAACTTGGAACGTATATGTTTTGCATTCCGGAGATGGTAGAGGAGGTACTTTATTTACGAATCAAAGGTTACCAGTGAAATCACGTATAAGCGACAGACTAGACTTCAAAATGAAAACTATATTTATTTTGGCGTTTCTAGTGTACAATTAAAACTGTTGTCACCACCGTACAATTGAAATACTGTACATTCAAGCCCGGTCTTTATTCATTAAAACAGTCAGAAAATGTAATATCAACTTGCCGTCTATTTACCGTCTAAACTACACTCCCATAACAAACATTCAATGCTAACTGTTATTTTCTGAACTTACTTTTCTTTTACAGAGGAAAATGAAGGCCGTAATTGTTCTTGTAGCCTGCTTAGTAGGTGCTGCCATTGCTACCTATTCATTTGGTGGCGGATATGGAGGTTATGGTGGCAACGGCGGATATGGTGGCTATGGCTGGTATCCTGGATATCGTGGATATGGAGGGTATCATGGACATGGTGGATATGGAGGGTATCATGGACATGGTGGATATGGTGGATATGGAGGTTATGGCGGATATGGTGGATATGGAGGATATGGTGGATATGGTGGATACGGTTACAGTAGAGACCATAAAAAGTAAGAATACATATTATTCATCCTTGAAAATTCTGTTACATATTACAGTATGACGACATTTTACAATTTTACCATTATCTTACCCACTTCATTTCTACTGACTCATTACATGTCTTTGTGCTTTCAATTTGAAGTAGCCATAAAGTCGTTTCTTCAAGATAAATATGAATATTGTATCAATATTGTATTGTTTGGGCAAGTCAACTTGCGAAAATGCTCTAAATTTGTTCCCTTTTTACAGATATTAAGAAAAACAAAATGATCCAAGGACTGACAAGAGAACCAAAGGAATATGACTCCCTATCTCGATTATTATCTTTGTAGTATTTGTACATACTACATCAATAAACATATTTGATCGAAGACAATAAATTGGCTTTTATCATTATTTTATTTCTATTACCTCACTACCTCTGTCTGTCTGTCTGTCTGTCTGTCTCTCGCACACATGATTATAATATTGCCACGAGTTTATATTCTACTTTGACTGCAATTGAGTTTATATTCTACTTTGACTGCAATTGGGATGAAAGTACAGCAAAAACGTTATGGTTTAAAGTGAGCGATTCTTCACGTAAAATGGGACTCAACGAATGAGTGAAATATTTATGTAAATGTAGGCAACACATGCACATGGGAAAGAATGTTATACTCCGCTCTTGAGATGCTAAGAGTAAATATATTTATCCTGATATAGTTGAAAATTATAAATAAGTTTTAAAACACTTTAAATTTCACGTACATCAATGTATAAAACATACTAATTAATGGAACTATCATAATCAAGTGAGCTTACTTGCAAAAACCTTCATCGACAGGACCAGATTGTAATGAGACTAATACGACTCTTGCAATGTACACACATCGATAGCCGATGTAAGACTGAATTTTTCCTAAGTTGGGAACATTGTCAAATGAAAAGTCAACGATTTAAACTGGGTTCAACAGTTCTTTAATATCAGTCACATCTGTTACAAATAGATGCGATTTCGAATCGCATGGATTCACTTAAATGCAATGTTCATTTAAGCGCAATATTGGTCCGCCATATCAGCTTTTACAATATTAGTGTACACTGATTTATAAATCACAAAGATTCTGACATTCAGTTCTACCATTTCAACTGAAGAACATCCCATAACGTAAGGTGTAAACCTAAACAAATATTTTATCACATATCGGCATCTTTTTGTCTTGTTACTATTATATATATGACGTATGTTGCATTAATGATACAAAACCAGATATATACATTTTTCATTAAAAAGAAGCGAGGCTTGCCGAGTTTCCTTTTAATGAAAATGGCATATCATTAATACAGCGTACAGACGATACTTATATTTTATTTATATCACATACAAATGGATATATTTCCCCACTGAATGGAGTTCCTGTTTACTAAATGCAACCGTGTATTGACCGAATGAATGAACTCCATACATCGCTGCCTAGTGTGGGTTGCTACAAAATGCAGTTTTATGATTTTTGTGGCTATTCACGATCAGCTTGCATATTTATAAGTTGATTCTATTCTCATCTGAGTTTCTAATCTACTTCACATTGATTAAATCCACATTATATAGACTTATCATTTGAACTTGAAAGATTGATTCCATGACGTTAGTAGAACACTACAAGCATATAGTTAGCTACGCTGTTCACATCAACGTTCAGCCATTCACGTACAATGCGCATGGAAATTAGCGTAGACTAAGAAACTAAGCAAAATTACTAACCAAAAAGAGGTAATTCAAACATTTTGATATATGTACAGTCGACCTAATTCATTCTTCTGCTTTAAAAACAGTACTACCCATCACAAAATTCTCTCTCTCGCTCTCTATCTCTCTTTGGTAAGTTTGACTTTAAAACTCTCTCTGTCTTTCTGTCTGTATCTCTCTCTCCCTCATCCTGTGGTCGGTTTGACGTAAGGTTTACTATCATTAATAAGTCCAGATACATAATGGTATGACACAAACAAAAATAGTATACGCTCGTCTTACATAGATTTTCACACGTATCTTGCTCCACAGAGAGAGAGAGAGAGAGAGAGCGAGAGAGAGAGAGAGCGAGAGAGAGAGGGAGACGGAGGGGGTGGTTTCCTTTGGACATTTTGATATTTAACTTATGATACGCAATTCTTAGAACTTTATAATAGGTTTTCTGAAAGAACAACAACATCAAAACATTCAATACATCACAACATGTGTACCACGTAACCGAGAAACTCACGGTATAATGTCGACAGGGTTAGCACATTTATATTATCGATTATATAAACACTGTAGATTAATCCCAAGGAAAGTCAACATATATCGTTACGACGAAGCAAATAATTTTGTAGTTTGCCTCGTGTAAGTTCAATTTTATGGTTTTCATCCATCCCTAATTATTTTACTCTCTCACTCCGAATTTCTGCGCGCATTTATCCGTTGTGCATGAGACGGGAGGGTGGAACAAAAAGCATAAAGTATTGAAATTGTAAACCATATTAAATTTATTTAGAAAAAGGGGATTATTCATACATTGTATCGTTATTTTCATACGTCAATAAAGATGAATGTTTGGAAGAACAGCACACGGTTGAGAGAATGTTTATATATGCACATTATTGCGCCATGGGCGAATCACATTTTGAAATACCAATAATATTAGTATATTAAATTGCTTTTTTACAACACTTCAAAGAACATGTTATTTTTAACGTATAAACATATCTATCTATCTATCAATACATACATACATACATACATACATACATACATACATACATACATACATACATACATACATACATGCATGCATGCATTCATCCATGCACGAATGCAAACAAGGACGCACGCACGCACGCACACACACACACACACACACACACATACATCCATCCATCCATACATACATACATACATACACACACACATACATACATACATACATACATACATACATACATACATACATACATACATACATACATACATACATACATACAATCACATACGAATCCCGAATGAGTATGTAAATATATGGGAATTAATTACTTCGTCGTCTTGTAGGTGTGTCTGCTGCACGCGAGTGTGTATAACACCGATTATGTGGTATCATTTTTGGTGCTGGGTGCTTAGTCGTGATGGAATAGGGGCTGGTGTATGCAGGCAGGGCAATTGGTGCCGTTTATACGCGGACCTGGCTTCGAATCTCCATAGAGTGCGAAAACATTGATATGATAGTATTATTTGTATTAAATATTAATTACGCCAACAATTATCATGTACTCTCATATATAATCCATTGATATCACTTTCGGATCTGTCTGATATATATACGGTGGTAACAAAGGACATACCTTTCATTTTCCTGTTCAACCACTGGCAAAGATGTGTTGCACATTGTCCTGATCTCCAAGGTTTCAGCCAAAATAAAGGTGATATGTTTTTTAACCATAGTGGTTATACTGCACTTTTGTTATGCAAAAGTCACTTCACCACAAACATAGCAGAAGTTATCTGCATTGTTCACGCAAGTACTAGGCATCTCTGCTCACTTTGGCTAAAGAGAAATGGGTCCCTTTGCAACATCAAACACTGACAAATAAGAGAGCACGACACTGTATGATTTCTGAAGCTGATGTGGGGCAATTTGTTCAGCAGGTTGATGTAAGCTTTGTTATGATTGCATCATCCATGACTTCTAAGAATTATGTGATGCAATTCATATCATGTATGACACAATACCAGCTTCAAACTGAACTATTCATTGTTTTACCTAAAATGCAAGAAACCCAGTCATAGTTCTTGTAAATAGATCTGGCTTTGAATCACTAAAAGAGCAGACTTTGAGCAATTACGATCCACTTCCATTCGTCGCTCATATAAATGTATCATTGGTCGCTCATGTCGGTTTTTTTAAATAATTTGTTCACACTGTTTTATGAATTATAATGAAAATGGACTTCAATTTTACCATTTCAATGGATGAACATCTCATAATGTAATTTGTATATGTAAACTAATAAGATGGTGAACGATATGAGTGTGTTAGCTATATTATTAGATCCACTAATTTCATATCTTAACGCATGTCGTTTAATATCACACATCATAAGAAACTAGTTATTTAAACCGTCCCTTTTTAGACCACTTTCTATATATTGTGCTCGTATCGTTAATCCACGACTGCAGATGTAGAGAAATCTCTAAACATCATATTAAGTATACAACTTTTATATATGGTTGTAAATTATACATTTAGGTTAAAAATAATTTGATGAACAAATTGTTTACATGGATTTGAGTTCCGGACCTTGATTGTTTCTTTTGAAGTTATATTGTCAATCTATTTTTTGTCTTGTTTTGTAATTTACAAATAATGATCTTTTTATTGATATCTGAGCTCAAGGTTTAGCATTATTTGCATGCTTTACAATGTGCTAAAATCAGACCAATAAAATAACCAACACAAATATAGAAACCAAATATAGAATAAAAGTGATAATAACTTTTCTACAACATAACACTACCAACATATAACGAAAAGCTTTCAGGCAACAATACCATTAGGGCAGGGTGACTCCCTTAAAGTGGTCTGAAAAGATCAAACTAGGATGATACCCCCAATACACTGGTCAACAGTGAAATCATTACTGACTTGAAAAGGCCCTAATCTGTAGTATTTTGGTGTGCCGAACACGAATATAACCGTGAAAAATTTGTATTGGCTCTCGTTTTGAAGATATTCATATACCTCATTTTCTATGTTTCACTGTGTAAATTTCTCCAGTAGGACTGCAGCAACATCCGGAATAATGATGTGACATTGCATAATACCATCATGCTCACATCATCCACAGTTGATTGCATCATTTTCTGATGCAATGCAATACTAATGCCATGCGGCTGCTGAAGTAAGTTGACGTCAGCAGTGTACTATACATGTGTAGGCCTATTATACTAATGCCAGGCGGCTGCTGAAGCTGACGTAAGCAGTGTACTATATAAAGCCCAATCAGATAGGTTCAGCATTTAAAATATTTTAGACGTTGTGCGAGACAGTTCAAGCTACTGTTACATAAAACTTATTATTTTATCCATTTACGTACAATAAAGAACAGTAATGCCTCGAAAGTGTGTTAATACCGCGGACAATTTTTGCTATATTTGTGGGGAAGTGACATTTGCCAACCAGAAGAAAAGTATCAATTCTCAAGTGAAGAAGGCATATCATCTTTACTTCGGATGCAAGGTTGGTGACCAAGACAAGCCTTGGGCTCCGCATATATGCTGTGCTACATGTACAACACAGCTTTCACAGTGGTTGAATTGCAAAAGGTCATCAATGCCGTTTGCAGTCCCAATGGTGTGGAGAGAGCCAAGCAACCACCTAAATGACTGTTACTTCTGCTTGGTTCCTCCTCTTTCCGGCGGAATAACGAAGCGAAAGAAGTCGAGAATAGTCTAACCAAACATTCCGTCTGCATTGAGACCAGTTCCACATGGTGAGGGACTTCCTATTCCAGAACCTCCAGCAGAATATTCTCTTGATTCATCTGACGAAGACAAAGGTGAGTCGACCTGTTCTTCTCCTGGTCCATCAGCATGCAGTGATCCAGATTTTCACTGTGGTGCATCATCAACCCCACACAGAATAACACAGGAAGAACTAAATGACCTGATTCGTGATTTGGACTTATCAAAGAACAAGGCAGAATTGCTAGGATCAAGACTCCAACAATGGAATCTTCTAGAAGAAGATGTCACAATTACTGCATATCGAAAGCGCCACCAGCAATTGGAGCCTTTCTTCAGAAAGGAAAGTAATCTGATATTCTGTTCCGATATTGAGGGCCTCATGAATGCTTTAAAAATCACTCATGACCCACAAGAATGGAGACTATTTGTGGACTCTTCGAAACTGAGTCTCAAGGCTGTGCTTTTGCACAATGGAAACATTCTTCCATCTATTCCAGTAGCGTATGCTGTCCACATGAAAGAGACATACGATAACTTAAGGCAGCTACTGAATTCCATTGAGTATAACAAGTACAGCTGGCACCTCTGTGGTGATTTGAAGGTAGTTGCCCTTTTAATGGGACTGCAGCAAGGATATACAAAATACATGTGTTTCTTATGCGAGTGGGATAGCCGAGCAAGGGAAATGCACTACATGAGGAAGGAATGGACTCACAGGCAGAATGTAGCCATTGGAGAGAAGAATATCCAACACCCAGCTCTGGTTGAGGCTCAGAAAATCTTGCTACCACCCCTTCACATCAAACTAGGTTTGATGAAGAACTTCGTGAAAGCCATTGACCGGACTTTGCCAGCATTCCGATACCTGCATGAAAAATTCCCTCGACTCAGCGAAGCAAAGATTAAAGAGGGAGTTTTTGTGGGTCCTCAGATTCGAGAGCTTTTCAAAGATGACCGGTTCAACAACTTGCTGGAAGGTGACGCGAAACAAGCATGGAATGCTTTTCGCCTAGTTTCTACAAACTTCCTCGGAAATGTTAGGGCAGAAAACTATAAGGAACTAGTAGAAGACATGTTGATGAAGTATAAGAAACTTGGCTGCAATATGTCTCTAAAGATTCACTTCCTTCATTCCCATTTGGATTTCTTTCCTAGCAACTGTGGTATTGTTAGTGCTGAACACGGCGAACGTTTTCATCAAGATATCGCAACAATGGAACAAAGATACCAGGGAAAATGGTCCACTACAATGCTGGCTGACTACTGCTGGACACTCCTCAGAGATGCTCCCGAACAGCTGTACAAGAGACAGGCGAAGAAATCTAAGATGTAGTCAATGACTTGATTTTTTATAGGTAGGCTATTACAGTTGACCTTTTACTATTGGAATGCATTTCGTTATGTAAACATTAATTTCTTGCAGATTACAAAAAAACTAGAGCCAATTTTGCAATTTGACTGTCATATTCGTGTTCAGCACATAAAACTTGATAAGAATTGACTAATTTTATTTCAGTAACATGACTTTTGTAAAAATTTGTTGTCCAGTGATATATATATAATTTAAATAACATCGAGCGTGCTCAAGAATTTGATGGGCTGAGTTTAGTCGTGGACATTTTATTGTGATTTAGCTTTTAATACAAGCTTGTTTACATCAAAATTATTCATCCCCATTTTAAGACAAGTATTTGTGGAATCTGTTTTAGATGTGTTCAGCAATTTCAGAGGATTTATTTGTTTAAACTATTCGTTGGTAGTACAAAGTGCTTATTGATATTTGGGATTTAAGCACTCTTTTGTGAGTAATGTGAATTCATTCAAAGACAATCTGGAATTTAACAATGTTATATCACAAGAATACTGTTGCATAGTCACATTCCTGACTATTGGTGCGTCATCACATTCAGTATTGGACTTCATGAGAAACGGTCTATATTTTTGAAATTCAGATATAAATTTAGGATTTTTGGGGGGTTAATTTCACAGTATTTGTTTCTTCATGTCCGTAAAAAAAATTAATTGGTTTCGTTGAAACAATATTGTCAGATTACTCTAATTACAAATGTTTCATACAATTTTCCGTATCGAGTATTGATAATTTTTTTCTTTTCATTTCTTTGTTTTTTAACAGGATTTTAACAGAATTTCTCAAGTCACTGGAAAGGATTTTCAAAACAGCCTACTCAGATGTCATTGAAGTATATTTTGATCTATCTTAGATCATTAAAAAGTCACAGCCGAAAGTTTTGGCACTACCTATAGCGCTAGATGGCAAAACTGTGTTTTACAAAACATTCTTTCTCATAGCATTAGATTAGTGAATTTCTTTATTAATGATGATGGTTTCTGGATATGTTCCTTAGTTTAAAAAACAGATTCTCGATTAATATTATTTTTAATTATAAAATCCTGCACAAATAAGTTGTTTATCAATTATGATTGAAACCTGCAATATCCTTATTAAATATTGATGTGTATACCATTACAAGAAACAAAACGGTTTGTATTGTTATATGTGAAAAATGGACGGGAAATAACGAGATACCCACTTCCAAAATTGCAATGGAATTTTCACCTTGGAAACTTAGCAGATGGGGACTGGTTAGGGTTTTCTTGTTAACATGTAAAAGTTCAAAATGTCAGGATCTGATACAATTAAAGTGATCAATCTACATGTAAAATCATACATTGATATATGTACATTTTATAGAGACGAGCCAAATTTATCTCAGTTCAAAACATTTGTTGCTTTTAGTTTCGAATAGGAAAATATACTCATTTGGTGTACTGGCTGGCCCGCACCTAACCACATGAGTCTTTCATGGAATGTACAACTACAGTATTGCCTCAGAAGGAGTTTTCGCAGTTACGATGCATACACTAATATATCGGTACTCCGCTGTTGCAGGCGACAACGCAACCTTTCATCCATGCGATAATAGTCGTCCCAAAGCCATTCTCTTTTGAGATCAATCTTTACACCACTCAAAATCTCAATGGCTATCTGGCAGTGCAGGTTCGTACAGTCTGCATACAGCTCAAAACCCATAATGTCAACATTTCTTGGGTCCCTAGGGCTGAGCTGCCTCAACAACAGTTACAGGTCAGTCTAAATGATTCCAGCAGCTGTTATGCATACCTCGAGCCTCTGATCTGCAATTGCGATACGATTACAGCGATGACCTGAATTCTGTCTGAGCAAAGGCAACCAGACTCGGTTGAAAATCTATACGCGAACCAAGGGACAGCGTTCACTTAGCCTACTGTAAGGAGTTTGTGTTTGATAAATGTCATACAAAAATGTCTCCACTGATATGCCTAACTGGCAAATCCGGTTTCTTTCTTTCAATGAGACAATTGTATTTTTCATTAGTATGTACGATAGCCAGCGTCTATTTTACCATTATGTCAAGAAATTGTGGATACTTTGCATTTCAACGTAGTGGGAAAAGTGGACACGTGACTATGGAATACGATAAGTAGTTCGCGCTTGATATGGATGAAGAGACTTGTGATTTGTAACCTAATAACCATATTACAATGAAAAGAACTATCCATAACCACTTGTAAATATGGAAATGATGTGTATTGAAACTTCGGCTCCATAGGCGTCTGTCTGTAAAGAGGACTACGTCATTAAACTAAATTCATTTATCTTCTAAAAAACAAGTCTAGTGTTTTTCATTCAGGTATTGATAACTTCGTTTAAAAAATATTCTTTTTAAAATATAAGACGTCAAAAGGACCATACAGTTTTTTCAAATTTGGTCTCTTAGTAACTAAATGTTTCATCAAATTAGCAAACGTGACCATGGTCCAATTTTCAGTTTGAATCAATATTTATAAACAAGGTACAACTTTACAAACATGAGCTAAGGATTCATCAATCAGTGTTAATGAAGTAATCCTCTTAATTATTTCCCAGCCAAAATATTGCATTCGTAAATACCAGACAGGAATCTGGACATAATGTACACTATCACTAGATGTAATTAGTATGCATTTAGTACTATTGATCAGATGATAAGAACGAATCTTGAGTGGAACATGACTACTCGCAGAAGAATACATTTGTATGACTCCGCACATACAATGACAACATACCGTATATTTTTCTCAAATAAATAATACAAGACAAGAAAACGTGATATGGTATGGCAAGATCGCGTGATAGGAACAATGCATTTTCCCGAGGTACCTGAAGCAATGCGCGTCAGTCTCTAATACTGTAATTTGTATGAATCAAATATGCTTATTGTAAATGAAATAAATGTCAATACTAAATAATCATGCAACTGATTCACACATATTTTGAAAATAGTAAACATGGTTTTATATATATAAAGTTGTCAAACCGACAAGGTGAATGTTTAATATCGGTTGTCTAGTTTATGTATTCATAGGAGCCACTTACTAATTATACAAATCAAAGAGCTTTAGGTTATTTGGATTTGTATCATATGTCGTAATATTAATATGTCAGATCAAATGCAGAGGTGATAGTTAATCCTGATAAAATATGAGAGCTTGAACTATCATCGGCATACTTTTTCTCGGTAACAAACGAATTTAATTTGTTTAAGTTTTGTAACCTTAATGGATTACTTTTATTACAATCGCTTCTTATTACAAACCATGAAATTCGACCGTTAAATGCTAGACGGGATTTTATATTATCTCAAAAGATATTTATTTATTTATTGCGATCATACCTTAATCTTGGCATCGTTCACTTCAACATTCTTTGCAGTAGTAGTTTAGTTAGGGTTGAAGTAATAGCGATAGTTGCATTAGTGCTTGCGTTGTAAGTGGAACACGTAGCTGCTGAAAGACAGCCGTACTTAATCTCGAATGACGAGCGAATCAATGTAGAAGGGGGATTACCGAGCATAAGATTGATCATATAAAAGATTTGTTAACTAGTTGGTATTCCTTGCAGATAACGAAGACACGTGGTTACATAATAACTCTATAGTGGCACAGGTTCATTGTTTGCACCCATTTAGCCACAACGACAGAATTCAGAAAGAAACACATTAATTGATATCCGCATTAAAATATTGAAGAGGAAGGTTTGAATACAAGACTACGGTGAAACACTTTACAGTAGTATATAACTATTAAAACAATACAGTAGGCAGAGCAGGAGGACCACCAACGGTAAATTAACTATGAGCCAAAAATGTGCTATTTCAAGAAGAGTGTGGTTAATTATTGATCATAAACAACACCTTTCACAAATAAGTATAATATTCATGAAAAGTCATAGGAGTGATATGTACAGTATAAGGTACCCATTTTGTATACAAAAGTACAGGTGATACATGTTATTTAAAAAGTGAACTCAAAAACAAAGGGCTAAGAGTTCATCCTAGTTCACTAAAAATATTGATATACGACGATGAATTAGGCGAAGACCTACCGAAACAAAAATAAATTTTTGATACATTGGATTTGACAAGCTTTTTGTGATACCATTTTAAAAATATGTGTACGCCATAGTTGGGAAAGTCAGGAATTTAAAAATATATTTATATGTGAAATCGTCAAAAACTCACAAATCGAAATTCACATTCACTACGCTCATAAATGAGATACGAAGAAATCTCATTAATTTCGATAAAACAAGTATGGTCTCTCGGTAATGCAAATTGTCAAGCTTGCATGGAATATTTGTACACTTGGAACATAAATGCAAATAAAGCAATGTTAGTTAGAAAGTATACGTTTTCGATTGCTATATTACTATGCTTCCTTATATATTATATATGTTTCGATTGTTTTCGTTGTTTTATTGTTTTGTTTTAGTTCATCTTTCTTTCCTTACATTTCGACACAGGTTTACTTTCAATGGTTTGGAAGAATAGAGTACCATTCACTGTGTAAATTTGAAATGAAGAGTGCCAGATTCTGACGTGTTTCTCCAACACCATGAGAAGAACCATCGGTACACACTGTGTTATTATTGTTTAGTGATAACATGGCATCAGGAGTAATAGTCTATTCGCATTTTGTATAAAACATATTCTAGATAAGTGTACATGTGATATGTTTTTTACGAAATGAGTTGCATATGATTTGCCACAAGCTGTTTGTATCAAGTATTACGATGAGCTAATCAGCCAATAAGGGTTCGCGTTATTTAAATAAATTGTTACATCATAGACAAACTTTTAGGACAATAATCGATCCACAATCAATAAAATAAATACACAACTTTGACAGAAATTATTATAACATCATTTAATATCTCGATGATTAAAACTAGATCATATGCTTTATAAGTTGAGTGTACTTTGAGTCACAATAAACAACTGGTAACAGCAAAATCATGCAGGTTCTACGCTTCCTACATTTACTTGCAATATATTAAACGTATGATCACAATATATACAATAATTGTATTATATACATAAATTAATTAATATCCCGTTTGTTCTGATCGGCATTAAACATTCAAAGAACACAGATCTTTAATAACCTGCGATGATTCATCAATCGACCAATATGATTGGTTTTCTCTCGGCCCTATGCGAATAATTCCTCAAAGAATCCTATAGAAACAACTGCCCCCGTAGCTAAATATGGCACCTGAGACATTCGTATGTATTATACTTTCAAGAAATAGCCCAATATAATGTTGGCGAGGTAGCAAATTCAACACATTACATTTGTAGCTAACATAGACTAGAAATACTAACAATAAATGGAACTGATCATTTTTGTTTGTCTGAATCTTTCATTCGTGAAGTAAATATAGCATACAATGTGAAATACACGTGCACACATACCTGCAAACAAACAAACGAATCTGTCAGTTTAACATACTAAATCTGCTTCAGTGAAAAAGACTGTATCAGACGAAATTAATCCCTTGATAATTGAGGTAGTATTCTAACAATGTCCGGATATTCAATTAAGAGAATTATTCCTTGCGTTGTTAAAATTGATGTGTGTCCGCTTCGAGTCAACCATAATAGTATGATAACTAATATTCGGTGGCTTGAATATTTTAACCAGATGTGGAGAAAAAATAATAAAATCAATAACAGAAGAACAGCATCTTTTCTCATTAACACAGTCAATGTTCATTTATCCACAAGATAAATGAAACAATGCGCTTACAAATGGAATCATATCGTACGTGTAGAATTATTTAGACAACATTGAATGCCTTACCTTGTACTTTGAAATAAGATTTTGAAAATCGTTTTCAAGAAGCTTGAGCATGATCTTCACACCTCTAAACAAACATTTTTCTCTCTTTGGTGTTTACTTTACTAAATTTGCTTGGAATGTGATCGCTGGGAAGACAATAATGTTACAACTTTAAGAAACACTTTAGATATATGGAAAAGAGGTACCAGCATATTATGAAATTAAGATGCACCAATGTAACACTGGTAGTCGACAAAAAATTTAGTAGACAGTACTCAAGATGTACAATCTACTGACAAATGTAATTTTAAATAAAGTATAAAGAATTCATATATATTCCATTTTGGAAATTCTTCATGATAGATCGATTCATTGTATTGAACAAATATGTCTAAATGTTGCGTGGAAATATAAAGTGGAAAATGCATAAAAAATCAATTTTCAAATCCATCACATAGATTAATTTTACATAATTGTAAACAAAAAAATGTCTGCATTTCAAACGGAAATTTCCAGACATCCATACAATTAAACAACATAAACAAAATAAGTTTCTTGGTTTTTCTTAGTCATTAATTATTTAATTTGCTGAATGTATTAACTATCAATCGTCGTGTTTACTTAAGTTAACCTGCATGTAAAATAATGTCTTCACAGATATAATAGGACTGTATATTCGACGATTCAGCACAGGCAGTTGCCAGTCCGGTGGCAAAATTTCTAATCCTACTTCAATATTTTCTTGACTTCGTTGTCATCCAGGTAAGTGATTGTATGCGACATGCAAATTAACGTTCGTTAATAACCTATATAAAACGCATGTTTCTTTTAACTTATGTCATGCTTACAATTTTATAATGTAGAGATATGATCGTGTACATTTTTGAATTATCATTCCTGGACGCAAGATACGTTTCAATTATATTAATGGTCTCCTATTCTTGTTTTTGCTCCATTTGCAGCATTAAAGTCTCTTTGGGAGAACATACAAAGAGCCTCTAAATTTGGCTGTATATCAATTTTACGTACCACCTAACTGCGAAACTGTTTAATTTTGTAACGAAAATATTATGTTCTACAAGATGAACCCCACTGTCGGTAATATATGTATAATTATATTGTCTTTAAGAGATATACATGCGTATATATGACAACCAATCTTTACAATTAAATAATTTCTTTAAATTTCAGAAGTATAGAAATAGATGATATAAATTATATACTGAATAAACCGAAATAAGTGATTCTAAATCCAAGTCATTTTTTTATTTAAATATTCTGTTTGAGCATTATTTTATTTTCCACTAGGGTATCATTATTCATACTGCCTAACATCACGAAACGTTGTGGCAATCATTCACATAGAGGGCCTATCCATGATTTGATCTAAGTTATTACACTGCGTCGCACTAAATAACAATTCACTGTCAGGTGAATATGCACTCTTTTACGTCATATTTAGAGTTTATTTATCACAGGATAGAACATAGAATAACACTAAAACATTGTTGTCAGTTTAAGTCACTTTAGAAAACGCCAATAAGTTTGCATTTAAAGGTCATGCGGCCTTTCGTAACCAACGAGTTTATTCCTTTTTGAAGATACTGTATACTAACAGCTCACACAAATACTTCCAAGCATGGCAGTATTGCAAATCTGGATATTCAGGTGTGTTTCCATAAGACGTTGCACAGTCAATCACCCTAAAGCGCTACTCTTGAATTTGGAACGTATGTATTTTGCATTCCGGAGACGGTAGAGGAGGTACTTTATTTACGAATCAAAGGTTACCAGTGAAATCACGTATGAGCGACAGCCTAATCTTCAAAATGAAAACTATATTTATTTTCTCGTTTCTAGTGTACAATTGAAATTGTTGTCACCACCATACAATTGAAATACTATGCGTTCAAGCCCGGTCTTTATTCATTAAAACAATCAGAAAATGTATTATCAACATGCCGTCTATTTACCGTCTAAACTACACTCCCATACAAAACATTAAATGTTAACTGTTATTTTCTGAACTTACTTTTCTTTTACAGAGGAAAATGAAGACCATAATTGTTCTTGTAGCCTGCTAAGTAGGTGCTGCCATTGCTACCTATCCCTTTGGTGGCGGATATGGCAGTTATGGTGGATATGGAGGTTATGGTGGCAACTCCGGATATGGTGGCTATGGATGGTATCCAGGATATGGTGGATATGAAGGGTATTATGGACATGGTGGATATGGTGGATATGGAGGCTATGGCGGATATGGTGGATATGGAGGATATGGTGGATACGGCTTGGACTTAGCTGGTGGATATGGTGATGGAATCGGGGATACAACTGGGGATTTGGACACCATTTTCCTAAGTTTGGTTACGGTTACAGTAGACACCATTAAAAGTAAGAATACATATTATTGATCCTTGAAAATTCTGTTACATATTACAGTATGACGACATTTTACAATTTAACCATTATCTTATCCACTTCATTTCTACTGATTCATTACATGTCTTTGTGCTTTCAATTTGAAGTAGCCATAAAGTCGTTTCTTCCAGATAAATATGAATATTGTATCAATATTGTATTGTTTGGGCAAGTCTTCTTGCGAAAATGCTCCAAATTATATTGAGAAAAACAAAATGATCCAAGGACTGACAAGAGAATCAAAGGAATATGACTCCCTATCTCCATTATTATCTTTGTAGTATTTGTACATACTACATCAATAAACATATTTGATCGAAGACAATAAATTGGCTTTTATCATTATTTTATTTCGATTATCTCACTTCCTCTGTCTGTCTGTCTGTTTGTCTGTCTCACACACACATAATTATAATATTGTCACGAGTTTGTATTCTACTTTGCAATTGGGATGAAAGTACTGCAGAAACGTTATGGTTTAAAGTGTCATTCACGTAAAATGGGACTTAATGAGTGAAATATTTATGTAAATGTAGGCAACACGTGCACATGGGAAAGAATGTTATACTCCGCTCATGAGATGCTAAGAGTAAATATATTTATCCTGATATATTTGAAAATTATAAATAAGTTTTAAAACACTGTAAATTTCACGTACATCAATGTATAAAGCATACCAATTAATGGAACTATGACAATCAAGTGAGCTTACTTGCAAAAAACTTCATCACCAGGACCAGATTGTAATGAGACTAATACGACTCTTGCAATGTACACACATCGATGGCCCGATGTAAGACTGAATTTTTCCTAAGTTGGAAACATTGTCAAATGAAAAGTCAACGATTTAAACTGGGTTCAACAGTTGTTTAATATCAGTCACATCTGTTACAAATAGATGTGATTTCGAATGATGCTATTTGTTTATAATATAATCAAACAATATATATATATATATATATATATATATATATATATATATATATATATATATATATATATATATATATATATATATATATATATATATATATATACCCACATTTCCCTCATAATCATATTCATGTAACCAATTTACAAACATTTTGAAAATAGACAATACCTTTTAGTATCCAATTCATTGTTGTATTTATCAAAACGGTGGAACCAAATCATTATAATATTACAAATTTATCGAACAAAGACTCTAGAAATATGAAAGAAAGGTTACATCGTATTATGAAAGTAACATTCCCCAACATAATACCGTTAGCCAAAACAGAAATTTAGTAGCCATTAATAAACTAGACCTTATCTACTGACAAATGCAACTTTACATTTAAGCTCAAGTTTATTGAATTTAAATATATTCAAGTTTGAAAACTGTCCATGATATATCGACATTTTGTATTGAACAAATTCGTCTAAATCTTGGGTGCAAAAATTACACTGAAATCCAATAAATATTGTACTTTTCATATCCATCACTTGATTTGACATTCCTATGTGACACAACAATAGCTGTATTGCAAATAGTATTTACCAGTCATCCCTTCAATTAAACCAAACATTTACATTTCTCTTAATTTTGGCCATCAGCACATTGGTGCGTCTTTACATTCAAATATGGACTTAATGAGGAACCTTCGATACTTCTTGATCTGAGACGGAACATTCAGGATTTTTTGGGATTCAATTCACAATACTGCACATTCGTCTAACATGTTCATTTTTCAGCTTGAAGGATCAAATTATTTGTTGAATCTTGCAACAGTTGTTGCTTTTTCTCTTCTACAAAAATTTAAGCCATGTATTTTTAACAGAAAGGTATAGAGTCTTTGGAAAAGGACAAGTTCCTTTGGCTTGCTGAACATCATACTATTTCGGAAGTATGTACATTTTTAGCAAAACAAGAACAAAAAGACAATATTTAGGTCCAGTATATAGTAAAAAATAATTGATTGGATAAAGTTGTAATGGTTTGACTAGTACGTCTCTATCTAGTTTTGATATGAAATTAAAAGTATTACGGTTATAAAATACATTTGAAAAATTAATAACACATCAACATCAGAAGGAAAGATGCTAAATTCAGAGACAAGACAGAGAAATATAAATCAAGTGACAGAACAAGGAAAGAAAAAGGCCAAAGTAATAAGAAGACTGGAATAGATATTCATGGAGAATTAAAGATATGTAGAGTCAGAGAGCAAAGGTAGATAAAAATCAAAATGGTACGACAGAGAAAAGTGAGGGAGATACGGGAGGGGGAGAGACAGAGATATAAATAAAGAAGAGATTGAAAAGGTGTTGAAATTAACATAACTTTATCTGGTAGGCCGAGAGGTCTTACTCGTTAACACGCTTATTTCTTATTATAATATCATACATTTTAGGTTAGTTCCCCTGTTAGAAAAAAGTGTATTTCAATGCCTTTCCAACTTTGAGACAATTGATTGAAACTTCAGTAATCAATGCGGCATTGGACTTTGTTATTATACAGTGTACTTATTGGCAAAGCTCTTGAAGTCTGTGAGTAGAACACATTTCTGACTGTGAATTAGTTAATGAATGCGTCTTGAAGGTTTATGAGTTTTTAAGATTGAACAAGATTACCATGAGCGTTATGCAACTCTTATGAATTTTAGAATTTAAGAATTAAGTCCATAGTGATAAGCAAAAGGTGGAACTTTAGAAAATGATTCTAGTACAGCTGATAATTATTCATTGACGCACGAAGTTTCATTTGCAATATGTCTTCATCTGCGTAGGTTACTGGTAAAACAATCATCTCAGTGAAATGCAAGTACATCCAAATTTTTATCTGGCACAACGTTTAGGAATCAAACATGCGATAAGACTGATCAGAAGACATTATTGTTTCCTGCATGCACTTATCGTAAGAGAAACGAGCACATTTGATCTGATTGCTACATGTTAAAACATATGCACAATAATATAGATTTAGCTTTTATTTCACAGAGGACAAGGTTGCGAAATTTAATTGAAACAATACATTGATTTTGTCAATCAAACCCCAGTCTGATTGTATTACGGATAATTATGAATTAGCCCATTAGTATATATCACTTACTGTTGATTCTGCCAAGCATATTTATATTAAAATATAAATAAACACTGGAGATTTTCAAAATTTCCATTTCCAGGTACTTTGCCATTGTCTAAGAAGTCATTTTCTATCGTATCTGTTCTAATTCAGTGGGTATAGTGTGGATTATTTAACGTTTCTCAACATTGTGTCAATTTGTCAGCATTAATGGTCTTAGGGCACTGGAGTGCCGGAGTTGTGTCTTATCTACCTATTATTCTAGGTAATGATCTAACAGAAGATAATATATTGTTTAATCCATTTGCGACAAAAATCTTGTTTGCATCTAAAATTCGATCGTCTTTGGAATGAATGAAATATCTGAATTTAACCTGCTTATGCATTAATGAGAGGTTTGACAAAAAGACTTCTTGAAAATGGTATTTTGAGGAATTTATTCATTTCGCTGTTTAGGAATAAGTTGAAATATTATCAGGTCTTAGACGATTTGAACTAGTGTATAAACATAGAGCCCGTGGACCATTGAAGTTATTTAAAGAGACAAATCCTTCTCAAATTAATCATCTTGACTAAGTCACACTAGAAAAATAAAATTGGTAAAATGTTTAAAGATAATTCAAGTCAGTCAAATATGAAATTAAGTTCTCACAGAACTGCAAAGAAAAAAAAATCTCATTCTAGTTAGAATGTTCTTGCCAAAACTCAAGATCCTCTTGAGGATAACTGTTATGTTCCTTTTCCAGTTGAAAAGAAAATAAGTGACTTAAACTATCTCACTAACACGCCTGGGAGGTGAAAAAAGAAACATCTTTCTAATTTAAATGTTACACGGTTATCTTAGTAGGGATAGGCCCGTTAACATTCAATAAAGTTAGTTTTACCTGCCCAACACATTGACAATATAAACAGTGAAATACGTCGTAAATGTGGTGACTTTGATTTAACCAGTCTTCCGATATCCGATATATTACACAATATGGACCAAAGGATTTCATATCTAAAGCGACAATTTTAGGTTGAGCTTAAACATCTATTAGCTCAAATACAAACAAACATAATCAACCCTGATCCTGAAATTACAGATTACACACCTGTGAAACAGAATAGGTACATGATGAATATTCTCAAACAGGAATGTTTGAAAAAAGGAAATTCATTATTTGCTGGAGAATGGCTTCATACAACCAAGTAATAAGTTCACCATAATACTGCCTGTATGCGTGCTGACTATGGGAAAAGTAAAAGTGTTATCAAAAGGGATTTAATTCCAAAGCCAATAATCGAAGACTGCATTGACAAAATTGGAAACGCAAAACATGTCAATAATTTTGACCATGTCAAATGATTCTGACATATTCCACTCACATTGATAGCACAAAAAAGATTTCCATTTGCAACTCCAGATAGATGTTATCAATATAATATGATATAGTCAGTCATGAAAAAATCCCTATCAATATTCAAGTGTTAAATTAAGAGGATACCATATGGTCTAGATAATGTGACGCATACGTAGATGACGTGATCATCTACATGGAACTACCTGGAAAGAGTGATGCGCGTCTGACAATTAGTTTAGGTCAAGGTTAATTTTACCTTGCTTGTCGTAAATATTTAAGACTTATTGTAGAATATGGTCAACTTAAATCAACATAAGTTATCGTAAAGGCTATTTATAAATTACCATTGCCTGTCAGTAAAATGCAACTCGTAGTATGTTAGGGAATAGATGGCTATTATATTTGTTTGTTTCCAGTTTTGTCCAATATCTTGAAACTGTGACCAATTTGTTGGTTGATTAATCCAACATGTATTGGTCTGAAAAGTGTCATGAATCTTATGACGTATTAAAAACCATACTTAAAGGTGAACCACTTCTTGCAGCTCCACTTCTTGCAACTCTAGATTACAGTCATTTATTTAAAATGTATGCTGATGCAAGTGATTGGATGGTAAATGAGATAGTGTACGTATATCCGATTTTAAAGTGTAATAAATGATCGCATTTTATTTGTAATATTTCTGATAAAATTAAAGGTAAAACAATTTAACATGCACCTTTAACTAAATGCAGATATGAGCAAGTTAGAAGAGAGAAACAATGTATTTGAAATACTATAACAGGACACAAAAAGAAGGTATACATACCACATGCAGAAAAATATGGTCGGTGTGAGGGTTAGGTCTAGATTTATTTGTATTAAAGAAAGAGAGAAAGCGGCTATTTTTCTGTCATTTGGCAAAAAAAAAAAAATAAGAAACATGATGCCATATCATGTTAAAAATAACAGTTACTTATCATATAGCCAGCAAGAAATGTTAGATGAAACATACCTATAATTATAATGATGGAGTGGAGTTTATCCTGTCATTCTTGAAATGCTAAAAGATTATCCAGACATTTATAGACTGAACGATATGCATACAAATAGCTCAAATGGTCGTATAACATATGCAGAAACTGACATCTTCAATTAATTGTAGATATAAACAATTTATAAGAGAGAATAAGCGTCAGTGAAGTACCAAAATTGTAGAAAAATAGATTTATAAGACACTAGAGAGAAAATTATGGCTGGTATGAAGATTAGATCCAGAACAATATTGACTGAAGAGAGATAGTGACCAATTGTTTCTGTCCCTTTGGAAGTAATAAATTAAGTACAAGGAAGCTACATCTTGTTGAAAGGAGTCATGGTTCTTTAACGTGCAGTCAGTAAGATATGTTGGATGAAAGAGAACTAGTTTGTATGAAAATATAAGAAAATCATGAAGTTTATTCTGTCAATCTTAAAATGCCAATTACCTACTAAGACATCCCGAGGCTGAACGATACACATAACCATGCCTTAAGTGGTTTCATATCATATCGAATAGCTGCAAATTTTCAGTATGAATTCCCAATACAAAATATTTAAGGATATGGTGGATGTACGGAATAGTTTTTCATAATGTTGTTTGGAAAGATATTGAACAGGTTCTGGTGAGGATCATTATTTTTGGTGCGGAATTTTATGAATTATCTTCTATTCAGAAAGAAGGCGTCTTTATATGCATACGAAAATGTGTTATATCTAATCAGTATACTTCAAATTTTAAATCTATTTCGTTCCGAAATGTGTCGCACAAAGTTGCTTCTGTATGTATTGCAGATCGGATTAAACTATGCTACACACAATTATGAATAATGGTCAAAAAAGGTTTATACAAGGAAGAGACGTTGGTTAGAAGATTAGAAAGTTAAATACTTTCAAACTTACTATTAGACTAAAATAACTCAAATGACCCATCATTGAGTATTACACCAACTCAAATACCACAGGGATTTGTAAGATTACATGCAATAATTTCAATTTTTTTTGGAACGATGAAATATTGCCTCAGTAAATTATCCTTCCCTGCTTTTAGTAACACCTTCAAAAATGTTTCTATGGCTTCCGCCGCTCTTAGTAACACCTTCAAAAAATGTTTATATGCCTCCCGCCGCTCTTCTTTGTCGTTGTATATATTAAAAAAGGTAAGATCAGATTCCATTTATATTATTGATACCGAAGATCATTTATTTAACTGATTTGCTCTTGGATATCTTCATCATTGCAGCTAGAACATTCGCTGCTAAAATCATCAGAAAGGTCATTTATATATCTCTCCTCTCTTTCATCAGAGTATTCGATGATTTGCTCAAACTCAGGGACTCCATTTTTTCTTGCACTATATAATGTTTTAATTATTCGCTCATAAGCTTGGCCTGGTTCGTTCCGTTCTATCTTTAAATCATTCTAAGTTAATTAATTTATCAGTATGTTCCACCTATTTCTATGAAAATGCATAAAATATTTTGATCTTCTTTCACACATCTGGGTGATGCATTGAACGAAGCAATGATTTCAATCTCTTTCTGTTGGATCTCTCACATGCTAGTCATTTGGTATATTATTTATAGACCTCCATAAATGTATCCAAAATATAAGTGTCAATTTGATATTTGCCAATACATGTCACTGTAATTCTTCCGTAACAGGAGATTTCACGCTGTACTTTTTTAATTAGTTCTTTGAAAATACTTTTACCCGACTAATTGTAAGCCGTTCCATAATAAGTTTCATCACCAAGATAATGTGTGCTATGTTATTTACAACACTTTCCATCACAAGCCACAGTGTGCCCGATCATGAGTAATGCAGAAGTCCCTACATACAGTGCTCTATTGTATATTCCTAGAAAATATTGATTATATCGAATGACCGTTGGTATTTGTTGGCATTTTTCAATATCCTGTTAACTGATCTGAATTGTATTTATGTAGACTCGTGTTATTGAATTCTCATTCTAGATACAGTTCTCAACTTTGATAGAGCTAAGGCATACAGGTGTTGCATATCGTTTGAGTATATGTATATAAATCGATTCCATATATCTTTCATATTATTTGCTGATTTATCAAAACCCTTTTTCATTATCATTTTCGTAAAATGGCTAGTATTCGCCTATGATTTTGATCTGTATTGTTTATGCACATAATATAATAGCCATGGTGTAAAAATTTCAAAGCTGTCCCCATTATAATCGCGGGTAGAATTCGGTGTCAATGTCCCTATTATTGACACTGATTTCTTTTCCGTGACTATCGCGGGTCACCCGATCAGTCAACACCATAATGCTTCGAGTTTAACCATTATCCATATCAGGAAATTTATATTCAAAATTCTAGCGTATTTTTAAGGACTCCTTTTGACATATATATATATATATATATATATATATATATATATATATATATATATATATATATATATATATATATATATATATAATAATAATAATAATAATAATAATAATAATAATGAGGACTTTGTATAGCGCCTAAGAATCTCTGAGCGCTTTACAACATTAGACAACACCTATAACATAAAAAGCATATATAATGATATGATTACAAAAAACAATTACTTTGAAATTAGTAAAAGTAACAAAAACTATTTTAGGTAGGAAACATTACTAGATCTTTAAGTTTGTTCTTGCAGTCGAAATAAGTGAGTTTAAGAGCACGTTTGAATGTGATCACTTTGTCATTGTGTTTAAGTTTAGTTGGCAAATAATTCCACGTTGCTGTGGCCTGGTATGCAAACAAACGTTGTCCATATGACTTTGTTTTCATAGTGGGAATAATGAATAAACGATTGTCAGAAGAGGAGCGTAATTATCTTGCTGGTGTGTAAACATGGGTGAGGTCGGATAGGTATGTTGGACTGGAGTCCGACAGTGAAACGTAGCACAGAGAACAAATTGTGTTTGATTCTGGATCGAATGGATAACCAGTGTAGGGTACAGAGCAGCGGAGATTTATGCTCTGATCGTGGTACTCTAAGTATGATCCGAGCAGCTGTGTTTTAAACTTTCTGAAGTGTTTGGAGTAGATATTGAGATGAACCAGACATAACTGAGTTACAATAGTCCAGTCTTGAAAGCAGTAATGAACGCACAAGTGTTTTAGTGGCATCAACTGAAAGATATTTGCGAATTGAGCTGATGCGTCTCGGCTCAAGATATGCAGCCTTGTATATGTTCATGACATGTTGGTGCAATGTGAGATTACTGTCCTGAGTAACACCTTGGTTTCGTATTCACTGTGTGAATTTAATGTTGGTGTTGCTGATATTTATTGTTATCATTATTCATTTGCAGCTTGTTACATGTAATCGATGATTTCACATCAGAAATGTACCTCTCTACATCCTGGATGGTAGCATCAACTCAGTTGGGTGGCTAGATTTGTATATTTGGGTGTCATTAGCGTACAGTTGGTGAGACACTGGATGATAATCTATGACACCTGAGAGCTGCTGAGTGTATAGAATGAAGAGAACAGGTCCAAGAACAGACCCCTGTGGAACACCCCAACATAGAATAACTGGGCTGAAGTGTATTCAATTTGCGGACACAATTTGTGTCCTGTTGACCAAGTAGGACTTGAACCACAGTAAGACTGTATCATGAATGCCAATACATGCTGGAGACGGTGAAGTAATATGCATTGGTCTATTGTGTCAAATGCTGCCGACAAATCAAGGAGTGTGCGGACTGTAATATGTCACTATCCAAAGCAGAGTTTATGTCATTAACTACTTTTAAAAGAGTAGTTTCAGTACTGTGGCAAGGCAATATGCAGATTCCACATTGCTAAAAAGACTGATTAAATTCAGATGAGATACAAGCTGGAACAACATTTTCTAAGATTTTTTTTATATGAATGGGAGATTAGAAACTGGGCGGTAGTTCTTTAAATCCTTATATTCCAGTGATGGTTTCTTCAATAGAGACTTTACAATGGCAGTTTTGAAAAATGATGGAAAGTTAGTGAAGGCAATACTGGATCTAAGCACTCATGCAGCAGTGATGTTGAAATTGGATCAAGTTCACATGACTTTGGTGCACTCTTCATCAGGATTGTCCGTACGAAATCTACAGAGACAGGTTCAAAGGCTGCTAATGGTTGCCGCTCAAATTATGTATCCCAACTGTATGGTGACGTGGAGTCAATTGAAATTGTGGTGTCAAGCTTGTCTCTAATGTTTTGTACTTTGTCACAGAAGAAATGTGCAAACATGTCCGGAAGGTCGACTGGAGAGAAGGTAGTTGGAAGTGGTATACATTTGTTCCTTGACATTAGCTTGTTAGTAATCTCGAAATGCTCTTTGCAGCTGGAACTTTCCATGATATGTGTACTGTAGTGGGCTGATTTCGCTGCATGGACTATATTTGTGACATTCTTCTTAGCGGCTTCATATACTTGATTATGAATAGTGAGTCTGGTGGAAACCAAGGCCTCTCAGCTTTACGGCGGTCTCTTTTAGCTGTGCGAAGCTGGTCCCTAACATTGCTGTACCATGGCAAACAGTTCTGAATTGACACTCTGCACTTGCTTGCTGGGGCATGTTTGTCGAGCATTGAACACAGGCAGTTATCGAGTTGTTTTGCTGTATGAGGTAAGCAAGTTGTTAGGATTCTCGGATGTCATGCATTAGTTTGGTTCTATTTATCATACGGAAGTTTCTCTTAGTAGCAGCTAAAGGTGGAGGGTTAGGGACTGATACGTCAAGATGGCATATAATGCAGAGGTGATCTGATGCAAGGTCGTGGGATACCAGGGAGGACCGTTTAATGTTATCATCAGGTCTATGAAGAATCCAGTCTACAATGTGACCATGTTTATGGGTGGGTTGGTTAACTGACTGTTTGAGGTTGAAAACATGAATGTAATCTAATAGTTTTGATGTGTTTGTGTTTCCGGGACAGTCAAAGTGAAAGATGAATACTCCAAGAATAATCACGTTGCCATCTATCACATTTCCATACTCCAGGAGATTCGGAATCTGCTCCAAAAAGAGAAATTCAGTCAGCTAGTTTTTCTACCAGGAAGAGGGCGGTATAGGCAGAAAAATGGACTGATCTTTGCTCCAGTGTGAGTGTGGTTTAAACTAATTCAAACGATGTATGGTCGAAATTGACTGTTGTGGTGTGGTTAAGACGTTTGCTCATGGAGTTCTTTGTGATGAAAGCGATTCCATCTACGCAGGAGTGGCGGCTGAACGACTTGATGAAGTAACCAGTGGGTGTTAGATCCGCACACTTGGGCTCATCGCATGATGTTTTAGCCATGTTTCTGTCAGGAAAAAGACGTCGATATTCTGGCCGTTGATAAAATTAACTATTTATGTGCTCTTTTCCGGTGGTCCTACTGATTGGGCATTGAATAATGCAATACGCAGAGGTATCTCTTGGTTAGTTGACACAAAGGCTGACGATTTAATAGGGATTTGAATTAGGTTATCTAAATTAATCGTCGAATTTTTAAATTGTTGAGCCGGAAAGGTCATAAGGGAGATAACTGGAATTCTTCTTCCTGTTCTACGCCGGCCAACTTTTTCGCTTCTGTTTACATTTAGGTAATGATGAATGTAGTCCCTGTTCTTTAAGTCTAGAGCACAACATAGTGGGAGGAGGCAAGAAGTGGTAATTATTGAGGGTCCATCATAGCATAAACGGGTTGACTGGCGAGTATCACGTGATGGCGGTTTGTTAAAAAACAAACGAAGTTGTAGCAGTGACAGCTGAGAAAAAGTATAATATATATATATATATATATATATATATATATATATATATATATATATATATATATATATATATATATATATATATATATATATATATATATATATATATAAGAAGAAATCCTTGGTATCTTGTTTTTTTCTTCAGCTAAATCAATCTGTCTTTTTAATCGATGCTGACAGATATCTGGAGGGATAAAAGTCAGTGAAGATTATAAAAGTAAATTAATGTCAACCATGCAGTGCGAAATCTTCCGACCCGGTAAACACGACGAGAAGTAAATCTCTCTGTTAGAGTTTTAACAATGTCACCAATCACACATATAAGTGTTTTATTGGACATACTTCGAAATACTAACAAGGTGAACAACTTGCTTGCTATCATTAAGCAATATTTATGTTTTGTTGAGTTAATATAGTGGTATGACATGCCGTCATTGGATTTTAGCCACTCAATTCCTAGCTCAGCTGCTATTTTCCAATCATAATTTCAACCCAAAATAATGTCGAAAGACAAGAAAGGGTAACATACTATTGCTTCAATATTTACCGAAGAACATTTAAAAGCAACAGCTAAAGCCAAGCAGAATCAAACACTGACAGTTAATGCAATATATGATTTCTAATTTCAGAATGTGTAATAAATATTTGTAGCAAGTGCCTTTAAGTAAGTTTCATCTTTCAATCCACAGGAAACAATGTAGGATGTAACACTTATGCATGATTAGTGTCCCAACATGAAACAAAACATATAGTTCCTATATTAATACGAGAACATCTCAATTTAGAAGTTTAAATGAATTTCATTTTCGTAACTTAGTCATGGCCACCTAATGTATATTTGCCAAATCGTTTGACAGGATATTTTAGCTTAATATTTGCAATCTTTTAATTTTACTGAATTGATTGTAACGGGATGAAAGCGTGTGTCTTGTGTTATAGTATTGTATCGATATATAAGTTTCTCAAACTAAATGCACCCAAAACAGTTTTTTTTTCTGACGTCATAGTGTCAAATCATACATCACAAATGTGAGACTTAATTGCAAACTAAAGTCTACTCTCATTCAACAATGTATGTATAGTAGTTGAAAATATCGTATGTGAGAGGAAACAAATTAATTATCATATTCATGGTTCAGTAACATTGGAAAAGCAATGTTCGCAATAAAAACCATTTGCATATGTGTGCGCAATAAACTGCAACAAGACACAATATTGCATTCGACATGAAAAGTATAGTTCGACATCTCTGTTTTAGCAGACCAGCGGGAAGATTGCAATAACTTTTCTAGCCTGCATAGTAGGTGCTGCCGTAGGTACATATCTCCCACACATACTGGTAAGTGGAAGTGATTGATTGTGTGCTGTGTGCGTGCGTGTGTGTATGTTCACACTGGGTTGTTTAATTGGTGTCTAGGTGTAATGATTCATTCATTATCATTTAACATGCATTATCATTTGATTTGAATTCCAAACATTATTACACGTCTCTTTGCCAATTAATAATGATTATCTCACTTATCGTATGAGTATAGTATTTGCACACCCTCCAGTTGGTTGGTATCCCCTACCTTCCTAAAAATGAAAAGCTGACATCTGCTTGTCCCGCCGAGAGCATTAACTTTATTATTTGCATATTCTTCCGTTTGCAGCCCCTACCGATTTCAAAAATAAAAGGCGTCAAAGATATTTTTAAAAAATGAGCAAAACGTAGTAAATTCTTCAATCTTTTGTACTTTCTAACCTGACAGTCGCCATGGAGTCCCTAACACTGTCGACTCAATAGCATTTCAAAGCAACCGGAAACTCGATGTAAATCACTCAGCCTCCTCACTGTCCTTTTCTGGTTTCTTGAAGAGTACTATTCAGCAAAACCTCGGATGACTGCAATTAATAAAAGCAATGTCTAGTTTAATATTTCTAAAATAAATGGAACAGACAAAAAGGGTTATTTATCTTATACATGTCAAAGAGAGCTAACTGAAAACTTCAAGGAATTTAGATAATCAAAGACGATGTTCTAAATTACATCTGCTTTCTTGAAAACAGACTAGCACATGCAATTATAGCCACCGCGGTGCTAAATAAACTAACTTTGGTTCAGAATTCCAGCAAAATGACTTAATTTTGTACATTTTTATATCTTTGATGCCTTTTCTGTTTAAAATCGTTAGGGCCTCAGACGGAAGAAACTATAAATACTACAGTGAAGGCTCTCCGGTGGGAAGAGCAGACAACAGCCTCTGATCGGTTTGATAAGGACAACATTGCCCTCGATTGCATACAATCATGGATGGCATCATTGTAACATGATTGAAATGGATCATGGATCATGGATCAAGTAAGAACGCCAAACACTGTGTATGCGAATGAAGTATATTTTATGAAATAAAACAAATATGCCACAAGAAGTAAACAAATAAGCCCTAATAATAATCTACCTTGCACAATGATAATCCATTATACGTAATGTTCGTAATAATGTGAGAAAACAAATAAATCCACTTAAAATGATACAAAACTGCATTTTGAATATGTCAAAAATTACGATTAATGTCCGATATAACAATATGTGTGCTATAACAATGATGACTGCAATTCATGCAACCGCATGTTTCTAAGATGTACAACGTTCCTAGAACCGAATACTTTAAAGTGTGCGTGGTTCATACAACCATTAACGTTAAAGATAATTCGTTCGTACAACCATATACTTATGTGCTTTTGGCAATGCACAACTTCGCATATGGGTGTGGGATGGTACTCTGAAGAATCGGCTACAAATTATGTTAAAGGTTATGTTCCATTTCTTTCAATTAAGCATCATGCACCATTGAACAGTGAATTTGTGAATGAATAATTTGTAATAAAAACAATCCCATACCTTTTTTCCACAGACTTTAATGCAGTAGACAGCAGTATGGAGTATACATGTGGTGAATATGAAATGCCGCTAAGGTTTATTAACAACCCATATAGTAAATTTTGAAGAAAAATATAATAACAAATTGGAACCTGTTTTCCTGCGCACTCTGTTTGCAAATAAAATTGATTCTAGTCAGTCATGAAAAACCTTGACAGTAGTTTCTGAAAAAGGTAAAGTGTCCGTATTGGCCATACGCAGAATTGTATACCTAAGACAGTAACAAGATTTTCTTTCAAATATTGTAATAATAATAATAATAATACTGCTAGTCCCAAACACCATGATGTTCCTCAAAATTGCTGAGTTAGAATAGGCGTTGTCTCTGCACGTGTGTCTTTTTGTACATGCTGAACTGGTAAATCAGTTTTCGAAACTTTATTGATTATACAATGTTGCGTTTAAATCTCAGAACACTCTCTTCTAATCCCAGTTATGGGTTAAAGGCCAATGGAATACTTTAGATCAAATATTTTACTCTTTATATAGGTCACCAGCCATTTTAAGTGCATTATCGAGACTTGGTTTCTGTAGTTTCATGAAGTTGCGAATGACTACGTTGTAAAGTTATACAAATTGATATAATATTCAAATGTAACACAAAACAACATAAATAAAAATTTATGATAAATGCAGAAAAATGGGACTAAACCACTACCTATTTGTGCATAATTGATTGTACAAATGAGTGTCAATTCTTCCCCTATACGTAGCCTATTGGACATCACAGTTGAATTCAGTGTAGAAAAACAAATGGATATATACAAGAATACACGTCATATTCATCGCATTACGAATTTTCCGCTATATTGCTAATAACAGTCTCGATTAGCGACAATCATGACTTTCACCATAACTCTACGAATTATCATCATGTAAACTATCTAACTACTCGCACAACTTACCTGATCAGTTTGTAATTGAGGAAAAAAATATATTTTTCTTATTATGATTCTAACTTTTGTTTTGCGGGAAGTACCTTCTGACACAACAGCGGAAATGCATATCACAAATAGACTACAATTTTCAATTAAATTCAGTATACACCTTATTTATATATACATATAATGTTTCTTTAGAATAAGTAGCTAATGGCAAATAACGTTCATTATCTGTAGATGGAAGATCGAAGGACTTACCGAAATGCAGAAAGTTTTGGGGGACTAATGATTAAAGAAGAACATATGGAGAAAGATGAGGTGAAGAAAAGTGATACATAAACAAACATACAATTAATTTCATATCATGTATTTCAGGGATGTTTTGTATTCACCTTTGATATTACCTGCATCATCAGTACAACAATGCTTTCAATATGGAACATTTTTATAACCATCGGGTCACAGGTATGTGTGTAATATGACTGTCAGTCAAGGGACCGGGTTGACTAGAAGAAGATCCAAAACGGCAGACCCCATTTCCTGGTTTTATGATGTTTGTCCGTACATTGAACACAATGGAGAATGTATATGAAAAATTTAACGCTCATTGCGTCTTGATTAGTCCTCATGCAACAATATAATTGTAATGCAATAGCTCGATACTATCATAATGCTTTCTCTATTGTGCGTGAAAATATTAAATTGCCTATTTTAGCTCATATAAATACATTTTCCGTATATGACAAAAGTTTGCTCGAGAAAATTAAGATGACATTATTTTACGCTGCTTCAGTGCAGGTCACTCTACCACGCGCACTATGTGCTACTACGCTGCCAGCCCTTTCAGCCTTTCCTAGCTCGTTTAGCCCTTTAAGTTTTTTCTTGCCCTTCTAGCACATTTAGCTATGAATACACCATACTGATCATCGTATTACGTTGAATAAAAGTTGTCGATACCAAAATATAACTATCTCTTGAATCATTACCAATATAAGAAATGCACTAAACATTGCAGAACTAATACATCCATGAGATACATGCTGCCCTCTTACATCAACCCGATAAGTTTATATTCCCAAACGCTGTACAATGTTCAAGAGATTTGACTACAAGAATAATAAAAACGATAAATGGTATATCTAAATCAGAGATAAGATGGTAAATATGACTTCTTTATGATCCACCACTCACCCTTATAGCTGTAGTAATTTATGTAATATAGACACTCCTTAACAAGATCTGGGCGATCGATATGCCTCCGTATGTTAATATGCCTCCAAAAATCCTTTTAAAAAATGTGCTGTAACCTGGGCTAAAGGACCCGTTCACATCGCGATATATGGGCATATCGGTGCTAGCCACCTAAGTCGAGATACCTATATTGCTCAGACGCCATTACGAGAAAAGAAATAAGAAAACTACCAAAGGTAGCATTGTACGTATATGCAATATCAATTGTACAAACTTGTTCTAAGGCATAACTAAGTTTATTTTCTTGCCTTATTTGGTGACAACAAATTCTAACCTAAGCATCACGGAAATGCAAGTAGCACCTCTCAGTGGGAACACAAAAACGAATAGGGCAGAAATCTAGTCAACTAACACAATACATGTGTATATTGAACTTTGCAAACCTTGAAATTCAAAACTAGCTAGATAAACACTTTTACTTAAGTTTATCTTTGAAATGTGACATATTCGTTCGCCTTGCTATAAAATCGTTATGCAATTATTTGTGAACATTTATGAATGTATAAGTTGTATTAGTTGATCAACCCAATCATTGAAAATTGATTTAAAACATTTCTTTGTTTTTATGGATATTCAAAATGACTAATAAATGACTAATAAATAGGATTCAATCGAACCAGTTGGCAGGTTCTCCTTGAAATATCTTTATAGCCGTAAACTTACGTAGTACCTCAATACAAAGTTCTTTGTCTATTGTGCTTTTCATACACATAATCAAAATCAGTCTCTCTCTCTCTCTCTCTCTCTCTCTCTCTCTCTCTCTCTCTACCGGAACAATGAACCTTAATTTTTTTGTAGTATTTCAGCTGCAAAGGTATTCGCGTTTAATGGGTGTATGTGATGAACAAGAATACCCGAAAGATCCTCGCATCATTGTCCACATCCTTATTCACTGTGGTAGTTATATAAAGGAATTAAAACGTTCAGATTGACCGCCATATAAGGTTTCCGTTGGTGATTATGGACATATCAATAGATCAATGTTACTTAGTACTGGTTCAATTTAAATAGAGTGATTAGACAATGAGGCAACTAATATCCATCAATCCGTTTGTAGATTTCAAGGTCTCACCCTTTTAGTCACTACTCCTGTACATTAGTCACAAAGCAGCATTTATTTATTTTTTCATTTGTTTATTTATTTACTTATTTTTTATTTACGTTTTTTAATCGTCATCATCATTATTATCAGTATCATTGTGAGTATTATTATTATTATTATTAATATTATTATTATTGAGAATTGACATTGTGTATTTTTCACCGTAGATTGTATTATTACATATGTATATTTATTTTAATCAGGTCGCCGCACACTCTGTGCTATCATATATATATATATATATATATATATATATATATATATATATATATATATATATATATATATATATATATATATATCAGTTAAACAGATACTTTAAGAAATAGTATATATTCGCTTGCTAATTGGATGTAGAGTGAATGTTTGCACCGGACCAATGACAGATACAAATTCTTTTCTTTGTTTTACATAATAAAGTTATATGAGGTTATTGTTGATTACAAAATATGCTTTATTATAGTGCTAGACGTCTTTCTGATACCAGCAAGAATATTTATATCAACTGTTTTTCCTTAGACCTCAATGCGAATGTTTGGTAAAAGACAATTACTTTCTATCCGACCTATGGATGCATGTCTCACACCGACATAGACAACAATGTTGGATTGTGAACTTGATAAAGACAGAACACGTACTGCATTGCATGTTAGAGAGATAACTCTTATGACACAAATCATTTGTAAGCGTTATCCAGTCCAAACGGTCCCTTTTCAATGATACCGATACCTTTTCAATGATAGGCATCACATTTTTAAAACATTTATGAACATACAAAATATGATGTAGGTATCAATTAACATTATCTCACGTGTCTACCAAGAAAATCGATTTTAATAAAGCCTGATAGAAACTTCAAACCTTAAATACCGCACCAAACAAAGCTCGTTTTGTTTATTTCTGAATACAGTGTTCCATTAACATTAAGCTCCGTACAGATGGAGTTGTACAATTGTCACCGTTAAACGAATAGCTAACATTTTTCAATAATCTGTGACTCGGGACTGTACAAGTCTCATTTGTCAAAATTTACCAAGCTATGCGGTAGATCAGTGTGTATGTTAATGTTAATGAACTTGTTCAACAGCTGTTTTCACATTTGTGTTTAACTAACAAACTAGGTTTTGGGAACAAAATTGTTTTATATATGAGTTGTGTTTTATTTATATCAACGCGTATATAACTTCACATATTTGATATGAGATAATCACCTTATATCAGATAATGTAGTAACTAGAACAAAGGTCAAATTAATGATTAGTATGCGTAGCTTCTACTTCAAAAAGAAGAATTAATTTAAAGCAAAGAACGTTTTGCTTGTTTGGTACATACAGACCTTAACATAAGTGATAGGAAGGTATGACAACATGATATTATGAAGTATAAGCTTTCGACACTTTACACTAACTGCAAGTACACGATATCACTAACCCCCAGTCACTAACACCCCTATCTTCTCTGTAACACAAATAGAAGGCTTCTCTCCTTTAGATAGTGAATAAAATTCAAGTAGTATGCCAATCTGTCACGATGTATAGTAGATCACACTTTCTACGCATATATGATGGATTTGGGATAAAATCTGGACAATCAAATGCAGCAACATGGCAGGATAAACAGTAAGTATAGCCAGGTAAATGGATTTAAACAGATGGAAAGTGTGCCTCTAAAAGAACGATTTTGCTTATGATAAAGGAATCGAAAGAGACAAACGTAATATAGTTACCACTAAGAGAAAGTGCGATAACTTTACCTTAGATAAATATATGGAGGCAGTGACCCATGGGTCCAAGGACAGTCCGAAGGCACCAATACTATAAAATCCATTACAGGCACAAAACGTAGGCGAAGCATTGCGCATTGCGCATTCCCACATGAAATAAAAGGGCGAATAATTTACATAATATAGATGTATTTACTTTTATGTTGTATCTACACATGAAGTTAACTGTATTGGTCTTAAGTTAGGCACAGAGATACCCAACCAAAGAAAAGCTAAGTATCAATCTTAAACATTTTATATTTTACTGTGGAAAATTATTAAACCACCTGTACTTATATTTGCAACTAGACTGCGCGGTAATATAATATTAAACAATAAATATTATCTTTACCTTTACAAACATACACGTAAAATGTGACGTTTTATTTCTTTAAATGACATATGGCGTAAGTGAGGGAATCAAAGGATATACATAGGTTGTAGTGTATTCATTTCCTTCAAAATATTATTCATGTAATATTAATTATTTCATGAAAACATCTATTAATATTCATGCAATAAAATATATAAAAAGAATATCAATAACGTGAGAACATAAAATTCAGACTTCTGGCATATTTGATTAATGTGGTAACCATTCAGAAAAGTTTTGCCTTATATTACAAAATATAAAACGAAACAGACAAAAATGTTTATAATTAAGTGAAAGGTAATAGTGTGTTAAAAGTGGACTCATAAAAGAGTCAATAGAAAATGCTGACTTAATGAAGCTGCTCCTAATGATATTTCATCTGCTTCTAGAAACAGGAATTCCACCAAACTCATGTTTTAAAAAAAAACATGAAGTAAAGAAAGCGTTCAAAAAGAAAGAGACAAACACTGCAGGACAATACAAATAAAAGTGTATAGGACTACCATATCTTTAATGAATGACCAAAGGCTACTCATACCAGGATATCCTATAATACAAAGAGATCTACAAAAAATGAGCACCTTCCATTGAACCCTACACTGTTATCGACTTTTATTTATAGCATGCCTTAAAGAACAATACATTTGCTTTTTAAAACATGTTTTATCATAAGTGTCTGGTAAAATGGTATACATTTGGCCAAAATGGTCAAAAATTATATTAAATAACTTAATTTGTTGCAAGTATGCCAATCTTGGAGTTGCCAACGCTGACATAAAGCCAGCAGCCCAAACAACTCTGTTTGCCATGGATATATTAATATATAAAAAAACTTCCAAAGACATCATGTGTTACTTTCTTAAGATTTTATACATTTTATAGTTAAATGACTGCTAATATTTAGCACAAAATGCTCAGTTTAAATTTGTCTTACAACATCATACAAGAACAGTTTATAAGTGGTTAACACCTGTATGCGTTTCTATGGATACACTGCGAGGCTCTTTTTTCAATAGACCTCAATGCTATTGTTTGGTCAAATAAATATACGTTTGATCCAGCAGCACATGCCTGTCACAAATTGTCATCGTTAACAATGTTAGATTGTCAATTACACAGGATAGAACCAGGCACTCCATTGATCTGAAGAGAAATAACTCTGATGGAACTGAAAATACATTAACGTTTTCCAGTCCCTTATGCAGTCTCTTATCTAGTCACAACAGATGCATTTTCAATGATCTGTACTACATTCTTAAAAAGTTATAAAAGATCAAATCCATCTAGAACATGATAGATGTGGCCAATACTAGAAAACGGAGTTGAAACGCACATGTCATGCGAATTTGATCAATAAAGCAGATTTATCAAGGCAGGCGAGTCCCCACATATATCAACAACATCATTTATTTTATTGAACATAATTAAAGCATGTTAAAGAGTGAAGCACTTACAGTTTGGACATGATTCACCATTCGTAAATGTTGAACAACTTATAGTATCTGGCAATATTTCGTTTCTAATTGTCTACTTTCTCCACATATATTCACAACTCATTTTGCATGAATCAGTTCATCTGTGCCTAATTGTCGAACCTCATGATTTAACACCAAATTTCGATATGCCTATTAACAACGTTTTGCAACGAAATGGTTCACGTAGTCATTTTTCTATATTGTAACGCATCTATCGCCATTATGTCTGATAGTTCTTTAACATAAACTAACTGAACTTTTTTGTAAGAGACTATATGTGAAATCAATTTTGTTTTATTAAAATGTGCATGTTACTTTCTCCATATCAGCTTGAACAGGCATACACATATAGCGTGTCAGTATGTTAATAAATTTACTGTTTTTGTTTTGAGGATTACAATTTAATATCTGTACGATTCTGAGAAATTTTCCTCAGTGTAAAGACAAAATATATCATGTGATTTTTTTTATGACGATAATAAGTTTTATTGATGACTTTTCCGAATTGGTCTGAACGATTGCTTAAATAACTGGATTAAATTTGCATGATATGGCGAGCTTTCAAATATGTTGTAACTTACTACCATCTAATTTATGTCTGATAAGGACGAATGGATGGATGACGGAAAGGATGAATTGATGTACTGGCGGCAGGGGAGCTATTCATTTAGTGATGTTATTATTATACAGGGACTATTGTTCTAAGAGTTCAGAAACTGACCATCGAGAAGTCAAGCAAAGACAAAGATGTGTCTCTTAAAGAAATTTATTTTAAAACAATTCCTTCAAAACAGTAATATTTACCATAGAGTACAAACTGAAGGTATATATCAGAATATACTATCGTTCAGCCAGATCAGCAGAAGAGACATATCACTTTACTGCTTCAATTTACTCATTTATTCAAATACGAATGCAGGATTCAAATGGTTCTTAATCGGTAAAGCGGGTCTTATTCCATATACCTGCTACTACATCTGTGTTACCTTCAGACATGAAGGGATTTTGTATATTTCTCTTCGACAGGGTAGCTAGCAATATTTAAGAAAAGAGGTCAACATATATCTGGTTTTGTCGCTTTGTAACACTTAATATTTTTGCTTTTTAGAACAATATATTTTATCGGTTACACAAAGAATTTCAGAAACATATTCCACTGCCAGTTTGTCATAAACATGCCTCAAATCATCCCTTTACTTCCTGCCTTGAGCTGATATGGATTATCCCTTTTTTCCAGTTTCCATAAATGTTCAGTAAGTGAACAGTCATTGTACAAATTCTCAATTTTTCCCACTTACCCATTAGAGAAGGTACATTTATTACAATCACTTAAATTAATCTTATTTTAAAAAATTAGTTTGTGGCAATATGTCTATGAAGAAATCTAAACTTAAAGCTAACCACATTTGTATTTTTGGACAACGTTTAGCACAAATAAAAGGGTCAGAACAATATTTCAATCTAATTGCACACCTAACTGACTGGACCAAGTTCCGTGTTTAACTTTCGGTTTCTGTGTCTTGTTCTTATCAGAGCTAAATAAATACAATATATCACTGTTTCTTACATACCATACATAGGGGTAACACGGTACAGAGGTACATTATCTTGCAATGTATGACTCTAAATGATAGTTATAAAAGACCCAACACATCATTGCTAAAATAATAAAAAATACAATGTAATTCAAGATCAAAGAAATATATCAGATCTAGTTTGCAATAGGTGTGATGATTTTGCAGAACAACTAAGACAGGCATCATCCTTGCATTTAAAAATATATAAGTGATATTACCACAGACTTTGCAGTGTGCTACCCATGTCGTCACGATATATAGGATACATTCTATCATTTACAAACACTGACACATTACAATGTAATTGTTATGATAGTGAAATATTTTATATTTTATATTTTTATATGCACAATGGTACTACGAATAAAATATAGAAGATCATGTGTAAATCCTGATTTTATATTTAATATTTATGTTTTGGACATAATGTAGCAAAGCTGAACGTGCTAACCTAACATGGATCTTAAAGTATTTAATTCCTTCCTGAACGATGGTTAAGGGATCAGTTTACGCGTGCAGTTGTTACTGGAAATCCTTCACCCATCATTTTATACAACACAAAACGTCTCCTGCCAAAGTGAATTCTAATGTTCAAAGCACTGGAGAAAAACCAATATATAACAGTGTCAGTTCTGATATTGGCAACATTTGACCGACATTGATTAACATCATGCTTACGATGACTGGAATCAAGCAACGAGGAACAAATTTGTCTTAGATTATTAGTTCTGAATGTATATACAAGGTACATGTTATTGACTAGAAAACAATTAATTTATCTTGAATTTCCATCCAATTAGTATTAATTTATTAAAATGATTTGATTTAGGAAACATCTGATCGCTTGCGCTATTTGGGAAAAACAGTAGCATATTCCAAGTCGTTCGACATTTGTGTGATTCTGTGTGCAGAGAGTAAGTGGTCGTTTCAAACATGATATCCGGACATTCAGTTCTTTTTATGTAGCACACGATCTGTTGCGATTTCAATCTCATGCAACATTAAGGTTGACGAGAAACTAAAAGTCTCCTATTTGCAACACTGAATAACAGTACTTATTGAAATGGCAGCATGTTTCCTGAATTAAATGATGTGGGCCGTTTGCTATTAGTACCTATTCTGTAAGTTATTATTATTAGTATTAATATGGCGATCTTTCACGGTTTTCTGTGTTAAAACCGTCACCGTGGAAGGTAGGAAGTGTTCGATGACGTTGGTTCACAATCTTTTCAGAGTGATCTGTCAAATGTTTTAACACCACGAACTACTTTAGTGTTATATGGTTAAAATAAAAAACAATCTTTCTTTATTTCAATTTTCAGGGTCCATTTATTTCAAATACGATGTGAATATATTTGAAACATGAATATTATAGGTGTTTTCAGTACACATATGGAGATACATTAAACGCTACTCAAATTAAAAGTAAATTGTTCTAATTATCTATAATTAGAGAAATAAAATGAATAACATAGTTCCACGGAGACTTCAAAATATAATTATAGCTATTGGATTATTATTTACATCCTTGACAAATCATTTTTTTCATTATCCTGCAAACACCATAAACATTATAGTAGATGAATAGTTCCATCTCAGAACGATTCCTCGCAAAATAAGAGAAATATCATAGCCAGTAACTACTTTGTTTAAATTCAATAAACTGTGTTCATAGTGGTAACACATCAGTTGTGGAGCAATAATTTTTGATTAATTTAATTTGACATTTAATTAACAATGTATAAATTCATGTGAAAACATATTTGTTCAAGTGCACAATTATATGTGATGTCTCAATATATCTTCGCCAACTTGTATATTGGAATCTGAAATATGACCCAAAAATATAACTGATGTGGTATGCAAAAACACGACGATCAAGAGGTACCGAAGGAAGATATGGCAGTTTGAAAGATGTTGACTGAGAAAATATGCACACTTGCTCTGTAGTATAAGTGAGACCAAATTAATATGGGTAACGTTGACTATTTATAATAAATTACCTAAAAATATAATTAAAGTGTTTCAGCGAAAACCTATGAACAGGAAATCTAAATTTGTTAAGAAATTTTGCATTTAGTGAAATATTCGTTCCCATGTGATATTGTCCAATTTACAGTTTAAATCGTCTTGAACATATTAAATAGCAATGACGAAAACAGAACACCTCTCTCCAATCAATTATCTGCGTGGACGGAATTGTGCTGTGTGTATCCCTAACCCTATCAGTACAAATCTTACACATTCCAATTAACTACGGAATGAAATATTTATATATGAATACTGACCATGACCCTACTAAAAACCGTAATAGCGTCTAAAACAGAATGCAAACACGTGGTCACTATTTTCAGCATAGTAGTCATCAGTGTCTTAAAAACAAGGCAAGAGATATGTTGAATACTGTTTGTTGCATCCATTTTAAACAATCTGAATATTTTACGGCAAACATTTGTAGTATTATTTAGTCGAATATATTGGGAACGATTTTTCGGGGAGCAATATGTCAAACATTATATTTGTCTAAATGTTAGCTATGTTACTATTTTCTAGTTGGGATGATCATAACCTTTGTCAAATTGTTTTGAATAAGGTTTTTGTAGTGTTATGTAAATAGACTCATCAAGGGCTGTACAATTTCGAAAGGGGGGGGGGGCGGGGGCGTTGAATACCGTACACCACAGTTTGACTGAAAACGTAGGTAAATTCAGTTGCATTCATATTTGTATGAGTTGGTTGATTACTCGAGCGCTGATTTAATTTTGGATAAACCATCCGAAATAAGCTTCTATTTTTAAGATAATTTCTTTTCGGATCGTGAGGTAGGTAGGTGGTGGGCGTTAATTAGAAGGAGGCTTCTATTAAAGCAAATAAGATCGTAGTATAAATTGCTTCCAGAATCTAATTTAGCCTAAAGTCTTACATTTGTCTGCAAGGATGTTTACTCGTTTCTTCCATTATTCCTTCTTATACAGTTTAAGGGCATAAATAAATTGAACTCCATTGAGTTGCATTAATTCAATATGACCCTCATGTCTGCTACGGAGGTGGCGACCGTGAATATGTGGCTAATGTGGTTCAATGCTTTATGGTGGATACCTCCCAATATGTGGCAGATATGGCCCTTATAGAAGAGTTGGATATGAAGGATATGGCTATACTTGGGTTGGAGTCGGTAAATGTGGTAGATTTGGTGGAATCGGTAGATTCGGGCAGCATTTAGGGAGTGATAGCTGCGGTAGAACTAAACTTATGTATTGCTGATATGTTTTTGTTTACTTTTTATATTTATTATTTTTGAGACAATAACCATTACGTACGTTTTAGACCATATTATTTTTTTATTGCAGTTCGTACAGATTTGTGATATTTGAACTTAATATCGTGTCATACAAACTTAAGGGTAAATTGAGCAGAATTATACAACGAGTCTTCAGAATGTTACATATTTAGTTGGAACGAAAAAGACACGTATTCACGAAAAAGAAACCGTATGTAATATAATGTTTAAGCGCGGTCGCAACATGTAAAGGTATCATTAGCTCAAAAGGTTCCGAACCATTAGTTGTTGGCTTTTTGTTTTCCATTCACCCTAGCATAGCACAAACGTATATAAGACATTAAATCAGCCAGGTAAGCAGCATAATATTTAAGAGGTGATTTTTCACACCTCTTTATCAATCTATCAGCTTGTCATATTTGGTATTGGGTTTGCTGTTTCGTTTTTTTCTGTTTCATAAGCAAAGATAATATGTAATAATGCTACACAACAACTCGAAATCTGGTTCCTGATACAGATTATAAACAAACCTTCACTTTCAATAACAGAATAACTAAACTTAGCAGTGTGGATTACATGAGTTGGTTGTCGGATTTCCAACTGGCATATACCATCCAAACGTATATTATGGTTATCGATATCAGTCTACTAACTGGATGTTTATTTCCAGAAGCAAACACGTCTGTCAGAACACCAAATCCTTTCATCCGAGGTAATTCGAGAAAAAAAGACAACTTTTCTAATGGGACAGAAAAACACAAAGACTTGCTTCAAGAAGGGGACTGGTCTGAAAAATGAAAGTATGAAATGCCATGTATTTCTAGCTATCTCTTCGTCTTTTCGTTTGTACAACTCAAGTATTTAACGTAAACAAGAGACAGAGGTGATTGGAATTACGTCTTCAAAGTGTTAAATACATTAATATACGAAATGACTAGCAAGAAGTCACTGCCACCTTATACATAGTTCGATTATTTAAAGAGCAAATGAATGGGTAAGTCACATCCAGAAAATTTGGATACATTAGAGATAAAATCAAAAGTACGTTGTATTACCAAGTGCTTTCCAAGCAACACGATGGGCAGTTTGCATTCTAAAATGAAAGAACATTGCATGACAGCACATGAAATCAATTCTTAACCGCGTTTGTATCGTTCCAGGTATAATTTATTCTGTATTAAGTGTTAGCTTCAGAGCCGTCAAGCATATAGATATAAAATATCCCATGAAAACGTACGAATAGCAAAATACCGTACAACATGCTTGAGACCAATCATATCTTAGCATCTCTGAAGGAGACAATTTACAGATATATTTTTTTCATTTTGAAATGGGTCATTTTATTTACAAATGTACGCTGCAGATGAATTTCTTTGATAAACTTTGACGAAACAGCCATCTGGCATTTAACTTTCGGTCAAAATCAGTTTCAGATTTATATTAATAGATCTCACATGTTTCCTTGTAACGTAATTCGATGGTGAACAAGATACAATTGAAAATGAAGAAGGGCTATCAATCTACTCAGAAAGGTTATATGGCACAAGAGAAACCGTGACCTCAGAGTTCAATCTGAAATATAAATAGAAACCTGTTGGGAAGAATTTAATAACAACAAAGGGGAACGTTTCAGGAAAAATGATATTTAATAAAATTGAACAATACCGAAATCACAAGAGCTAATCTGTGTCATCTGCGGAAATGTTACACTAAAACTCTATAGAAGATATAATACGGAATAAACTTAATGGGCAACAATATATTGTTACGTGATTAAACAGTAACACAGAAAAAGTGAAAACAACAAGCATTTTCAAATTTAACAAATAATTTATTCTCCTGCAAAATTATGTAAACATAAAAAGGAGAAGAGCTTACGGTTTCAAGAATCAAATCTAAAAATAATCTAAGAATAGTCCACGAATTATATTGCAAAAGTCCTTGTAATACATGTTCTAATGATTTCAAGTTCGAAACCTGCTGGAAAATTCAAGATGGATGAGAATGACGTATGCTGTACTCAGTACTATGCTTATCTACAGTTCCTTATAGAAATACAAATAATGGCACTCCGGTATTAGAAATTCAAATTAAATTTGTAAGCAATGTCTTTCCAAAATTTCTGTGCGAATACTCCTCAAAATATTTTCAGAGAAAATAGAATTAATTCTTATGAAATCCAACTGATCTGAAGAAAATTATAACTTAAAATCTGGCTAACACAAAATAACTTGGCATTAGTGTAAAAAGCCCAAAACTGAGAAATCTCTATCAAAGTATCTCCATTAAAACTAACAAATGCGCGTAATGGAAAAACCAGAATTTCCAAATCGAAACGGGGGTTACGTGAAAATTACATTGACGGCAACCAATCATTTTACTCCAAGAAATAAAAAAATAAAAAATCTTGTTTTCATCTTAAATTATGTAGTCCCATCATGACCTTGCAAAGAACCAATCATTTTTTAAACAAATATAACTTGTCTATGAAAGTAGCCACAAGTTCTGAAACAAGGTCAGAATTTAGATCAACACCTGGTGTTTATAAACTAACAGTCAAGGTCAAACAATTTTCGGAAAAAGTATCATCTCTTGGGAAAACATTTGCATTATAATAGCATATAATAGAATAATTTGTTTGTTTTTTGTAAAAAGACAAAGAATTAACTTAAAATAAATAAGAATTAAATCAGATATACGTATCAATTTGGGCACCAATACCGTATCCTGGACAATTTCGCTTCTTTCAACCGTTTAAAATCATTGTGGTTATGCAGCAAAGGTTCGAATTATTAATGTATGTGTCACATTGCAGCTTGTCCAGTTCAAAGTATACAATCTGTACTCATTGTTCCATATATTAGTCCTAACCAATCTGACCATCACATTTATGCCACAATGATGTATCTCTGGGCAAGGCACTTTATTCTTGTTTCCTCAGCACTAAATAACATTCGTGTGCTGCTTTATTGGTAAATGACCAAGCTTACCTCTGATGTCAGAACAACATTAAAATCCTCGCGATAGCTAAGGTGGATGACAACAAGATGTGTGTGCCTGATTTCTATCGCCATCATAAATATCAACAAAATTATCTATCCAGCCAAAGGACACTCGAAAAGTGTACGTTCAGCGTTTCCGAGTGCATACAAAGTGTTTGAGAGGGTGAGACATGGAGGAAGATAATGTGATTATTTGTATAATAATCTCAGCAAACAAAGAACGTTGGTTGTTTTCTACAAACGAATTCTAATGAATTATTACGCACTAACATAGATATAACGATGTTAGAAGTTAAATTGCAATTTCCGTCTGACAACAATTCATTGGTTATGCATATTCCTCAAAGTTTCTATTTAAATATATTTTCGATGATTTGTTTGATTTAAATAATACAACGTATACATACATAAGTATTGTGACTCTTCAAAATAATTGAACGACTATTTTAAAGCAAGAATAGGGCACATTTTAGAGAAGAACACGAGTAAAAATATTCATCTAGTCAATAACGAAGTCAAACGTTTGCAACATTTAGTTACTTTTAAATCAAATATTTGTATTCCGCCCAAATCAAGCAGTTAAGTAACTTATAGATGTATACCTTGAATTTACAAAACAATCGTTATATGGTATAATACGTTACAAAACAATTACTGAATAAAGTTATTGTATTATAGGAGTTTAAGTAACCTAATGCACATTGTTTTATAACACTTTCATACACTTTTATTTAATACATAGAACAGAAAGCCCTGAAAACCGAAACCAAACACCAAACCAAGATACGAATACATTGTAAACGAGGCCTGAAAACCACATTATAAATATTTCCTTGATCCACTGGCTGACTTTATGCGTTTTGTAGGTTCATTTTATTTTACTGTTAATAGAGACAAAAACAAATAGTGGCCGGGAATAGGTTTAGCTACTGGCACATATTCAAGCTAGGAGCGCCTTTACTTATAAGTACACAGAAACTTCGTCTTTAATAAGTGGGCTGTTTAATACGAAATTTGTATAGTTTTACAGAATTGGTGGAACTAATATGCCCAGATTACAAGTTGGGACATTAATCACAAAAATACGAATATATAGAAACTGTAATAAACACCATAACATAATTTACATATTGAATGGGTAGATAAAACATATCAAAACACTTTAATTTCTTACTTTTCTCATTGTCTGGAAAATGCTGAAATATTTAAGCATTCGTCTCGAAATTGTCTTGTTATTATAAACTTGAACATTGAATGTGATAATATAATATATTTCCTTTTGTATAATCTAACACTGATAACCATCCCGATTTCAATATCTGTTTAAAGCTCATTTGCTATCGAATGAAGTCACAAAAGATGTGTTTTTAACGCATCCAAACAATGCCACTGACTTATAGACACATAACGGACGTACTAGGTCTTCTCATTTGACAGGTTTTAATTACTTAGTCAAATTAAACATTACAACTATCGTATGTTAAATTCCTTTCAAGATTTGGTCAATCCACATTAAGTGCCTATCAGAAAGTTACAAAGAATTGCATAAAAACGTATTTCATATGTTTTGATATTAGTACCGAAGCTATATAGTTAGTTATATTTTCATAATTAATGTGAATATCATTATCTTGCCTAAGTGATAAATTATACATTGTTTCGTCTAATGTAGTCCTCTATACACTTAACTTCGAAAAATGTTTTAGTCATCATTTTTACCATTATTCTTGAACATGGCCTCTTTATGATAAAATAATACACATTTTCAAAGATGGTCTAAATCTTCCACAAAATACGAATAAACGTATAACAATTCCTTTCTGATATTTGAATATGTAATCATTTAAAACAATGACGTTTATAATAAACGTCAATGTGATTGAAAGACGTATTATACGTAAAGTCACTTGTGGCAAACTATTATTGCAATTTATGACGTTTGAATTCATGTCGTGCATGTAATTGCCTTTTTTCTTTTTCTTTGGCTTTACGTGATATTCATAATTGTTTGTGTGCAATAATTATCTATCTACACCGCGAAAACAATTTTACCCCATACCCAATGTTTGTGATATAATTTGGCAAGAAATTTAATAATTAAAAATAATGGGGACTGCATACAACCATTGATAGAAACATTTCAGACAAAATATCATATGGAAAATTAATTGTATATGTAAAAACAATTAATAGTACTTTAAGTTTAATATATTCACATTCGCACGCATTAATTCATATAGATTTCTAAAATGTGCACCATTTCTAGATTTAATAAATACAGTAAATATAAGAGGTTACGCATATGTATTTAAGGCAAAATGATTAGAAAAAGGTTTTATACTTGGCAGTTCATCTCCTTTACAAACATAATTAAGTGAGCATGCAGGAGAGAGAGTTGTGGAACATTAAATATAAATGACGTATGTACATATAATGAAATGAGTGTGATGCAGAAAACGTGTGTATATTTCCTTCACTACCCATATACCAAACGTGTGTGGCTGTCGAAAATACAAATATCACATATAAATCTTTTCACTGACTTCTGTTGCGTGAATTTTATGGAAATTAGCAACTACTATTGTACACGAAATGCCCAGCATATCATACTTAATGGCGACGCGTGTATTTTATAATGCAATAAAAGAGGTATATAGCAAGTTCTTTCAACACATTGATTTAATACCATCTCAAACAACGTGAATCCAAGTAAAACATTAAATGTAGAGCAGAGAGAAAATGCATACTTACAAATGAATCGGCTAAAATCTTATGCCAAGAAAGTATAAACCTTCATAATATCAAAAGAAAATTAATATTTCAAGAAACTATTCTGTAAAATGTTTACTATGTAGTTTGAATTTCGTACAAAAACACACATATGCAATCTGTGACGTTATTAAAACACTGCAAAAGAAAGATCAAAATATCAGCTTTGGATTGTTTGACTGAAAGACGGAGTATCATTTGATTGACAAAGATTAACAATTATGTCAATCGCATTCTTTTATCCATTGATACATCTGTCAGCATGAAATAGAAAGACTGATTATATATACGTCAAACGGTGACCTTTGCAAAGCATCGGAATTTTGATTATGCCTTCATAGTATGACTAATATTTGACCTCTATCCAGGCTTGTACACAGATTCGGTGGCACATGATAGTTAACAAATGTCTGCTCTGTAAGCAGAAGATGCTGAGTAGCATCTGTCTCCAGCATGAATCCACACTGTGTAGAGACTCGTCGCTATATTTATAATCCGACAATTATGAACTTTCTAGATCATAAAACATTTACACACAAAGGGACATAAGTCAATGCCGGATAAAGCTTTATAATAGCTTAGATAACGAATACAGGTCTATGTCATATGACAACCAATGGTACTTTCCAGAGATTGATACAGCGGAAGGGTACTGATAAATCTTCAAATAATATGGGATATCTTGAATCTATATCTATCCACAGACTCAAATAACATGCAAAGCCTTTGTGCCTTAAATCTATCGAAGTAGCCCCCTGTCTCAAACAAGTATGTGGACATGTCCGTTGTACACGGAAACGAATATGATGTCATGTCCGTTGTAAACGGAAACCATTATGCGGACATGTTCGTTGTACACGGAAAATATACATTAATCAGGGAAATTCTAAAACCAACCCAAGCTTGTACATTGAAAATATAATTTAAGCAGGGGAAAGTTTAAAACAGCCCAGACCTTAACTCAAAGTACAGCAGTACAACGCCATGTTTATACAAACATACTCAGTCCATATAATAGTGAACTAGCTTGTGTCGAATTAAGACATTGTACTTTACTCATTTTGTTGTTGCTGAGTTTAATTATAGTGGCGTGCGCACAGTTGTGTATGTACCACTTTTTCTGACTGCACCGCAGCCTGCTAGTTGTTCCTGGGGAAGGGAATGGCTCCACCTCCCCCATGCTTTTATGGGTTCAATGAACCCTGATAGTTTGGCCTCAATCTGTGGGTCTATAAAGGTCCCTTACAGTTGAATGGGTGGCTGTCATTAGTGGGAAGGAGAGCTCGGGAATGGTCCTGGTTGCTTCACATCGCTGGTTTCTTGTTGCATTTGACTGGTGCATTTTTTTAAATAAATGTTCTAAAAATGGTGGGTGGTGTTCTATGCTGTTTGTAGAGGCTGTTAGTAGAAATCATGTATGAAGAGAGATTTTCAAGGTTATTATAGTATTACTAGTCGAGCTGTTTAAGGTGTGCTTCCTACGTTATGTTATTTATAAGTGTTTAGATATTACCTCTTTAAGTTATTTATTTATTAATGTTTTTAGAGATTGAATGTTATTTATACTTTATTTAGCAAGAGACCGGAGTCCTAGCCGATTACACGGTTTGTTAAGGACATCTAGGACCGGAGTCATAGCTGATTACTCGGTTCGTTAAGGACATCTAGGACATCCGATTTTGCGGTTTCCTTAGTTTTTGATAGGTGCTTCGTAAGTGAATTATTTATTAATATTTTTATAAAATTGAATAATATGTATGGGTTTTTATGTGGGGGCTTCTAGATTTATTTAGCTAGTTACTGTGTCTTTTGGTTTTGTGGGGATAGTAATTATATTTTGTCCTGCTGAGTCTATGAAATTATTTTTATTTTTGCATGCTGATTGTTTATTTGTATTAGAGTCTATAAGTAACTCTGGGTATGTGTGTGGTGATCCAATCTTTTTTTGGTTGTTGATAAATATTTTCCTAGCGGGTTGATATTTTGGGCATAATTTGAATACGTGGTGTAGATCTTCGGTGGTGCAGCAGTTAAAGCAGTTAATAGTTACTGGTTTGGGTCCTATCAACCTTCCAAAACTGCTTGCTAGCTTAGTTTCTCCAGTTATTATCTTGTTTATGGTTTTCTGTTCTAAATAGGTACCCTTAGGTAGCTATATGTTCCTATCTACGATTTTTTGGGTTTCATGGTGCTTTTTACCTTTTGTGGAAGAGTTCCAAAAATCTTGCCATGTTTGGTCTGTATATGTTTGTGCGAAGCTTAGTGCCTCTGTAGAGGTATAGTTAAGCTTGATAGAGTTTTGATCTCCATGTTTGGTTTGTGCAACTTTGTGTGTTGTTTCGTTGCCAGAGATTCAAATGTGCGATAGTATCCACATGAGCTCGTCTAATTGATGTGCTGTGGTGATATCGTTGATTAATTGGCACGCTCTGTCGAGGAATTGTTCCCAGGAGTGTGTATTGCGATTTTGGATCGATTTGATAACTCTTAGGGAATAGTTTATAATGACTGCTTTAGGTATTTGGTTGTCTTTGATCCATTGTATTGGTTCAAGTATAGCCCAGAATTCAGTGGTGTAAATGGAGCAATAGTCAGGTAATCTGGATCCCGTTTGTATATTGAATTCAGAGATGACTATTGCTGCTGCTGTTCTTGGTAGGTTGTTTGTTTTTGATCCATAGGTATATATTTTAACATAGTCCGGGTATTTTTGGCTGATTTCGTTTTACAGTACAGGTTTTACAGTACAGGTTTTAGTAAGTTTTCTTGTCCTTCCTTATTGCCTAATTTGGTAGCTTCAATGTTAATCCTTGGTGGTTTTTGTAACCATGGTGATTTGTTCTGGTCTGTATTGTTTGATACATGTTTTTTAGTAGAGGTATATTTTCTCTTATTTCAAGGATTACTTTGCCACTTGGTGTGATGGGCATGATTTTGGGTTTACACTTATTTATAGCTATTTTGGTGGGATGGTTGTCCGGGTGGGTATCTAATTGAATGGAGTATCGGAGGAGCAGTTCTTGCCTACGTAATGTTAAGGGTAGTTCTCCTAATGATGTTGAGGGGAGTGTTCCTGTGCATAATAGTAAGGCTTTTCTCTGGATAGTGTCAAGTTTTTGTAGTACAGGTTGTTTAGCCGAGTTATATGCTTGGCAACCGTAATCCAGTTTTGATCTAATTAGGGTTTCATATATGTTTCCTGGTTGGATCCCCAGTCAGTCCCTGTGATGTTCCTGAGTAAATTGAGATCTTTGTTACAATTCTGGGTGAGTTGTTCAATGTGCTATTTCCATGTGAGTTGGTTGTCAAAGAACATTCCTAGGAATTTTACTACTGTTACGTATTTGATTAATTGATTTTGTATATAGAAGTTTGGATAGACTGTGTTGTTATTTCGTTTTGTGGGTGAATATGATTGCCACAGTTTTTTCATGAGATATTTTGAAACCCCATTTGTCCACCCATCTCCCGATGTTGTTTAGGCTCTGCTGGATTTCTTTAACTACTGTTTTATTGGCAGGATTTCCATTCCTCCATATGACACTATCATCTGCAAATTATGACAAGTTTATTTTTGTGGAGGCTGCATTGAGATCAAGGTCGTTTACCATTAGGTTAAATAGTAGGGGACTTATTACACTGCCTTCGGTGTTCCATTTTCAAGTGAAAATTCTTCCGAATGGGTGTTGCCTATTCTTGTGGTAATTTTCCGGCCTGTGAGGAAATCGCCAGTCCAGTTGAACAAGCGTCCAGTTACTCCAGCTTGGTTTAATTTAGTCCTTTGGTCCATACTAGGTCGAACGCTTTTTCTAGGTCTAGAAAAACCGCTATGAGGTTGCGATCGGTTTTCCTATGTGCGTTAAAAGCGAGTTTGATGTCTGTTTCCAATCTAAGAAGTTGGTCAGTGGTGGACCGTTTGTTCCGAAAGCCACATTAATTATGGAGAGTAGGTTATTGGTTTCTAGGTGGTGTTTTAACCAATTTGCGATTATTATCTCCAGTATTTTGCAAATATTGTTTGCAAGGGAGATGGGTCGGTACGAATTTATGTTGTTGGGATCTTTACCTAGTTTGGGGATTGGTATTACTATGACCTGTTTCCATTTGGTGGGTAGTTGGCCTTTATCCCATATCCTATTAAAGAGATTATTTATGGCTATTGTTATATTGATATGTAGTTTTATTTATAGATAATGTAACCTAATTGATCCTTACCAGGGGATGTTTCGTTTTTGGATCGTAGGGCTATCTCCCATTCATGTACTGTGATGTCGCTATTTAGGTGAGATTCTTTTGTTCCTTTGTCTTGAAACATTTGAGGTGGGGTTTCCTCCATTATTTTTTTGTGTTCTTGAAAGTTTCTGGTGTGGTTATTCTTGCTACTCATGTTTGAAAAATGCTTCGCTAGGAGGTCTGCCTTATCTTTATTTGTTATGGCATTTTGAATTTGTGATGCTGAGGTAGTTGCTTTCCCTTTTATGGCTTGTATCTTGTCACATATTTGTTTTGAGTTTGATTTTAGACTCAGTTTTTATAGTTTGTTTTAGTATTTTTTCTTTATCATTATATTGCTGGAAGTAGATAGAATGTTTGGTGCGTTTATATTTATTTAAGGCCCATTTTTTGTCTTTATGTGCTATAGTGCACTGTTTAGTCGACAAAGGTACAGGGGTTTTATCTTGGATATTAGTTGTCTTTGGGATGCATCGGTTAGCTGCCTCTATAACTGTGTCTTTTATGTTATCATAATACATATCAATATTTGGGCTTTCTAAGTTATCTGGATTTACTCTAGCTAGTAATAATTGGAATTGGTTCCAGTCTGCCTGTTGGTACCTCCATTTAGGTGGGGTTTCGTTTGGAGTGTATTGAGGTTTTGTCTGAATATTGATTGTGATGCGGAAATGATCACTTCCTAACGCATCTTCTTGATCCACCTACCAATTTGTGATTTGAGCCAATTTTGGGGTAGTGGTGGTTAGGTCTATGGCTGAGAGAGTGCCATCCTCAGGGTTTAATCTAGTGTTCGATCCGTCATTTAAGATGACCAAATTGTTCTCAGTTATCCATTTTTCAACCATTTCCCCTATTTGATCCTTTTTTTACCTCCCCACAATTCACTGTGTGCATTGAAGTCGCCACATATAATTAGTTTGTTGTTGTTGCTATTAGTGATTGATCTTAGTGAGATAAGGATGGCAGGGCAGAAGGTACCCACTGGGTCGTATGCATTTATTATTTGAATGTTTGTGGTTCCTATATGTATCATTACTGACATTATTTCGATGCTATTAATGATGTTTAGGTTAGGGGATACTTCTATTATTTCATAGTAGGTTAGTGTATCTATCAAAAAAATTGCTAGTCCACACCCTTTTTGCCCAATGGGTCTGTTTTGAAAGATTCCCTGGGTATAGCCTTGTAGTTTGGGCAGGCGTTTGTGTTCTTGAGTTATGAGGGTTTCCTGTAGGCAGATTACGTCTGGTTTATGGCCGTATTATTCAGTTTGTTCTGCAGTTCTGATGGGTTTTTACAGATTCCACTGCAGTTCCATTGCCAGATGGTGATTTTATTTTTACTCATGCTAATGGTTATCTTAAAAGTACAACAGTACAATGCAGTGTTTGTATAAACATACTCAGTTAGTATAATAGTTTGCTAGCATGAGTCGAATTAAGTCATTAAACATTACTCATGCAAATGTTTATCTTAAAAAAAACTGGTGCATATATATATATATATATATATATATATATATATATATATATATATATATATATATATATATATATATATATATATATATATATATATATATATATATATATATATATATATATATATATATATATATATATATATATATATATATATATATATATATATATATACATAGATAGATAGATAGATAGAGAGAGATAGATAGATAGATAGATAGATAGATAGATAGATAGATAGATAGATAGATAGACAGATACATAGTATTAGTATATGTGTGCGTGTGTGAGAGTGTGTGTGATAGTCATTGATTTATCATCTTTATCGGTCTTTAATGGATATTGACAGATGTGTCCAGAGATAAAAGACCGGTATGAGTATAAAACAACTTCTCTGTCAACCTTGTAGTAGTCCGTCTTCTAACCGAATCCGAGAATTCGATCTTTCTATAAGAGTTTGTAATAACATCAACAATCGCACAGATGAGTGATGTTATTGGACATTATTTGCAACACGTACAGGGTGAACACCGTACAATATATAATCCATCAATACTTAATTTCTGCTGACATAATGCAGTTTTATATTCTTAACTATTGATAATTGAGTCATAACACTTGTGTATAAAATTAGTAATATTTAAGATCTCCTATCACATAATCGTGTGTAAACATGATGGCAAACATATTTGTTATCTTATCTAAAATATATCTGTCAACCTTAACAAAGTCTAATTAGACATTTAACGTAGAACACGATTTAGGAGGAAATTCGTAATCGTGGAGGAATTCATTTCAGAGAAATAACTTTTCATTACGTGTGCTATTTGAATCGCTATCATCTTTGATAAATAAGTATGCTAGCGTAGTATCCCGGTGTCCATCAAAATCTTCTCTTTCTTTTATTTTTTCATTTCATGATTTATATTTATATCACCCACAGCCACGTGTTTGCATTAAACTTGCCAGAAAGCTAATTCATTCATTCATTAAGTAAGCCAGTATTAAATTAATTATTTAATTTTTAATTAAATAATTAAAATTACAATCAAGTAATTTGTTTATTTGTAATTACTGATTTAGTTTAGAGTGGAAAATGTTTATTTGCTTAAACGTTAGAAAGGGTATTTGGCATAATAGTTATTTTGTTTCTTACTGAATCAATTGTAACTGGATGACATGGAAGACCTAGTATGTATATACGTACCTGTTGATCTGACCAGATGCATCCACAAAATGTTTCATTTGTGACGTCATAATGTTTGCCCATACATCACAAATGTGACTTTTGAATTGAAGGCGAAAAGCCTAACCAAAAGCAGGAGCAGGTGAATGGCGAAAGGAATAAATTAAGTTGTCATGTTCAAAGCTCAATATAATATGAACAAGTTTCAAAATAAAACAATAATTCAGCATTTATGAAGGTAACACACTGAAGTTTGTTTGTAAATCCACGATCAGTTGCAGATGTACTTTCCATTTGTTCATATCATTGTGAAAGCTTACCAACCAACCTGAAATCCTAATGAAGATATTGTTTATATTTTCTCAAGCTACATTTTTCATTCCGATGCCTGCAAAATCCTGGCTCTTTTCTCATTGCCAGAAACCGTAGAAAATGACCACATATCTACTTGGTAAACCATACCCCGGTGATACATTATAATAAACATGAATCTTATAGTTTTGACATCTGTTTTTTGCAGACGAAAATGAAAGTTGCACTAGTTCTTCTAGCCTGCATAGTAGGTGCTGCCATCGCCACATATCCATTTGGATATGGTGGTTATGGAGGCTACGGTGGCTACGGTGGACATGGGCTTTATCGTGGACTCGGTGGTGGATATGGCGGATATGGTGGATTTGGTGGATATGGCGGATATGGTGGATATGGAGGATATGGCTATCCATGGGGAGGATTCGGTGGTTTTGGTGGATTCGGTGGGGGTTTAGGGGGATTCGGCTTCGGCAGACGCTGGGGAAAGTAAGGACTAAAATTCTTTATTCTGTATATACTTTGTATCCAGTCATTTAATGCTTCTGAGACAATTAGCTTCTCTGATCATTTAGTCAATACTAATCTTTCCATTACAGTTCCGTAGGAATCTTGGTATTTGTACTTAAAATCTTCCTATATAAATTGCAAATTCAGGAGAGTTATCCAACGATTCTTCAAAATCATTAATACTTAGTGAGGAAGAAAACAATCTTATTTATAGTAAGGGAAGTGTCATGTGTATTTACGTCGAAAGGTTATCCATCATTATTTGTTTTCATTACTTCACGCAAACGCAAGAACGTATACATAATCAACTAGGGAAGCAAATGATGTTTACAGTTTGGTTTCCACTCCTCATTTTGGAATCTGTTCGTTTGTTTGTTTTGGATTGTTGCTTTTTGCATTTTCTTTTCTACTTTTTCTAAGGAACAGTGTTACAAAATGACACGCGATCCAGTGTTTGATACAGATTATAAATATTTTAAAAAGCTTTATCTGCGGTAACTGTTATGATAACATCCCAATTATAACATTGCGAAATCTCTTGATATTTTGATTTGCATGTGATACAAATATACAATTTAAAAGCAGCCAATTACATTTTGCAAACGTTTCAATTATATACTGATCAAATACTTTCAATGGTGTTCTTAGCTGAAACTTGCCTTCCTCATTCTAAGAAAAGCTTGCTTCCAAGTAGTCACCCGATTATGTTTCAAAATCCGCAATATTTATAAATGTATAATATGTATTACTTTTATCTAACCAATCATAGCACATCGACTATTTTATATAACAAACATGAATTTCTTTTACAGATATTAAGACGACTATATTTATCCGATGATTTAATCTCACCGGAACAAAATATCAACTTCTTGAATCATCCTTTTAGCTGTATTCATTTGTAGAACCTCAATAAAAATCTTTTGCAGAAAACAATACAAATGTTTATCTCTGCTTTGCTGTGGTATATTTAATACACTGGACAACAAATTTTTACAAAAGTCATGTTACTGAAATAAAATTAGTCAATTCTTATCAATTTTTATGTGCTGAACACGAATATGACAGTCAAATTGCAAAATTGGCTCTAGTTTTTTTGTAATCTGCAAGAAATTAATGTTTACATAACGAAATGCATTCCAATAGTAAAAGGTCAACTGTAATAGCCTACCTATAAAAAATCAAGTCATTGACTACATCTTAGATTTCTTCGCCTGTCTCTTGTACAGCTGTTCGGGAGCATCTCTGAGGAGTGTCCAGCAGTAGTCAGCCAGCATTGTAGTGGACCATTTTCCCTGGTATCTTTGTTCCATTGTTGCGATATCTTGATGAAAACGTTCGCCGTGTTCATCACTAACAATACCACAGTTGCTAGGAAAGAAATCCAAATGGGAATGAAGGAAGTGAATCTTTAGAGACATATTGCAGCCAAGTTTCTTAAACTTCATCAACATGTCTTCTACTAGTTCCTTATAGTTTTCTGCCCTAACATTTCCGAGGAAGTTTGTAGAAACTAGGCGAAAAGCATTCCATGCTTGTTTCGCGTCACCTTCCAGCAAGTTGTTGAACCGGTCATCTTTGAAAAGCTCTCGAATCTGAGGACCCACAAAAACTCCCTCTTTAATCTTTGCTTCGCTGAGTAGAGGGAATTTTTCATGCAGGTATCGGAATGCTGGCAAAGTCCGGTCAATGGCTTTCACGAAGTTCTTCATCAAACCTAGTTTGATGTGAAGGGGTGATAGCAAGATTTTCTGAGCCTCAACCAGAGCTGGGTGTTGGATATTCTTCTCTCCAATGGCTACATTCTGCCTGTGAGTCCATTCCTTCCTCATGTAGTGCATTTCCCTTGCTCGGCTATCCCACTCGCATAAGAAACACATGTATTTTGTATATCCTTGCTGCAGTCCCATTAAAAGGGCAACTACCTTCAAATCACCACAGAGGTGCCAGCTGTACTTGTTATACTCAATGGAATTCAGTAGCTGCCTTAAGTTATCGTATGTCTCTTTCATGTGGACAGCATACGCTACTGGAATAGATGGAAGAATGTTTCCATTGTGCAAAAGCACAGCCTTGAGACTCAGTTTCGAAGAGTCCACAAATAGTCTCCATTCTTGTGGGTCATGAGTGATTTTTAAAGCATTCATGAGGCCCTCAATATCGGAACAGAATATCAGATTACTTTCCTTTCTGAAGAAAGGCTCCAATTGCTGGTGGCGCTTTCGATATGCAGTAATTGTGACATCTTCTTCTAGAAGATTCCATTGTTGGAGTCTTGATCCTAGCAATTCTGCCTTGTTCTTTGATAAGTCCAAATCACGAATCAGGTCATTTAGTTCTTCCTGTGTTATTCTGTGTGGGGTTGATGATGCACCACAGTGAAAATCTGGATCACTGCATGCTGATGGACCAGGAGAAGAACAGGTTGACTCACCTTTGTCTTCGTCAGATGAATCAAGAGAATATTCTGCTGGAGGTTCTGGAATAGGAAGTCCCTCACCATGTGGAACTGGTCTCAATGCAGACGGAATGTTTGGGTAGACTATTCTCGACTTCTTTCGCTTCGTTATTCCGCCGGAAAGAGGAGGAACCAAGCAGAAGTAACAGTCATTTAGGTGGTTGCTTGGCTCTCTCCACACCATTGGGACTGCAAACGGCATTGATGACCTTTTGCAATTCAACCACTGTGAAAGCTGTGTTGTACATGTAGCACAGCATATATGCGGAGCCCAAGGCTTGTCTTGGTCACCAACCTTGCATCCGAAGTAAAGATGATATGCCTTCTTCACTTGAGAATTGATACTTTTCTTCTGGTTGGCAAATGTCACTTCCCCACAAATATAGCAAAAATTGTCCGCGGTATTAACACACTTTCGAGGCATTACTGTTCTTTATTGTACGTAAATGGATAAAATAATAAGTTTTATGTAACAGTAGCTTGAACTGTCTCGCACAACGTCTAAAATATTTTAAATGCTGAACCTATCTGATTGGGCTTTATATAGTACACTGCTTACGTCAGCTTCAGCAGCCGCCTGGCATTAGTATAATAGGCCTACACATGTATAGTACACTGCTGACGTCAACTTACTTCAGCAGCCGCATGGCATTAGTATTGCATTGCATCAGAAAATGATGCAATCAACTGTGGATGATGTGAGCATGATGGTATTATGCAATGTTACATCATTATTCCGGATGTTGCTGCAGTCCTACTGGAGAAATTTACACAGTGAAACATAGAAAATGAGGTATATGAATATCTTCAAAACGAGAGCTAATACAAATTTTTCACGGTTATATTCGTGTTCGGCACACCAAAATACTACAGATTAGGGCCTTTTCAAGTCAGTAATGATTTCACTGTTGACCAGTGATATCTGTCTCTGTATCTGTCTCTGTCTCTCTCTCTCTCTCCATGCCAGGCCAATTATATATATATATATATATATATATATATATATATATATGAGGAGATTTTCTCTTTGTCAGATTCTCACATTGTTGTCTTCAACCTTAGCTATCGTTACTGAAAGGGATTAGGCTTTCTCCTGATGATTACCGGCACAACAACACATAAAGATCATTTAGTACTAACGCAATTGGATTAAAGTGCCTTGCACATTGTTAGGTCAATGTAGCCTACTACACTGATCCCACGTTAGGATTCGCTAAATAATTCCGGGTCACTGGACCGGCACGTTAGCTAATGACACGCCCAGGTTACCTATATTTTAATAATATATGTAGTTGCTTATATTTTGGCACATTGTCATCACTATAATAATAATAATAATAATAATAATAATAATAATAATAATAATAATAACATTATTATTATTGATTTTTTGCATTTTTCCCAATGGCTCGTATTATGAAGTCTGAATATTTAATCTGTTCAGGACGTTGCGCACTCAGAATATTCTACTTATTGTGCTTTCATACCAACATATATCGATCAACCTCATGGTTATTGTTAGAAATGGTACATATACGTTAACTAAATGAATTCTGTGAAGTAATATTTTGGTACCATAAATATCATCAACACAAGACTCTTAATTCTCCACTATAAACATATATGTAATTATTTAGGGGCCCCGAGTGGGCGAGTGGTCTAACGCGGATCACTGCCATTTCACCTCTGTCTGCGTGGATTCGAGTCTCGGATTCAGCCAATGTGGCTATGTGAGAAAGCTTGCCAGAAGCTTCTCGTGGGTAGATGGTTCTTTCCGGGGTTTTCTCGGGTTCTTCCTCCACCATTAATACTGGCCGCCATGTGTAGCCTATCGTGTGCTGAAAAATGGCGTTAAACCCTACAACAACAACAACAATTATTCAATTTTCCAAAAATAAACATTAGTATGGATCTATACGTCATTCATATATCAGGAATATTTATAACGCATCAGTGCAATAAAGAATCAAGTTTGACCACTTACAGGACGGAGAATATATATGGTTGCAGTTAAAATCACTTGCGAAATGACCAATTTCTCAATTAGGTCCTACATCCGTTTTTGCAGCAATTTAGGAATCCTACCTCTCTAAAAGTTTTAAATGCATCCATGGATATGCTGTCATATCATTCACTCATACTAGAATTAATCTCACAAAGGAGTGATACCTCACTCACTGCTGCTATTTAATAATGTATAGAAATGTGATGATTTAGAGGGTTTGTGACAACAGATCGGAGTTTAGGTTGAAGATCAAGTTTCTTTAAATATGGATATTAAGATTCCCTCGTGATTTGTTCGATGACACATTATATCAAACTAATAAAACATATATCAACGAAATATAAGTTATAGCGAACGGATCTAAAATGTAATTGTGCAAAAGAGTTAGCACAATATCCGCTGAAAACGGAAGTGAATTTTAGCAGATGTACGAAACCTACGAACTTGATTCAGATATTGTGCCTACACTCTGCTCAAGGTTCCATTGTTATATATTACATAAACATACCTTAGTTTGCGTAAAGATATATTATGTTAAAAATTAACTTTCTATACTTTAAAATGTATCAAACAATTCTGACAAAGATACAAATAATATGCGAGGAAATATATAATAATACACAACTAATTATTGTGCACCTGAATGTAATTGTCCCTAACGATTCAAGTTTATCACAAAATTCTTGCGAATCAATTAAATACATGCAGTGCCGAATATGTAAATATTTGGAAAGACACGCCCACAGGCGTCACAATAATATATTGATACAGATAAGCATCTGTAAGTAAAGAGAACATATGGGAACAATTCGTATATCTAATCATGAAAAAGTTAATTGTAAATTCTCCATTTGTCAATCTATCCATTGTAGGTACAATATTTTCAAATAACTAAATGATATAAAAAAAGTTCTCACCAGGATCCTTTATATTTTCTCCTTTTTGTAAAGAGGAAACATAAAGTGATTCACAAATAGCAGCATAATTTAACTTTACATTATATAGGAATCATGAATAAGGTTCAGGGAGCTTACAACTTTAAAATTTTTCAACTCAGATACGTTTAGTCTGAAAGAACTGCTTGTCTCGAAAATCTGTTTAAATGATGTAAAATCAAATTCTGCAGGGTTTTGTTTCTCCATCATTTAAATAGTTTCTAGAGTTTTGCATTTCTTGAAAGCTATGCATAAGAAAATAAGGAAACACCAAGGGAATTAAATATAATTATCTATGCTAAGGATCAAACAATATAAAGTTAGAATAAACATATTAATGCAAGAAAACACGGGTTTAAAATCCTTTAGAAAAAGGAAAGTATAAGCTCAAATTAAACATATATATATATATATATATATATATATATATATATATATATATATATATATATATATAAATTTTAAAAAACTAAAAAAATTAAAAATTAAAAAATAACACACAATTAATGAATGTCATATATTGTTTTTGAATTTATACCTTTTGATATACCGTATTAGGACGGTGAATCCAATAAGTTTCCTTTAGCAGACGTTCCATCTCAGAATCAGCTTTAACAATAGGTTGGAAGGAGAAATCTTGCAAGGTATGGGAAATTTTGTTAAAATGTGCGGCAACATGAAATGAAAATGATTGATCGATATAATTTTTTATATCTGATCTATGTTGGTTCATACGTTTATATATGTGTTGACTGGTTTGTCAAATATATTGGATGCCAGATATTTTGCACCTTATCAAATAAATAACATTTCATGTTGTACAATTAGTATCACAACGCATATTAAAAGTTTCCTTCGTATTATTACTATTGACAGAAGTATTTGCATTAATAAATGAACAGTGTGAACATCTAGGTCTATTACATTTAGTTGATGATCCTATTTTATATGATGTTTTTTCTAACTTAGTTAGGAAATCTTTAAGATTTTTAGTCCTTTTATAAGCAAGTGTGGGTTTGCTTTCGTGCAGTGTAGCGATAAGTTTAATAAATCCCAATGTTTTTTGATAATCTTACCTACATTAGAAAAACATGGATTATATTCAATAACAAACCAAATGATACCTTCATTTCTACTTTTGATTTTACATTGTAAAGATTCAAGTTGTGTAAGAGAAGATACCTTTTGGAAAGCAGTATTAATGATGTCAATTGGGTAATTTCTATTAAACATATCCTGACCTAACACTGTCAAAGATGATTTAAAAACAGCGTCATCCGAAGTAAATCTTCTGTATCTTTTCGCTTGACTATATTATATCCCATTTTTGCCTGATTTAGGATGGCATGAAGAATATTCAAGATATTGATGAATATTAATGTTTTTAACATGAACCATGGTAGTAATGTTATTAGTTTCATTTTTCACGACATCTACGTCCAAAAATGATACTTTAGTATTAGAGACATTGAATGTAGATTTTATTGTTGGATGTAATTTGTTTAAACTGTCTATAAAATAATAAAGGTCTTCTAATGAATAACTCCAAATCATAAAGACATTGTCTAAAAATCTTAACCATACATGTAATTTTAAGAGACATTCATTTAGAAAATCATTTTCTATTTTCCCCATAAATAAAGATGCATAAGCAGGTGCCATAGGACTACCCATTGCTGTTCCCATTTGTTGGAGATAGTTTGTATTATCAAACTGAAAAAAAGTTTTTTAAATCACAAGTTTCATCAAATCACAAACATGTTCTTTTGATAGTTTATATGTATATTTGTTTTTCTTTTCAAGATAATATTTGCACGCTTCGATACCATCATTGTGTGGTATATTCGTGTAGAGTAAAAACACATCAAGTGTAATAAGGAATGAATTTTCAGTTAGTTTCGATAAAGATTTCAATTTGGTAATGAAATAAAAAGTATATTTGACATATGAAGGCAGTGATTTCATCAGTGGTTGTAAAATGTGATCAAAATATTGCGATATATTATTTGTAATTGAGTTATATGTAGAAATAATGGGTCTACCTGGATATCCTAAAGGTAGTGACTTATCAACCGTTTTATGTATGTTTGGTAAAATATAAAACTGAGGTTTGCGTATTTTATTTGGGAAGATATCTAGTTCATCATATATGGAATACTTGTGTACAGAAATTTGATTAAAATACATTTGCTTATTTTTTCTTTAATTTCTTCAGAAGGATTATAGGAACCTTTTGTGTATTATTCTTCATCATTTAATTGTTTTTCAACTTCTTTAATATAATCCTCCTTATTCATTATTACTATGGTGCTAGACTTATCAGCTTTTCTAATAATAATACTTTCGTCATTTGATAAGGTACGTACAGAATTTAGTTCTTCTTTCGATATGTTTGTAAAATGTTTTCTTTTAGGACTGCTATTTAAAATTCTTGTTTACTTGCTTCAATATGAAAATCGAGATAAATATCTAGTCCACTAGAACATGTAAATGTTGATTCTTTTTTTATTGAAAAAGGGCTTATCTTGTAGATGAAAACTATTTCATATTGTGAAGATGTACATGATTGTGAGAAAAAATCTTTTAAGTTTTGTGTATCTGAAAAATGCTTCTGCTAAATTAATATTATCATGCACTTTGGTTCTCGAACACTATGATAATCCGTTACCTAGAATAATATAATCACTATTAGTTAGAATTCTTGTGGAGTTTTCTTCGCCCCATTTTTACTGCATCCACATAGGTTGCCTTTTGTGTGCTTGGGGCTGCTAGGTTGTTTGCTTGATCATTTTTGCAATTGTTTTGAATGGGTCTATTATTTGTTTCAGTGTGATTTGGGTGATAGGTAATTCTTGCTGTTGGCGATGCTTGTTACATTTCTTTTTCATGTCTTGGTTGTTGGTTATTCCGTGTGTGATTCTTAGTTATTGCACGTTTAGTTTTTACATTGATGAGGTTAATTGACACTGCTGATTTATTTGGTTGTTGATTATCTCTTTTAGATTTTTCTCTAGTTATTTTCGATGCCGATGTTTCTCTTTGTCTAGGAAAATTGTTTTTTTCTCTCTGTAAATTCTGTAATTTTTTATGTTGACTTGATAATAGTTCGTCTTTTTTAGATTCCGTTTTTTCAAAAATGCCAGTATTTTCTTTTATCAATGTTTCTAGTTCATATATATTTTCTTCTAGTTCTTTGCCTATCTTGATCACTCTCCTCTGATGTTCTTCTTTTAGTCTATCACATATTTCCAACGATACTTTTTTCAATAGGGGGTCAATAAATTATTAAAACTTCTTTGATGTTGTATCATTCCCAATATGAACTTTTAATTTTAAACGCAATCTTTTTTCCTATAATATAACTTACATTATAAACCAATCCTGGCCAGCCAGACTCTATTTTATGTTAATCCATTTCCAGACTGAGTCCCATTTTTCCATACATTTAGTATTATAACTATGCCATAAAAATGATATCGAGGTGCTCGGCCCTACGTATAAACACAAAAACATGGTGCCATGCAACAGATTGGTTCCGGACATAGTAATGGCAAAAAACAACATGTTCAACTCTTCATAAAGGTAATCTCCTCCATCCTCAGCTTGCGCTTACGAGACAAAGCATATATGCTGTTTCAAAACTCACATCGCAAAATGTATATAGCAAATGTCAACTCTCCGTGGCTATCACACAACTGAGCAATGGTGAAAAATGTCTAGGGTACATATTCACCGGTGCTACGGTACCTATTTTGGTTGCTGGGTCACATATTCATGGTTGCTATGGTACATATTCTTTGTTGCAAAGATAACTATGAAAAATGTTTTTCTGGGATACCTACTCATGCTCGATATATTACCTATTATTGGATGTACCTAATCAAGTTTGCGAGGGATCCTACTACTGGCTGCTATTATACCTCCTCCAGGATTTTAGTATACCTATTCAAGGATGCTTGTGTACTTATTCAATGTTGCTAGGGTACCTATTTATGATTGCTATGGCACCTATTCATTTATGCTAGGGTACCTATTCAGCACGTTTTTCTTAGGTGCCTATTCATGGTTGCAATGTTATTTATTCTTGTCACATGTTGCTAGGGTACCTATTTGTGGTTGGTAACTATTAATATTTGATAGGAGCTATTCCAAACTTTTGATAGGGTACCTATTCACACCTTTTTAATATGGTATACATATATATTAAAAATTCCTTTTAGGGTAAATATTCATGGATGCAATGGTACCTATTCGAGGTTTCTATTGTTCCTAGTCATTGTTGTATGGGTCCTTATTCATATATGATAGGGTAGCTATTGAGAACTTTTTCTAGGCATACATTTATGGTTTCTAGGGTACATATTATGTTCGCTCTTGTACCTATTCATGGTTAACATTGAACCTGTTAAAAAAGTTTCTTGCTTAAATCGTTTTGGCTGCTTGGGTACATATTCATTGTTGGGAAACCTATTCATGGTTCATAGGGTACGTATTCATATTTGTCAGGGTAATGATGTGCCCAGTCATGGTTGGTTGCTAGGGTATCTATTCGTTACTGCTAGAGTACATATTCAAAATGTATTTCTTGTGTACATTTATAAGGCTTTACAGAGTTATGAAAGTCGATTTCGTTCGCATCCATGAATACATTTTGGAACGAAATTAAAGCAGACATGAAAGTCCGATGAATTGAAGAATAGTTAAGTAAGCAGTCAACCTACCCATTACAGAAGCAAAACGATAAATGTTCGCTGCCTACTCATCTATACGTCGATAATCAAGTAATTTATGTTCCTTATGTACTAAGTAGAACGTATGTTGCACAATCTATTACCACAATATTAGACGTTACTTAAACTTAACGGAACTATTCATTTTAGGAGAGAAAGATTAAGACACAGATCAAAACATCGTGGAAATGCAATACGTATTCAAAGTTACATTCGACCATGCTGATTTTGGATATGATGGATTTGCTGTGACCGAGTGTCATACGCAGTATCGTTTACATAACAGCTTTTTCATTTTTGCCTTGGATGATAGTTTCCTGCAAGCAACACCTTCCTTTCTTGTTCAATTTGCATAGATGAAGACAATGGCATGATACACAGACACTGTAAATTTGAAATATTTCCTATAATAGTCCTATATATTAATTAATGAAGTGACTCGCAAGATTTACAGTATCATTAACTCGTAGTTGTTATATATTTACCGACATAGTATCATCCTCATATGCGAGTTTCAAATTATTGTATCCAGAGTCATTACCACCATCATCCAAATTTATTTTATTTAAGGAGCACGAATATGAATGTGTCACAGCGAGACAATATGGGATATATATTAGACAAAAAGAAATAGATTACGTAGTATCATCAAAAGTGATTAACACCTTTTGTTACTATAATTGGAAGAAAGCAGTTAAATATTGAAGTCATCCCTTAAGTGAGCACAGAAAGAGACAAAAGCATTTATGAGACATATTTGGAAAAATATGTACGAGAGATACAAATCAAGAAGATCGTTAAAACTGATATAATGCCAGACCAGCTTAAATTGCATATATAGGCACGGCAAATTTATTTTCAATTTTCTCTGAACTAACTAACCGTCATGTACTATTTTGCTAATAGTAATCCAGGCAAGTCTTACATTCATTGATATTCTGATATCAAAACAGCATCAATCATAGCGATAACTTACGTTGATGACAACGATATAAGTGTGCCGGATCAACATCGCAATCATTTACATCCACAAAATACAAAGACCTCAGCGGAAAAGTAAAACCGAAAATTGGAGCGTTATGTTTCACGTACGACTAGCTTTAGTAAATGTTCTTATTTCTGAGATGTTAAGATCACGGTTATGTATCAAAAGTAATAAATGTGTTGGGTCAAACAAAGATGAGTCTGAACTTATTATTGAGAATTAGGAACCGTTCATGTCGAAGTATTCATTCATTTCTAGGCAATTACCAGACTGGAAATAAGGTTGTGATTAATCAACTTGTAGCTAGCAAGGTAAGTTTAGATCATTACGTAGATTCTATTAAACATCAGATCCCTGTTTGATACCAATATTTTGATGTTGATATAACAATGCAATCTCTTGAAAATGATGTTTATGTTGACATTACGCCTGTAGCTGACAAAACTGTTGGTTAGGCTTTTAATGAGGTCACATTTGCTCCTGGTATGGATCAATCAAAAAATATTGATCACATTGATTCCCTTGTTACTTCTCATTGTCATTATTCGAATTTGGGTGACACAAAACAATTGCTTGTCATCGAACTGGAACAAGATCTTGAAATCGTTTGTTTGTTTCAAAAGGTTATTAGGAAGCCACAGAAGTACCCATTTGTTAGTTTGTTAAAATTGGGTCCTGGTGAGGCAATGGAGACCACTGGTGTCGATATGTTAGTGAGCTATCAAACTATTGTTCCTTGGTCGTACAGACAGGAAATTCTTAGTCTATGCCATGAACTTCCGTTTGACTGGTCATTGAGGGGTCAATAAATCGTACCGCTGAATCTTGAATAATTTGTATAAGTCGAAAATTAAACTAATGTTTGTAAATACAATAGATATTGTCACACTTGTCAAATGGTAGGAAAACCCACTCAGAAGATACACGAGGCTCACCTTCAGCTTAGTCCTACATTTGACAAGCCATTTAGCAGAATAATCGTAAACTGTGTAGGTCCCTTACCTAAGACACAGTCAGGCAATCAACACTTGTTGATCGTAATGTATGAGTCTACAAGATTTCCAGTGGCAATTATTTTGTTTCGGAATATACATACTAAAACAATAGTAAAGGTATTGATACAATTTCTTTTTAAGCATTTTCGCCTTCCTAAATCTAAGCAGCAATTCCTTGAATATGAACGCTTTTGAAGATGTTTGAATAGAAGCACATACAACCTACAATGTCGTTGAAATTGTACATTCCACGCATGTGAAACAGCATCCTACAGAAAAAGAACCTTTAATCAAGAATGTTTGAATAAGGAAATTCAGTGTTTATTGCAGACTAATTTTATAGAACCCAGCAAAAATAGTTGAATTTCATCATGAATTCTTATGCCATAATCAGTTAATACTTTTCGCATGTGTCGCGAATAAATATGGACTCGATAAATATGAAGTGCTGCGGCTTTAGTCTAGATAATTGTGATACTTCCATCATTTATATCATCATTTACAAGGACACATTTAAACATCACTTTGAGACGATTCGGAAGTTTTTTGATAAACTCACTGATGTCAATTTGACCATTAATTTAAATAAAAGTGAGATTTTCATTGCTTGTGTTGCTTCTGTAGGACATATTATGGACACGGACAAGTTGAACCATTGCACGTTAAGGATAATGTTAACTCCGAATTCCCTGTGCCTGGCAATACGAAGCATCTGATGCGATTTTGCGCATGGCTGTGCATTTTGATCCAGTTTTTCCATAATTGCTTAACACCTGGAATTTTAGTGAGTAATAAAACGAAGTTTCTTTAGAATGAAAAATGTCACAAGGCGTTTGACAAGCCAAATGTCGTACTTACGAGAGTACCATTTCTTTCAGCTCCAAATCTCACACAACCATTTAAAAATGTCTGTTGATTCAAGTGATATTGCGTCTGTGGAGTTCTGATTTAGAAACAAACAAAAATAGCGTAGATCATCATGTTTGATATATAGAAGCACCAGATAAATTATTCCACAACTGAGATGTAATGTCTGGCTTTGGTATTGGCTTTTCAACACTTTGAAGTGTATAGTAGTTCAGCTCCTTCTCTGGCTATTCTGTTCAGAGATCACAGCCCTCACCACCACGGTCATAGGCAAGATGACAACAAATATCATAGATCATTAAAGTGGCGTTTGATGTTGAAAGAATGCATTATTGACACCAGGTACATTAAGAAAAGATAATCTGATTGCAGATGATATATATATATATATATATATATATATATATATATATATATATATATATATATATATATATATATATATATATATATATATATGACTAATAGATAAAAGTTAGCTTGAGTATAAATCTTTTTCTTTCTATGAGGGGAGATATTATGTGTATTTAATTTGTATTTGCTATGATTATATGTTACATATAATCCTATTTTGACTCGACCTTTTTCAAACTCAAGTTCATTGTGTACACGTAGCTTTTATTTTGTAGACAAATAATGCATAGCTACTATTTAAGCAATAAGTGTGAGCTAAATATTAGGATTATTAATATATGAGTCTAGGACATTTCAATTCGTTGTGCCCTATTATCAAAGTGTTCTTTATTATAATTTCAGTAATACACCTTGTCTTGTTGACATAATATAATATTCTAGAAATGAACCATTGACCCTCCTCCTGTTTCTACTTTTGTGTCTGAGCTTTTTAGTTAATATCGTTTACTTGAGATATTACTCATTTTTGCATTTAACATCTGAGGCAGAAACAGTCATATTGTTCTGTTCAATATTTCATCTTCTTAGAATTAGTATTCAAATCATGATTCACTTTAAATACAAAACGCTTACCTATGATATTGTTGAACTGGAATATTAATTTGGAATTATATGGATTTCAGACAAGAAAGATTATGGATTATACAATTGTGATATATAAAAAGACTGTTAACATATCATCAAAATTCAGGGCATTGCTACATTTCTACATCCGAGACTACAGGTGCATCAACAGAACCAATTTTGGAACATTATTTGGAATACCAGTGAAATTCAGTACGAACTCAACACATTTGGGAAAGTGAATAAGCCATTATAATTATATGGCATTTAATTTGCAATAGTGCAAATTATTTTTCATTTTCACTTTGTATGCGAGGGGACAAATATATTTTTTAAATTTAAAAAAAAAATGATGGCTTTCGCTCTTTTCTCTGCTTAGATTAAGAAACTCGATACGTATTAAAATAAAAATAAGTAAATAATGCAGAAATTTAGTTTTTTTTCCCAGCGTCTTCCGTGGGTGTATCCCTTTAACCACCATCGACTCACCGAACCTCCGAAACGATAGCCACATCCTCCATATCTACCGCCACTGTAACATAAATATTATTTGAGGCTGGTGTTTGAGCATGCAGATATCGTTGATGTCTTCAAGCTTACCCTTATTGAATTAATTAAGGTTTTCTGCTTTCAGCTTGAACGACATAAGAAGAATGCTGCTTATGGTCTTTGTTCTGGCGATAACTGGCACAGAAACATATTAAGGTATTTCGTGCTTAGGTATACGAATGTACCTAAACAGGTTGGACGACCTCGGATCCACTACCCCTAACGTCTGATCTAAACTGGTCTGATATAGCAAGAGCTTTGCATGTTTACATTATGGCGTAAAAGACATTCGAACATTTTCATTTATTCGCGATTTGTGTATTTGTGTGCATGTGTGCATATGTGCGCTACGAGACAAAGAGATGGATATTATATTAAATGTAACCTGCGGTTATTGGGCTGTTTTCCTACACCAAACGATATGTTCAGATTACAATCTAATGCAACATTTAGGTTAACGAAAACGCAAATGAATAGTGGTATGCGTTTAAATGACATTTGACTTCTTGAACCGTCGACACGGTACGCAATAGAACGTTGACAGTACCTTCTTTTCCCTTACGATCGTCTATCACCAGATCTTAATTAGAATTTAAATAATAATCATATCAGTATTTATAACTCAAAAATTAGAGTGCAACGAAAGGTCACTGTTTGTCATATATACCTGAAAACTTTCTTGACATTTTCTCATTTCGATCCATAGCAATCATTCTTCTTTAATCGATGCTGACAGATGTGTCAAGGGTTAAAAGTGAGTGAAAAGTATAACAGTACACACATGTTAACCAAAACTGTAATTCGATTGTCAACCCGGAATACTGAAGACTAGAATTTATTCTTCCTCCCAGATTTTCAAACACCACTCGCACAGGTGAGTGCTTTTGTTTCATATTACACGAGACACCTACATTGTGAACAAAGTACATGACATCATCTTGCAATGTTCATTTTCGGGTGCAATACTGATGTTTAAACTGAGTTAGCATAGTCGTATAGCCAGTGCATTCCTTTCTCAGCTGTTAAAGCTACTGGCATGCTTTCTCACATACCTACATTGACTGAATCCGAGACTCGAACCCACGCAGACAGAGGTGAGATGGCAGTGATCCGTAACGGTGAATGCTTTAGACCACTCGGCCACTCGGGGCCCCTTACGATGTAAGAATCGGTACCTTTACGTCAGGTAGTACAGATGAACATTTACGAGCAACATGTAAAGCCAAATCAAATAAAAGAAGTACATTATCTGCGCTGCTTGATTTCCAACTTCATAAATTGGAAGATAAGTTTGTTGCATGTTGCTTTGAGTAACTTACATCCTATACTGTGCAGGAGACAACGTACAATGTATTACTTTGGCAAATTTAATGTTTTAACATTAGTTAGGTAAATGAAGCAAACCTTAATTTCTGTTCTGATACTAAAACATCTCATTTTGAATGTACATATCGATTTCGTTGTTGCTAAATGTTCTGAAAGGATATTTTAATATCTTGTTTTATAATTTTATTGTAAAGTCTATGAACTGATGATTTAAGAGAGCTAGCTTTGTTGTTTTGTATATAAGTTCATCCACAGATGTTTTCCTTTGTGAAATTTATAGTGTCTAACCATACATTAGAAACGTGTCGTTTAAATAGAGAACTGCAACAAACGGACAGTAACACAGAAATAGTGGTCGACATTATACTATTTAAAAAGAAAGTAATCGAATTAACATATTCAAAATTAAAGAAAAAGGAAACAAAATTTTCTCAATAAGAAAAGAATTAATCTTTTGTCAAATAACGGATCCTGAAAAGCAACTTTCGAGATGCTCATGGCCTGTTCCATCATTCTAATACAGAAATTGGTATTTGTCTCAATCTACTGTGTTTACTTGGAAGTACATCACGGCTCTTTTTCGTTTTCACAATAAGTAGAACATGCCCACATATATACCCATTAAACTATACCACGGCACAAGACAAAAATTTTAGTCTTGACATCTTTGTTTTCGCAGACCAAAATCAAGGTTGCACTAGTCTTTATAGCCTGCATAGCAGGTGCTGCTATTGCTACATACCCTGGTGGTGGAATTAGTGGCTACGGAGGTGGCTATGGAAGTGGCTACGCAGGAGGCTTCGGAGGTGGTCTCGGAGGTAGCTTCGGAGGTGACTTAGGAGGTAGCTTAGGTGATGGATATGGAGGATACGGCCGTTACGGTGGAATTGGTGGATATGGAGGTTTCGGTGGATATAGCGGAGGATATGGTAGATATGGCGGATATGGGAGCGGATTTGGTAGTCTTTGGGGTTTCGGTGGTGGTTTAGGAGGATACAGGTACGGCAAACGCTGGGGAAAGTAAGAAATTACCATCTGCAGTTTTTACATATTTCGTATCGAATCTTTTGATGTATATCAGACAAATATCTTTGTTGTAATTTATTAACCAGTTAACACTTATCATTACAGTTCTTAAAGATCCTACTAATTAGATGCGTTATAAAGCTAGTGAATCGGACAGAATTACATGATAATTCTAAAAAGAAGAGACATATTTAGTAGCAAACACAAACATTATTTATCAAAAAGGAAGCTTTGTGCGTACTTCTGAAGCAACGGGCACGAAACGTTATCATTAGTTTGAAAGCTTCACCACTGTTGTATGTTCGTCTTTTTATACACGTTAAAATAACAAGATGCTAACTAAAGGATAAAACCAGTGAGGGATGCAAGCAATATTTATAGCGTGGTTTCCAATCCTATTTTTGTTCGTTTGGTTGGTTTTGACTTAATTATCATTTATCAGTGCTAGATAACGAAAATGTTCCTGATACAGATTATAATACAAGATATGATTGAAATAAGTGTTCTGATAACTTTCCAAGTAAAACGTAGTAAGATTAGTTGCAAATTCAGGCCATATATTTTCAAGCCATTTAACCGTTCGGTGAGCATAATTTGCAAATATCTTCGAAGCGAAGATATGAGTTGCAAACATCTGAGTTATATACAGATAAGATAAATACTTAGAACAATTTAAAATAGCCAAGCATTTACATATCACGATTCACAATATTTGTGTAAGTATTAATTTAATTATTGTAGGTTTAACAAAGAAAAGCAAATTTTTTTCAAACATATCTTTATTTTGCAGATATTAAGAAGAATATATAAACCGAATGAATGTGACTCAACTGAAATAAATAGAAACGTTAAGTAGAATCATTGTTCTAGCTTTAATATCATGAATTACCCCAATAAAAGTATTTTACCGAAATGAAGTTTTGTGTATGTTGTTCTCTTAGCACACTTGATCAAAGGTATGTTTCTATTTGTGCGTTTTTTAATGTGTGTGTGTGTGTGTGTTTGTGTGTGTGTGTGTGTGTGTGTTTGTGTGTGTGTGTGTGTGTGTGTGTGTGTGTGTGTGTGTGTGTGCATACATGAATATTAAACCTTTCCATGGTAATTCGTCTGCAAAGCTCTTCTCGGCTTGTTGGAATATTTAATGATCATCTTTATCCAGCAGATTCACACACTGGAGGCTTCATCTTTAGTTATCGATATTGAAAAGAATTACATAATAAAAAGGCTGCATACTTATTTAGCAATTAGCGGAAAATAATTACATACAAAATAAAAACTGTATACTGATATGAATGGCTTTAGCAATTAGCGGCACACAAACACATGAAAGGTTTAGTATCGAGATACCCCAATATAGCCTACGAGCGCTGATACCATAGCAGGAATAAAACTCACCATTTCTGTCACAAGGCAGGTACGGCCATCACTGAGCCACCGCGACAAAATCAGTCTCTAAAACAGACTGATTTAGTAATACCTTTGCGCGTTTACGTTACTGGAAAAAAGACATTAAAACTTTCCAATTTATTCGAGATGTTATGTGCTTGCGTGTGTGTATGTGTGTGTTTGAGAGAAAAAGAGATAGAGAGAGAGGGGGAGAGACATGTTGTTTTACATTTTATCTGCGGTCATTCTGCTGCTTTGCCGCAGCACACACTCTGTCCCGCTTTTAATTTCATGCTACGTTTAGGTTGACGACAAATAATTTAAAGTTTCCCATATTTCCTAACTGAATAACGGTACGCATTTACATAACAGTTGAGTCCTGAAATGTAGTATATCGGCAGCTTGCTATTAATATCAACATTCCATATTAATATTAGTACTGTTATTGTGGCGATCAGAGATAGCTTGCTATGTTCAAACTTGCAGAGGAACTCATGAATACTTTGATCTCGAAAGTTCACAATTTATTACAGAGTGACTTGGCAAATCAATGAATGCCACAATACCTTGGTTAGAAGTCTGAGATAATGGAACAGATGTTCTATATGCATAGTTCATGGTCCATGCATCTAACCTAAAATGTAAATGTTTTTAATAATAAGAAAAACACTGGAGTCTTATGTACAAATATGCAGTCAAGTATAACAACTAATAATGTGTCTCTCTTTATAAAGAACATTGTAATGTACAACATTGAAAGAGTGGTTACGTCGATCTGTCTATTATTTGAAAATTAAAACGAATATCATAGTTTCACAGATACTAGATCCCTGTCTTCATTTATATTACAATCTTTCTCATTATTCCGCAAAACCAAAAGCATTATGCTAGAGACACATTTTAACTTAAAACGATTCTTAGCAAACCACGAAAAATGTCAGAATTAGTAATTACTTTTTATGTACTGAAATGTATCCATTGTGATGCGCTCTAGAGTGTAGATCAATACGATTTAAATAATTTCAATTTGATATTGAGAAATATTTTTCTAAAGGAGTATATTGAATAAGGGCCATTTTCTGCCCCCTCTCCAAATGTCTTTATATTATGTATACTTTATATATGAGGTGGTTAACATTTATTTCTGACATCAGTTTTGTGTTCACGTGTCTGTTGCCATGGTTACAGGGTGTGAAATCACTATAAACAAAGACATGTAAAGTAGTCATCGTTTCCATTTACTTCTCATAGATACTGCTTTACCATGAGCTATTCACTCAATTTCAAATTTGCAATATGCATTTGTATTGTTTTAGGATTTATAAAGCTTTAAATATAAAGTTTAGTTTCCAAAACTATTCCAAAAATGGTCCATGGTAGACAAAAGTAGAACATCGAACTTATGCGTCAACTGAAAACTGTTTCTAAAATACTTTGACAAAAAGGTAATTAATCATAAAATACAAAATAAATGTTCCTCAATAAAATATTGTTTAATATTAATGAACGATTTTTAATATTATTGAATTATTTAATTGATTGTTTGTTATTATTGAATATGACTGTAAAGGACGCGTTAACAAGAGGATGTACGTTCGCTTCTTCGCCGAATACATGGGTTTGTTACCTTCACTGGAAATGACAAGTGATTTTATGTATTTATGTACTTTTATCCTTATATTTTCTTGGCTATATAACACATACACTACTGTATTTCTATCTTTAAAAGAAAAAGAAAAAACATTGTTTTCCACACATCCTGAGGTAGCCTATGGTCAAACTATAATCTATTTATAAACAATATATTCATCCGTAAAGATATAGTATGGACATAATTAAGAAAAAAAATTGTTTCAGCACTTTAATGAACTTCTGAAACATGTGAAATACGTTTTAGATGAATAACATACTGATACAAATGTTACCTTGCATGGCATAAAAAATACAATTATTTGCAAATTGTGCATTGTTTTTTTGTTGGTTTTGAAAACTGAGCAGTTACTAATTTTATTTCAAATCTGTATATTTACTGCTGTTAATATTATTGATATTAATTCTTAAAAAGAGAAAGGTAATAGAAAGAAAAAAAGGAGCTTTGAGGGATTCGAACGTGATGCGCCAATTTGGCACAACAATTACTATACCGTTTGAGCTATGGACACTTTCTTTGAAGAGTTTGAATATTATGGAAATGACACATTTTCTCCAAGCAGATTTATATAACTGCAGACGACACTTTGTTGTTTGCCCAGTTGTTGCTTTAGTTTTAAATAATTAATATTGTTACTATATGAAGAAAGACCCAGTTAACACAGTTTAATGACAAAATGCGCAGGTTGTAAATGTTATTTCCATAAAAAAATGACAGATTCATTTAAAGTGTACATGTACAGAATTGCAGTGTAATAGTGAATTAAACGTAGCAAACGGTATCGTGATGGAAATAAAGAAAAAACCCTATCATTAATATTTAAAATAAATAAAATATATATTCTTACCATATTATTTACATCATCCTTTTGCAACAAAACAATTGGCGACGTAAAAATATATTTAATGTTTTCTCCATGTAGTCTTTGATTTACAAATAGCTCAAACTGCCCCTTCAGCACCTATTCGAAAAATCTTGTTCCCAATGCAATTTAAAAAAGAATGAAGAAAGATAGAAATTATTGGAAAACGTTGTTTTTAAAATATCGGAATCCATATTATTCCGGGAAATTTTGTAATATAATAATGAAGGAAGTAATATAACGCACCCTAGGAATGCGGATCTTGTTGCTCACGCGTAGTGATACATTGGCAGTTACGGTGAAACAGGGAAAACAACGACAATGATACATAGCAAAATTCAAGAATTTTTTAATTTTTAGTGATTAGCGCAAAAGTGAAGACAAAAGTTAATATGAGAACCTAAACAATTTAATAAAAAATAATCGATCAGTGTAAAAACCTTGTCTGATCAAGCCTGCGCTTATACCTTATTTGTAGTTTAAAGTTGCTCAAATGTAGCATTTTCTCTTCAATTTCCCATACCAGACCATGTTGAAAGGTCGTGTTTAGGTATGAAAAAGAAATTTATATGCATATTTCATACAGAATGGGGTGATTTATACATCAAATAATACAATGAGACACAGAGTTATGATATTTACAAGAATTATTTTTACCCCATAAAAATGGGGGCAGAAAATGGGCCTTATTCAATATAGACCTTTATTAACTTACTTCAAGGCATATGTTTTCTAATACAGAAGACTGTCATGTCTCATTATATCTTAAACGTCATAAAAATTGGATTCCAGAAATTACGACCCCCACACTTTTAACTGTTGAGGTAATCATATATTTATAGAACCATTGCGAAGAATAGAAGAGTGAAATGGTACTTGAAAAGATATTGACTGTTGTGTTTTATATGTGAATGTATTCTTAAATTAGTAATGTTCACTTATCCTTCCGCTTTCGAGAATATTAGAATATCATCAGATATACAGAAAAACTGTAAACGGTTAAGCAATTAGTGGCAAATGTTGACACTTTGTGATGTTGATCCAATTTACTCTTGAATCGTCCTTTAAATATTAAATACCAAAGACTAAATAAGAGCCATTGCAGCACTCCATTAGTTACACGAAAGCCATTGGATACTGTACGTTCATATCGCAATTAGCAGAACCGTTGAACTTTCCAGTTAACTCGGGAATGAACAATGTGGTTGAGTACGTGATTGTCTAGTAATGTTTTCAAATGTTTCCAAAGACTTATCTTGTTAAATATCTTTAAAATATCTAACTTAATAGCTTAGGTTCTTGAATGCTACAAATGTTTAAGTCTGTTCATCATTCTTTCTTAAAACCAATCAGGTCATCCGAAATTGTGACGTCGTATTGGTGTAGCACAAATTATTAAAAATCTTTGAAACAACTGCCGTTACAGCAACAGGTCTATAATTTTATTTGTGTGCAAGGTTGCCAAGTTTACTATAAAATAGCTTCATGCATGTAACGTTTTGTTGAATCATGTGGTACAACGTTATATGCAATATATAATGCGATGAAAACAAACAGTATCTTTTACAGTGCAATGAACTTTATAAAAGATATGAACAAAATCTAATCTTGATATTCACCACTCTCCCAGACCCTCAAAAACACAGCTACAAAGTTTAATATGTTTATCAATGGAACGTTTGAACTTATACAATGCAAACGTCCAAAGAACTAGAAATGGAATCATATGCTGGAATAATATATTCCGTTTTCGAAGTTTCCAACACTACTGAGTAATGATTCAAAATGATGTTTCCACATGTTGCATATATTATGTTGTCCATTGTTCTTATGTGCCTAAATATGCAGCCTGTGCAATATGTGAGGCCGATGACAAGGTTTACCATTATCACGTCGCATCATTTAAACATTTATTGCATTCTCGTGCTGTTCTTTGACATGGTCATACCAGACTGTTATAGCAATGACTATTTATGATTTTTGCTCACTAGGTATTTCACAGAGTATGACAATTGTTATTATATCTGAGCAAACAGATTCATCTATTTCATGTGTTCAGGACTACTAGATCCATGCTTATTACAGACCGATATGCAATCATTACATCACCCTCCTGTTTTATAAGAATGATGATTATTTAGTACATTTTAGGTCACGGGCAGAACCAGGTACTGCATTGCATTTAAGAGAGATACCTGAAACAAATAATCTATAAGCGTTATCCAGTCCACCTGATATATTTTCAATGTTATGTATCACATATTTCTAAATCAAACACACATATTATAATGATTGTGATATGAATTAACATTATATCACGTGTTACCAACAGACTCAATATATTTAAAGCCTGATAGAAACTTCAACTCTTACATACCGCACCAATCACATCTAGTTTTGTTTATCTCTGAATACAATGTTCTATAAACATGAAGCTCCGCACAGATCGACTTGTACAATTGCTACCGTTGTACCAATAGCTTACATTAAGTTTTACAATAATCTTTGATACAGCTCAGGATTGTACAGTTAACAAGTGTACGTAGTCTCATTTGTCAAAAACAATTTTATTAAGTAACAAGTTATATCTTATATTAATGTGTATGTATTTCGATTATTTAAAAAACATATATGGGTAAGACACATTCAGTACAGTTTGATACATTAGAGATAAAATAAATCGTACGTTTTATTACCAAACGCATTCCGATCAGCACGTTATGCAGTTTGCATATTAAAGTAAAAGATGATTGCATGACCCAGTTTTTCTCATTCAAGGTAGAATTTACCCTGCATCGAGTGTTAGCGTGATAGCTGTCAATCAAATATCCCATATAAACTTACGAATATCAAAATACCGTACAATATATTTGAGAAAAATCATATCGTAGAATCTATTAAGTCGACAATTTACATATATATTTTTTCTTACGCATCTGTGCCTTGTAAAACATTTGCTAAAATAATTGGCAATATAAAAGAGTGCATATATTTCTCATTTTAAGATAGATCAGACAACACCGTTCATGTTTTTGTCAGTGATAAATTATCTTGAATGATTTAATGTGTTTCTTTTGCTGTTCTATTTCTTTCATTAAAATACAGGACTTTGAGAATACTTCGAAATGCGTCCATTTATTTACCAAAGTACACTGCAGATCATTTTCGCTAATAACATTTGACCATACGGTCATCTTGCATTTAACCTTCGGTCAAATTCAGTTTCAGAATTATATTAATAGATCTCATGCATTTCCTTGTAACGTAATTTGATGGTGAACATGATACAATTGAAGATGAAGAGGGGATATTAATGTACTCAGAAAGGTTGTATAGGCACAAGAGGAACCGTTACCTCAGGGTTGAATCTGAAATACAAATTGAAACATGTTGGCAATAATTTAAAAACAAAAAGGGAAATGTTTCAAGAAAAATGATAGTTAACAAAATTGGACAATACCGAAATCATACGAGCTTAAACTGTGTCATCTGCGGAAATGTTACACTAAAAGTGTATTGAAATTATAGTAGGGAAGAAACTGTATGGGTAACAATATATCGGCACCATTACCGTATCCTGGCCAATCTCGCTTCTTTCAATCGTTTAAAAGCATTGTCATTATGCAGCAAAGGTTCCACTTATTAATTTATGTGTCACATTGCAGCTTATCCAGTTCTAAGTATACAATTGTTACTCATTGCTCCATATATTAGTACTGAAAAATCTTACCAACACATTTATGCCACAGTGATGTATGCCTATGCAAGGCACTGTATTCTTGTTTCCTCAGCACTAAATAATCTTCATGTACTTCTTTATTGCTAAATGACAAAGCTTACTTCTGATGTCAGAACAACAGAAAATCATCGCGATAGCTAAGGTTGATGACAACAATATGCGTGTGCCTGATTTCCATCGCCATCATATACATCAACAAAATGAGAAGACCCAGGCAGCCGATGGACAATCGAAAATTGTAGTTTCAGGGTTCTCGCGTGCATACAAAGTGTAAGAGAGGGAGTGACATGGGGGAAGAGACTTTGATTATATTTATGGAAATCACAGCAAACAAAGAACGTCGGTTGTTTTCTATAGAAGAATTATATTGAATTATTACGTACTAACACAGCTATAACGATGTTTGAAGTAGAAATTGCCATTTCTTTCTAACAACAATTGGTTATGCATAATCTTCATAGCATCTGTTTAAATTTATTTTCGATGCTTTGTTTGATCTAAACAATACAACGTATACATACATAAGTACCATGACTCTTCAAAATAATTGAATGACTACTTTAAAGCAAGGCTCTTCATCGAATGAATCAGACAGATTTCAGAGAAGAACATGAGTGAAAGTGTAAATCTAGTCAATAAAAATTTCAAACGTTTGTAACATTTAGTAACTTTTAAATGATATAGTTTTATTCCGCCCAAATCACCCGGTTAAGTAACTTATACATGTATGCCTTGAATTTACAAAACAGTGTTATAATACGTTACAAAACAGTTATTGAATACATATCGTTTATTATAATGAGTTTAAGGAACCTAATGCCCATTGTTTTATAACTTTTATATAACACATAGAACCGAAAATCCAGAGAAAATTGAAACTAAACACCAAACCAAATAGGAATAGATAGCAACGAGGCCTGAAAACCACTTTTTAAAGATTTCCTTGATCCACTGGCTGACTTTATGCTTTTTGTAGGTTCGTTTAATTTTACTGTGAATTGACACAAAAACAAATAGTGGCGGACAGTTGGCTTAGCTACAAGCAGATACTCATGTTAGGAGTGCCTTTACTTCTAAGTACACAGATGCTTCCTATTTAATAAGTTGGCTTTGTTTGATACCAAATTTGTATATTTCTAGAGAAACGGTGGAACGAATATGCCCATATTACAATTTGTATGATGGGACATTAAGCACAAAAATACGAATATATAGATACTGTAATAAAAACCATAACATAATCTACATCATACAAAATGTACATGTACCCTACACATTGAATGTGTCGATAGAACATATGAAAAGACTTTAATTTCTTATTTTTCTCATTGTCTGAAAAATGCTGAAATATTTAAGCATTCGTTCGAAATTGTCTTTTATTATATAATTGAACTTTGAATGTGATAATTTAATATATTTCATTTTGTATAATTTAAAAGTCGATCCCCATCCCAATTTCCCCCAGTATTTAAAGCTCAGTTTTTATCGAGTTAGGTCACAAAAGATGTATTTTTGATGCATCCAATCAGTGCAACTGGCCTATAGACACATAATTCACGTAATAGATCTTCCCATTTGACAGGTTTGAATTACTTAGTCAAATTAAACATTAAAACTATCTTATGTAAAAATATCATTTTAAGACTTAGTCAATTCACATTAAGTGGTTATCAGAAAATTACAACGAATTGCATCAAAGCGTCATTCATATGTTTTAATATTAGTACAGAAGCTTTATATCTATTTATATTTTCATAATTGATGTGAAAATTATTACCTTGCCTAAGTCATAAATGATACATTCATCTAATGCAGTCTTCTATATATTTAATGTTGTTATAGTCCATATTTTAGCGTAATTATATAACTTGGCCACATTACCATAAAATAACACACATTTTCAAAGACGGTCTGAATCTCCTACCATAATACTAGCCGCCATGTATAGCCTACCATGTGCTGAAAAATGGCTTTAAACCCTACAAAAAACAACAACAACAACAACAACAAAAGCATCAAATAAACAAGGCCATACCGACAACTGTAAAAGTAAATATTTAACTTCTCTGAATTTGCTTTCATAATTAAGCTTGACCATATCGTCTAACTCTGTAGAGAATGTAATACATGTACCTACATACCTAAAATAAGATGTATTCCAGTCTAAATGATATTCTTCACAGTACCTTATTGTACTTTATATAAATACACATTTCATTTTTTTTCTCACTATTTATACAGAGTCCAGAATATTTACAATGTTAGTAGATAACATACAGAGTTGACTTAAGGAGCTTTGAAAAGTCATCCAGGGTGAGAGTGGTGTCATCTGCATACTGTGAAACTATATATTCTTTGTTTATAAGTGTATACCTGTGATTCTTAGCTGAAATATCTAAAACTATCTTGTTGCCATTTACTTCTGCTTTTACTCTGTGTATGGAAAGCTGAAAGTTATTGTTTAGTAAAAAAACATGTATTCCCCTTGAATTGGATGCAAAGGAATTGAAGATACATTCATAACCCCAACAAGATCTAATATGTCTCCCATCATTTTATAATATGCAAATCTTGCAATAGATATATTAAGTATTGCATTCTTTTTCAGGTTTTTAAGACATCCCTTTTTTTGACTGGGCTTCCCAAACCAATGGAGGCAATTCTCAATAACTCATCCATTGTCCCTCTCTTAAAATTAACGATATTTGACATTGCTGAGTACTTTATTTCTGTATTTGCAAAGACATTCTTCTCCAAAACTGCAACAGTGAACATTTTATTTGTTATTCTTTGGTTACATATAAAACAAAGTTTCATACTGTCAATAAGATACTGAGAAAAGAGGAAAGACAAGAAGTAAACAAAGTGACAGGTGATATCTAAAACACAAATTGTCCATGTTGTTAAGTAAACTATCTAAATGTTTTTAAAATGGTAAAACCAATGCCCAGTAATTCAATACGAGTATTGCTGTGACTTGTTTGTCACTAACTTTTTAACTTTTAAATGATGCAACCTGTGTAGTCTGCTTCATTGCTGTTCATTTGGTATTAGTTAAAAATCTTGCTTTTGGCTTACCAATTGATACCCTTCACCCACCCCCAATCCCACCCTCAAGGTATTAAAGATGCAGTGGACATGGCAAATTTCTTAACTTAAGGCTGTGGTGTGACTTTTTAAAAAAATATTGTTTAATAATTAAAGATATGGATATATTTGTTAATTAGGTCTTTTAGATTTGTGTTTTTTTTTTTTTAAATTGATGTGAGGCATGTACACCTCATATAATCACTGCACAGTAAGTAGCCAATGAAACACCCATAGTCAGCTAGGAAGTAGAGCTAGCCAGTTATAGCAATAGACATGTTGGTTCAAGGCAAGTAGAATATCTCTAAATTTGCATGGTTGACAAAATATTTTGACTTGCATTTAGCTATTAAGTAGGCAATGTTCTTCAGAATTATTAAACAGGGAAAGGGCTGGTGTTCGCACTGTGAGCATCACAAAACATTGCTCTCAAAAATAGCAGGCCTTTGAACATGAAAAATCATGTAAAAATTTGGGAATAAGGTGCAAAAACATTTTATTCTGTGAATTTCCATTGACTTATCAGGACACGTGAGTGATATTCTTATGTTTTGCTTTATTATGCCTATCCAAAATTATGGCCCTCTTTGACCTCACTCATGTATTGTTTAAAAATTTTATTGGGCAGATTTATGCAACATTAAATTGTATAATAAAAACTGTCCCTTGCACCCATGACCAGTTTTCGTACAACATGATCAGCATCAAAGAAGTGGATTTTAATTGCTCTCCAGCCTGACAGTAAGCCTTTAGACGATTTGTAGAAACAAAAGCAGACTGGTTTTCTAACTCTGCTTGTAAGTACGCAAGCTAGAACTCCAGTTATGCTAAATAATGATTGCTAAAAATAGGTAATTTGTGGATCCATTACAGTTTAGCATGGTTAACAATAGGTGTCTTCCTTGTCAAGATAGAAAGAAGGCTAAATGTGTGATTGTGTGTGATTTGGATTTTTAACGTAGTAAAAATTATCAGTAATATCGCTATGATGTCTGCAGTGTGGCAGTTAATAGGGATGTGTATCACTGGGGCATCATACAGTAGACATGAAGCATGATGTCTCACCCAGTCACATTATCCGAACACTTAAGGCCAACCAGTCCTAACACTAACCTGTTAATGCTGAGTGCCTAGCAAGGCAGGTGTCAGTACCATTTTTAGAAGTGTTTGGTACGACTTGGCCAGGGTTCAAACCCACGACCTTTCTTTTTCGAGGCAGATGCTCTATCCACTAGTGGTTAAATAGGTAAAAAAGCTATTTTACAAACAATTTAATTAAGTATCAAACATAAGACAAATATTGTAGGAAAGGAACACTTCCAGATATTAAATTTTAAAAAGTTATATGATACTAATTTATAAGTTTTACTTGCATACTTGGTCAGATTGAACTATGCTGTAAGATTTTACTTGGGAATGTGGTCTTTTAATTTTGACAGGTTTTCTCTCATCTATAATCTGAGTTTTTTCATTATTCATTTTCCCATTATTCTTCCATTACAAAAATGACAGTTTCCAAAGATTCATGTTTTACTTTTACCATGAAGTCATATGTTGCCTTCATTATATCTTCCTTTATCACATAGTATAAGCCCTTTAAAGTCTTCCTTGTGCCTTTTTATTCTGCTTGTGTCCTTCAGGAAATCTCTACCTTGTGCCTTTTTATTTTGCTTGTGTCCCTCAGTAAATTTCTATGTCCTTATATCCGTATATCAGTATGCCCATTCCAAATCCACTTTAGTGTGATGGCAAAAAATTGTTGAGCTAAGAATGATTAAAATTATATACATTTGAAATTTCCAACACGCCGACGTGATGGAAAATATGCTAATCAGAACAGTTTCTGGTGCAATTTGACTAGCACCTTGGAAGGCTTTCCATAGACAAGATGATTTTTCTAATGCAATTTTTTGCTTGAAGGTGGTTTGATGTCCTCTCAGCCAGCACATCTTGAGATGGCTTTTCCATGGAGATATACTATGTTGTTTTTGTTGTCGTGGGTATAAAAAATTTTTATTGTAGGCAAGGTAAAGAAAATTTTGATTTCAAAAGATTCATTTGTTCTTATTTCGCCCTGTGTTTAAGAATTAGTTTGTAATTAGTGCTCTATTTCTTGGTTATTTTCTGCTAATTCTCCCCTGTGGTATTTTGCATGAATCATTTATATATGTCCTAATGTTAAATCCTTCTGTGTTTATTATTCGTCATTAGGTTGCATGTTTATGTGGGAGCACTTTATCAGTCTTGTTTGGTAATTTGATTTCGGCTTCACCGCCTGCTGTCTTCCATCTGTCATCAGCTGGCGGGATTTCGGCCCACTTTCTCCTGCACATCGTGTTAGAGGCACTATTTGTCCAAATTAGTTTCTAATGATCTTTTTTTAAGCATACAGTTACATCACAACACACACAAACAGCACCACACCGGACTTTAATGACTATGGCAATTCACTTCAAAATAATAATGATAACAAAATGGGGATGGGAGCAGAAACTTTAACCCTGGACTTCTGCAAAGGAAAAAGGAGTACAATCCCAAGTTTCATGCATGTTGTTGTTGTTGTAGCGCTTTATGTCATTTTTTCGCACACAATAGGCTATACATGGCGGCCAGTATTAATGGTGGAGGAAGAACCCGAGACAAAACCCGGAAAGAACCACCGACCCACGAGAAGCTACTGGCAAGCTTTCTCACATACCCACATTGGCCGAATCTGAGACTTGAACCCATGCTGACAGAGGTGAGATGGCAGTGATATGTAACAGAGAGCGCTTTAGACCACTCGGCCACTCGGGGCCCCTGCATGCATGTAAGGTTCAAGGCAAGAAAACACTCACAAGCACTAGTGTTTGCAAGTATTGACCTGAGAATGGAAACTGACCTATGTACCGGGTGGAAATAGAGTACATCTCACAACCAGCATGCAGGGACAACTAAAAAAATATGACAAAATGAAACAAAGAACAAACTGACATGAAGAAGAAAAAAAAATGCACACATGAAATCCAAAATTGGGAGAACGGGGAATACATAAATTACAAACCATGACCTTTAGAAACGAACAACAGTGTGACACCTCGAACTCTTACCAGCATATGCTGGAATGGAGTCATGGGGTGCTAATATAACTTTGCTACATGTGTTTGGGTTTGTTGGGTTTTAAACAGCGAATTTGGGCCACTGCATGTTCGGGGGAGGGGGTAGATGCTTGTGTCCTTATTGCTAGCTCATTTTAAATGGCTTTTCCCGGGTGGGGGTGGGGGTGGGGGTAGATTCTTAGAGTTATTTGGTTTGTTTTTCTGTGCAGTTTTGCTAGCTGCATATTGGCTTTCCAGAGTATAAATTATAGTTCAGTAATCAAAACCTGCTTTCTTCTACTTTCTCCATACAAAACTTTGTTATTTTATGGGCATAAAGAAGATTTTTGGGCTCAAACATGCTATCACTGTAAACATCTGATCCTTGCACTCTCCTTACTGAGGAATTTGCTAACTGTGAGCTCATAATTGTTTAGCATGCTGATGATGTTAGCAAAACACAGCTGGATGCACAGCAGGTGTTAACAACCAATGAGGCCTTTATATTAAATATCTGGCCAATCAAATAATGTAAAGAGAGAGAGAGAGAGAGAGAGAGAGAGAGAGTTGTAAATATTTTTAGCATGATGAGAATAAAATATTTTCTGATTTAAAGAAAAAATGGTAGACATTAATATGACAATGCTTTCCACAAATTCATATAGTGAACTAAGTTGTTATCCATATGTTTAGAAAAAAGGGCTGGGATTATTTAAAGATTAACATGAAGAGGATACACCAGATTGTTCTCCTCCAAAATAGAAATTAATATCAGCATGGGATTTCCACTAAAAGACTTCTTATGATGTCTTGTTGGTCCTAAATGATAATGATGCCAGTCTGGATTTCAATATGTCCACCATAGCAGTTAAATTGAAAATGGTGTCATTGTTGAAGAATATCAGAGATGGTTTCCACATTCAGCAGTTAAAAAGAAGTAATGAAATTGATTTCAAAACAAAATGTAAGCCTAGAGACTGTTACTGCCTTCATGAGAATATTTGTTTGATGTTTTTTTACACATTTACCTTTTCAACATATATTTTATAAGAAAAATATTATAGCAAGATTATTTGAAAAAGATTAAAATTTATTTTAAAATCATATATTTTTTAATAAATTTGTTGTCTTGCTGGCCTTAAACTGTCTGACAAAGAAAGTTTAAAATTAGATTATTATTAAAATTAGTAGTAGTAGTAGTAGTAGTAGTAGTAGATGTATTATAGCTTTTATATATGTGCAAAGTAGTCAATTATTTAGATACTTTTTATTTTTATCCAGCATTACATTACTGTTGTGTTCTTGTAACTGGGTTTATGGTTTATATAGGTAATACTTAAATAATTTATATTTTGTCACTAAAGCATACGAATACAATTAAAATAATTAATTCCATTGACTGGAGCAAGTACAGTATGTTAGTTTATTTATCATACAATGTAATTTGCTTAACAGAAGGGCAGACTAGGTTAGCCAATGTTTTTTTTCGGGGGGGGTGTCAGTGGTCCTAAAAAAACATCATTAATTCCCCAGCAGAAGTGTTTGAAAAACCACTAAAGTTGAAATATATTCTTAATGAGAGAGAGAGAGAGAGAGAGAGAGAGAGAGAGAGAGAGAGAGAGAGAAAGAGAGAGAGAGATTCATTAAGATGTAAAAACAAGAGCACTATCTGACTGAACAAATATATGTCCAGACTTGGAAATGTTACTGTTTTCCAAAAAAAACACAAAGTAAATCTACTAGCTATCTTGAGTATTTTGATGAAAATTTAGGGATTATGCGATCCTGGATATATGGATGAGTTGATTTATTAATAATATTGCACATGTCCTCCAAACTTTTCTTTTCTCTAGGCTTTGAAGTTTAGGATATGATTGGAGATGGTCTACCTATGTGTATAATAGTTTTAGCATGATGAACCAGCCCTGACTATTAGGGCTTGATAATGAGTTTGGAAGTTGTTTCAAATAAAATTTAAAAATTCATTCAATCAGTCCTAAGAGCACCCACATGAATTTGCTCAAATCTGAGAGTGGCTTATCTCATCAGTTACAATTATCAGCAAATTCAACTTAACTAATATTACTACCAAATTAACCTAGTTCTGTGTGGTGGCCATCATAGTGCAGATGTGCCATTGTTGCTGTTTTTGTTGTTGTAGGGTTTAACGCCATTTCTCAGCACACGATAGACTATACATGGTGGCCAGTATTAATTAATTAATTAATTAATTAATTGACCAATGAGAAGCTACTGGCAGATGTGCCATACATACATACATACATACATACATACTCAAAGTTCTTGTCCATATGATGTAATCATTATTCTGTAGGACAGAAATGCAACCCCATTTCTGTCTACATCTGTTGTAAAAATTATTCCATCTTAAATATGCTTCTAATCAGAGTGCATGCAAGGAAATTGAGTGTTTCAAGAATAAAGGAAAGCATATCCCCTCCCACTTGTATTATGGAGAAAACTCAGGTTTGGTAAAGTTATTTTATAATTACTTCAAATGGAGAGACAAATCCCTTGTGTGAAAAGATCAAAGTTTACAGATATTGAGATAGCAGTTACAGAGAATGGCAGAGCAGTTCTTTTGCCTGACAAAGCAAGACACATGTGGGTTTTGTTGGACTATATTTGTACAGTTAACTAGTGTCTGAGAACTGATGATGGGAATATCAAACTAAATGTCAGCACCTGCTGGGTAATGAATGGGATCCCAATTGGCTTTCTAGTTGTAAAACAATGCAGAAGGGTAAGGACTGGAGAAAATCCAATTACTAACATTAGCTATGCTAGATGTGATTCATGCAATGCCCAATGTTTTGTATTATAACTGCTAATATATACCAGTAAATGTAAAGATATGGCTTATTAAATGGGATAGTATTATAAGCTGCCTGAAGTAAATCCTTGAATGTATTGCCATATAACACTGAAATGGCCAGTGAAACAGACTTTGTCTTTGATGAACTAGGCAATTCCATGGAAAACAATTACGAAACTGAAAGTAATAATGCTTTAGGAACCTCATTAATGGACAATTATGTGTGACAGGATAATGATATATCCAAAAGTATTGAAGTTCTGGGTACATCACTTATTGACAAATTGGGAGGTTCTTTGCAAGAAGATCTGTCAGAAAGTCATGATGCTTCAGATACATCAGTTGCAGAGGAACACATCACTTTTCAAGATGATAACATGACTAAGAAAGATGATGTTGGTGGATTTGGATCATCAATAACTTCTACAAAACCAGCAGATTCAAGCAGTTGCATCATGGATATCCAGATGGAAAACCCCTCATTTACTGAAGCGCTCAAGGTATGTAGCATCTTAAATGTTATACTACAAAATATTTATAAACCTTAAAATAAATGCAATGTATTTGAGGATTTTATCTATTCTGCTTGTAATTAATTGTAGTATCTACCATTTATTACTTCAGATGTAGCAGTTAGTAATTACATTATTTTCTATGATTCTTCAATATCCTACTTCTGATTAAAATTTAGTATCATTTATTATTTAACCAGGTGGTGTGGAACAAGAAGTTTTGTAGGTGTAGGTATGTGTAGAATTTTTACAGTTCTTATTGTGCCATTCATATAAGCACATCACAGCAATACACAAATAACTGTTAATATGTTCATGTAGTTTCCAGTTCTAGCATGCAATTTAAGCCTCATAACTGGGAGAGTGACACAACTGAATGCACTTATCCACTTAAATGTTCACTTCATCATATAAAGATGTTCATGATCTTTGTTATCCTTAGTTTTCATGTGACATCAAATGTATGCAAGTGGCGGAGTGGTCGTATGCGCTTTCCGTTACGGATCACTGCCATCTCACCTCTGTCTGTGTGGGTTCGAGTCTTGAATTGCATTTTAGCAAGAAATATGTTTGTTAATTAGTTATGACATTATTTGCTGCTGGAAGATAGGGCATGTGGTGATGCTCAGGGTTTTAGTGTCATTTAAGAAAGCCGAAACAATTCTAATTTTCTTGTATTTTTTTGATAAAATGTTCATTGTTGAATCATTATAGCTATGAAGTGGGTTTTACTGATGTTTACGTTCTTGTACCAAAATAGGACGTACAATAAAAGAACGAAAAAATTTAAACTTATACATTTTGTAACACAATTTAACTCTAAAACCTATGATTTAAGCATATACATCTATGATTTAGGCATATACAATTACATCTTTGATGATACATGCAAATCGAATAAGAGCAAACAATTAAGAACTTACAACTCCAAGCTGCTGGGAAAAGCTATGCAAGATGTAACAACATGCTTACAGAAAGCAAAACAATGTGTGAATTACTGTCTAAAAATGATAACATAAACTGATATCAAAGAAGCAAGATATTGATACTGAACAATTGTGTTGAAAGCAGAGTTGAGTGCTTTTTTTGACGAAATAGCTGATGGGAAGGACAAAAAAGGAATGTTTCTTATTTTACTGATGGTGGAAAACGTGTGTGTGTGTGTGTGTGTGTTTTGGATTTTTAACATAGCTTTAACAACTTTTTCAGTCATATCGCTACGATGTCTGCAGAGTGACAGTTTATAGTGATGTCTAGCACTGGGGCATCATGCCGCAGACATGTTGCATGATGTCCCACCCAGTCACAGTATCCTGCCACGCAGGCCAACCAGTCCTAACACTAACATCTTTATGCTGATCGCCAAGCAAAGCAGATGTTAGTACTGTGCCATATTTGTAAGTCTTTGGTATGGCTCGACCGGGGATTCGAACCCATGACCTCCCGTATCCGAGGCAGACGCTCTAACCACTTGACCACCAGAGCGGTCGGTGGAAAGCGTGTTTGTAGATTTGCTTTAGATGTTTGTATAGGATTGACAAAACTTTCTATTACAAATACATAAAGAAATCTAAGGGTGGAACAATTTCACCTGGATACAAAAAAGAGAGTGGTCAAGGACAAGGAAGAGAACATGCAATATCTTGGCTTCAGGATTATGCATACCACCATGCTGACAGAATGACAGATAATGGTGATATGATGTTGCCTTACAAATCTAGAAAATTAACAATATACGAGCAGAATCTGCATGAAAAAACAAATGATCCATGCAGTTAGTCGGTCAACATTTTTGGACATGTGGAATAAAAGTTTCCATCACCTGAAGATAAAACAGGTTAGGGAAATTTTCTTAGACCATGATTTAAGTAACCTGACTCGTTGTATAATTGCTATAGTTCATATGCAGATTATGTGATAAATCATCACTGGAATGACTAACTCTCACATATAATGTTCATCATGAGATTATGGACATTACTGTCCATGTGAAATCTGAAGTCTATTAGCCTTAACATCAAGTTTTGTTTTGCAGTTGCATGCAGTTTAATATTTATCATTACTACAAAGCAGTCAGGAACTTGACACAATCTTTCAACTTCTGGTCTAACTGATACTGAATATAAACAGGGTAAATCAAATAATTTAATATGAAATCGATCAATGCCATCTTGAAAATATTCTCACTACTAAATATTACAAAATATTTTAGAAGTTTATATTTAGTTTTCATAATAAATGTATTCTTCTGCTTTTTGTAAAGGCAGATATTATATGATCCTGCCAAGACATTAAGAGGTTAGTGTTAAGACTGCTTGACCTGGTGTCAGGATAATGTGACTGGGTGGGACATCATGCCCCAGTGCTTGACATCTATATAAACTGCCACACTGTGGGCATTGTAGCGATTTGACTGAAAAATGGTTAAAACTACATTAAAAATCCAAATCACACACACACACACATACGATCCAGCCTGTCCATCCATCTATATGTATGCTGATACATACATACATACTGTAAGTTCTTAAGAAATGCAGGTGGAGATCTGAAAGATGGCATATGTAATAGGTTTCATAACTACACTCTTGGGTCTTCCCATTCTCCAGTGATGCCCTTGGGTAAGCTCCTGGAAGCTGTTGAGAGCGCCCTATAACCATATATAATTTTAAAGGTCATATTGTATGCTATGTGCATGATGGATCAAAATAGCATTAACAACATTTCCATGCTAGTGTCTGCAATGTTTTCAAATAAACTATTTTATATTTTCAGAAAATTGATGAGGGCAAAACTCTGTATTAGTGGAGACAATGACTCTATTCGTAGGCTATATGTTGAAAAAAGATCGATGGAAAAGCAGAACAGAATTTATATGAATCTCTAACAGCCTCCTAATAAAAGAATTACCCAAATATCTGCCTTATATGGAAGAACTACCAGAAATAACAGCATGAGATGCTAGTGACATTTTAATTCTATTACATGAGAAAGAATTTGTGCCTTACATTACTGTTGAAAATATCTATATTTCATGATGATTAAAATGTTGTGTACAAGTACTTCAGTATACTGAATATCTTCTATAAATAGCACCTTCAACAATCTCAACTAGACTGTATTATTACTGGCCATATTATTAAACCAGGCTTGTTGATGGCAGATTCAGAACAATGCAGTCTCCTAGGAACAACATTATTACAAAAGTATATCAAGTTTAACAATGTAGAAATGCTACATTTGCAAGTAATATTATGTCATCAGAGAGCAATGTAGTATTGTTACTACATCAGGTTTAAAAATCGCAAAACCAGTGCCCTAGAAATAGGGTATTGTTACTACATGAGTTTGGTGGAGAGCTATGTAGTATTGTTACTACATCTGGCTCTGGAGATCACAAAATCAGTGACTGGAAATAGGGTATTGTTACTACATGTGTTTGGAGGATAGCTATGCAGTATTGTTACTACATCTGGCTTTGGAGATCACAAAACCAGTGCCCTAGAAACAGGGTATTGTTACTACATGGGTATGGTGGAGAGCTATGTAGTATTGTTACTACATCTGGCTCTGGAGATCACAAAACCAGTGCCTAGAAATAGGGTATTGTTACTACATGGGTATGGTGGAGAGCTATGTAGTATTATTACTACATCAGGTTTGGAAATCACAAACCCAGTGCCCTAGAAATAGGTTATTGATACTACATGGGTTTGGTGGAAGGCTATGTAGCATTGTTACTACATCAGATTTTGAAGAAAACAAATCAGTGCCTAGAACTAGGGTATTGTTACTACATGGGTTTGGTGAAAGGCTATGTAGTATTGTTACTACATCAGAATTTGAAGAAAACAAATCAGTGCCTAGAAATAGGGTATTGTTACTACATTGGTTTGGTGGAAGGCTATGTAGTATCGTTACTACATCAGAATTTGAAGAAAACAAATCAGTGCCTAGAAATAGGGTATTGTTACTACATTGGTTTGGTGGAAGGCTATGTAGTATTGTTACTACATCAGAAGTTGAAGAAAACAAATCAGTGCCTATGAATAGGATATTGTTACTACATGGGTTTGGTGGAGAACTATGTAGTATTGTTGCTACATCAGGTTTTAGAGATCACAAAATCAGTGGTGGGAAATAGGGTATTGTTAATGCATATGTTTGGAAATTAACTATGTAGTATTGTTACTAGTATGTTTACTAGTACAACATTATTCACTTTACAATTTCTTGTGCTTCTTCTTATTAAACTTGATACTGTGTGTACAAAGTTTAAAATTCCTTTAAAAAGGACAAGCAAGCAATTCCTTTTTTATTCTGACAGCCATTTATTACATATTATCTTTGCTTATGAAACAGAAAAATAAAACGAAACAGCAAACCCAATACCAAATATGACAAGCTAATAGACTGATAAAGAGGTGTGAAAAATCACCTCTTAAATATTGTGCTGCTTACCTGGCTAATTTAATGTCTTATCTAAGTTTGTGCTATGCTAGGGTGAATGGAAAACAAAAAGCCAACAACTAATGGTTCGGAACCTTTTGAGCTAATGATACCTTTACATGTTCAGACCGTACTTAACATTATATTACATACGGCTTCTTTTTCGTGAATAAGTTTATTTTTCGTTCCAACTAAATATGTAACATTTTGAAGCCTCGTTGTATAATTCTGCTCAATTTACCCTTAAGTTTGTATGACACGATATAAAGTTCAAATATGAATGTATGAACTGCAATGAAAAAATAATATTTTCTAAAACGTACATAATGGTTATTGTTTCAAAAATAATAAATATAAAAAGTAAACAAAAACATATCAACAATACAGAAGTTTAGTTCTACCGCAGCTATCACTCCCTAAATGCTGCCCGAATCTACCGACTCCACCGAATCTACCACATTTACCGACTCCAACCCAAGTATAGCCATATCCTTCATATCCAACTCTTCTATAAGGGCCATATCTGCCAAATATTGGGAGGTATCCACCATAAAGCATTGAACCACATTAGCCACATATTCACGATCGCCACCTCCGTAGCAGACATGAGGGTCATATTGAATTAATGCAACTCAATGGAGTTCAATTTATTTATGTCCTTAAACTGTATAAGGAGGAATAATGGAAGAAATGAGTAAACATCCTTGCAGACAGATGTAAGCCTTTAGGCTAAATTAGATTCTGGAAGCAATTTATTCTACCATGTTATTTATTTAATTGAAGCCTCCTTCTTATTAACGCCCACCACCTACCACACGACCCGAAAAGAAATTATCTTAAAAATAGAAGCTTATTTCGGATGGTTTATCCAAAATTAAATCAGCGCTCGAGTAATCAACCAACTCATACAAATATGAATGCAACTGAATTTACCTACGTTTTCAGTCAAACTGTGGTGTACGGTATTCAACGCACCCACCCCCCTTGGAAATTGTACAGCCCTTGATGAGTCTATTTACAGAACACTACAATAACTTTATTCAAAACAATTTTGACAAAAGTTATGATCATCCCAACTAGAAAATATTAACATAGTTAACATTTAGACAAATATAATGTTTGACATCCTGCTGTCCGAAAAATCTTTCCCAATATATTTGACTGAATAATACTATAAATGTTTGCCATAAAATATTCAGATTGTTTAAATTGGATGCAACAAACAGTATTCAGCATATCTCTGCCTTGTTTTTAAGACACTAACGACTACTATGCTGAAAATAGTGACCACGTGTTTGCATTCTGTTTTAGACGCTATTACAGTTTTTAGTAGGGTAATGGCCAGTATTCATATATAAATATTTCATTCCGTAGTTAATTGGAATGTGTAAGATTTGTACTGATAGGGTTAGCGATGCACAGAACACAATTCCGTCCATGCAAATAATTGATTGGAGAAAAGTGTTCTGTTTTCGCCATTTCTATTTAATATGTTCAAGACGATTTAAACTGTAAATTGGACAATATCACATGGGAACGAAATTGTCACTAGATGCAAAATTTCTTAACAAATTTAGATTTCCTGTTCATAGGTTTTCGCTAATGCAGTTTAATAACATGTTTAAGTAATGTATTATAAATAGTCAACGTTACCCATATTAATTTGCTCTCACTTATACTACAGAGCAAGTGTGCATATTTTCTCAGTCATCATCTTTCAAACTGCCATATCTTCCTTCGGTATCTCTTAATCGTCATGTTTTTGCATACCACATCAGTTAGATTTTTGGGGGTTATATTTCAGATTCCAATATATAAGTTGGCAAAGATATGTTGAGACATCACATATACATGTGCACTAGAACAAGTATGTTTTCATATGAATTTATACATTGTTAATTAAATACCAAATTAAATTAATCAAATATTATTGCTCCACAACCGATGTGTTACCGCTGTGAACACAGGTTTTTGAATTTAAGCAAAGTGGTTACTAGCTATGATATTTCTTTTATTTTGCGATGAATCGTTCTGAGATGGAACTATACATCTACTATAATGTTTATGGGGTTTGCAGGATAATGAAAAAAAATGATTTGTCAAGGATGTAAATAATAATCCAATAGCTGTAATTAGATCCTGAAGTCTCGGTGCAACTATGTTATTCATTTTATTTCTCTAATTATAGATAATTAGAACAATTTACTTTTAATTTGAGTAGCTTTTGTGTATCTCCATATGTGTACTGAAAACACCTAAGCGAAATCAAGTTGGTTACTTATTCCTTATTCCTTATTCCCGATTCAATAAGGAATAAGTAACCAGTTACTTATTCCCGATTCAAATATTTTCACATACATTTTAATACTTTTTCCTTATTCACACAGTTTTTTTTATTTATTCATTATTCCCAATTCAGTGCGTAATTGGTTACCACTTAGTTAATGCAGATGAAAGCTTTTTAGGGCATGCAGTGGTGTAATTCTAACCTGATTGGAGAGTGCTATATGAAGCTAAATATAGACAGATCACGGACTATATGTAGGAATCGTTTAGGATATTGATGGGAATACGTGTTTTGTAATTTGATAGAGGATTAATTAGTTGTGTTAGGCATTTGGGTCGTGTCTTGTGTTTAATGACGTTAAGTATTAGTATTCGGGTTAGAAAAGCTTACTAATGACTAAAGTAAAAGGGAAACCACAAAAAAACATACAAGTGTGAACTTGGGAGATTTCTCGTGTGTGGCCGTCATGTCCTTAGAGGAGAATTATGTGGAGTATTTACGAGTTTAAGAAGCCTTCAGTTGACTTGAATATTGTCTTGAAGTCCTTGGAACTCGGGAACTTAGCATACTTGTAATAGATTTCCAGAAATTGGGGTTCTAAAGGGGAGTGGAGGGCAGGTAAAGCACATGATGCAAGAAGATGATATCTCACTTATATAGTTTGGTCGTTAAGTATCATGTTTAAAGAGAGTTGACAAGGACCCTTGAGATGTCATGTCTAGAAGATAGTGTAGTAACGAAAGAAGTCCTGAGAAATTTCGTTGAGCCGATTTCGATAAATCAGCTAGATGACGGGGGTCTCGTACGACACATACCGTAAGATTATAACATAGACCCTTCTTTGATATTTTATCTCTAGAGGATAGAGATCCGTCCACGACAAATGTCCTAATGATTTTCGTCGAGAGGGAACAGCATAATAAGGGACGCCCTATGGGTATCTGGTATTACCCTACCCCCACCCCCGAAAATACCCAACAAAAACAACAACACGCAATTATTAATATCCTGCATTCATAGTTTATACTAATTGAACACCTGCTAAGAGGATTTTAATTTCAACGCTTCCTGCATATTATCTAACTAGGTAAAGTTCTAATTTTTTTTTAATAAAAAAATTCGTCGAGGCGATTTCGAGAAATCTACTGCTAGATGAAAGTCGAGTAAGACACATGCCGGGAGAACATTATATCTTTATACTGTTTTGACATGGAACCGTCTTTTATATTTTATCTCTAGGTTATAGAGTCAACTCTCGAACGAAATCCTGACGAATTTCGTCGATAACTAACCGCGTTATAAGGTGCGTCCGACGGGTACCAGATATGAAAAACAAGCACAGATTAATCGACTGAATCAAAGAGTTTGTACTAACTGAACTTCTGATTAGAGGATTTTGATTTCAACGAAAGTTGAACAGTACGAAAGTAGTGATCCTTTCTAACAGTAGGAAAATTAGAAAAAAAATGTCCAGCCTATTTCTAGAACATCACGGCTAGATAAAGCAATCAGAACTCTACAGGTGGTGTAAGATTATATCTTACGTTTCAATTTGAGCCATTACGTCCCCTCTTTATTAGGTTTTTACATGGACCCTTCTTTGATATTTTAATCCTAGAGTATAAAGTCCACTAACCACGGACGTCCTGACATTTCGTCGAGAGAAAACAGCGAAATAAGGGCGCACCATGGTGTAACAAGATAACCGGGTGGACTTTTCGGATTCACAACAGAACACTTTTGACGATGATAAAACTACAAGGTTTAATAATGGATGACTTGCATGAGCAATTAATTATAAATATGTGCGTGTATATATAATCCGAATATTGGATTTAATTAACATAAGAACGCACAGACTTGATGAAAAATACCAAAAAATTAATTTAGCAAATACAAAGACAAATGGTGAAACTATGGATATAGTTTACTCAGGCAGTAAACGATGTAAAATTTTACTCAAGTAGTAAAATGCATTCGCTCAGGTAGCGAAATTATGGTGATAAAAAAGAGGGACAGACATACAACTTATCTTTACAGTCCCGAAAGATACACTGGGTTTTACGAACCCCAAAATTAGCCCACGGCTAACAAATTACATGTACGGAGACACACTCCGTCATGAGTACACTTTGTTTCAGCTCCACGGCTGCTACAGTTCAGCTTCACAGCTGCTACAGACTCTGGACACTCGGAACACTTCTAAACACTCCGAACATTAGACCCTCTGGACATTAGACACTCCGGACACCCCGGACATTAGACACCCCGGACACTAGACACTCTGGACACCCCGGACGCTAGACACTCTGGACACCCCGGACACTATACACTCCGGACACCCCAGACACAGACACTCCGGTCACTGCAGACACAGACACTCCGGTCACAGACAGAGATACAGACACTCTGGTCACGCCAGACACAGACACTCGGGTCACAGAGAGAGACACAGATACTCCGGTCACAGACACAGACACAGACACTTCGGTCACAGACGCTCCAGTCGCAGACAGCTGAAAATATATCCAATACCGTAGACTATACATGACACGGGCATAATAACGTAATGACGTTATACACGGTAAGTTATATAGATTACATTATCAGCACAATAATTACAAAATGACAGGTTCAAAAATAAACCTAATCTTGTTTGAAAAAAATCCTATTATATTAAACATTTTTTTTGAAAAAATGTAGGTTTCCATTACTAATATATATCCCTTGCTAAGTAGAAAACGAGAATAGAAATATGTGCATTATACTGCGTAAACCAAAACTGCATAGCTAAGATTAAAAAATAAACGTGGTAATACAGTAGTTATAGCTTATAAACTAGAAATTAATAAACTTACATACCTCGACAGCTGAAGATGTGCAAGTTTTTGAAGCAGACTGCCTGCTGACAAGACTATACCGTATTGTAAAGAAACTTACGTACGGTGAAGTATTTATACACAAACATAGTCTGTGCATTATATGCATTGGTTCGTACCATTGAGAGCACTTCGAACGTGCAGCATGGGATGAACCGAACTCACTATTTCGAAATACAACACAATATACATAAATCATCCTCGGGTATCGTTGTAACAAAAAACGAAACCCGAGTACATGTATTCAATAAATAAAACAATTTAATTCCATGACAATACCTCCCCCCTAAAATAAAGTGGCAACACTTTTAGAAAAATCACGGAATGTGAACATAAACAATTGTTTAAACTTCCCATTTGAATACTGAACGAAAATGATCTGCTAATTACACCCTAGTTAAAAAATCAGCACCCACATTTTCCGATCCTCGACTCGCTTCGATCCGGAAACTATACGGTTGCAAAGACAACGCCCAACGCACCAATCTTCCATTGGCGACCTTTGCTTTGTTCAAGTATAAGAGCGGCTGATTGTCCGTTTGTAAGGTAAACTCCCTCCCGAAAAGGTACGTATGGAATTTTCCTATCCCCTATACTAAGGCTAGGCACTCCCTAGGGAGCAATTTCCTACTTGCATAAACAATGGACAATTTCATCCCCTTTTGCTCCTGTAGCAAAACATCCCCATGACCTGTATCGGACGCATCAGTCCTCAGCACAAACGTTTTGTTTAATTCTGGCAACTTTAAGATTGGTGCACTTACCACTTTCTGTTTTAAAGCATTAAATGCTTTTTCCTGACACACACCCCAGGGAACTTTATTCGGTTGCCCTTTCCTAGTCAAGTCTATTAATGGGCTGGCAATAGCCGCAAAATTGGGGACACATTTCCTGTAAAACCCAATCAAACCTAGGAAAGATCGTACTTGTTTTTTAGTTTCTGGTCTAGGTGCATCTTTGATTGCTCCTATTTTATCTGGGTGAGGTTTCAACTGACCTAATCCACTCACGAGATGTTCAAACACTCTAGGCTAAAATACCATATATTACATTTGGTGGGCTTAGCTGTAAGATTTGCAGTGTGATGTCTATCGAACAAATCCCGTAATACCGCAACATGTTCATCCCATGTATGTGTATAAACAAAGATATCGTCTACAAAACTGTCGACGTTTTCCATACCGTTTAATAGTTTCTGCATGAGACGAACGCATGACGCACCGGCGTTGACTAAACCGAAAGGCATAACTTTAAATTGATAAAGACCTTTGGGAGTCGCGAATGCCGTTAACTCGCGAGCATTATCAGCGATTGGTATCTGTCAATATCCCTTGGTAAGGTCTAATTTGGGAATGTATTTATGACCTGCCAAGTTCGAAAAAAAACTTTCCATATCTGGCATTGGTTCTGCATCGAATACGGTGATTTTGTTCTATTGCCGAAAATCAATGCAAAAACGGTTCTTCCCGTTTTTCTTTCTGACTAACACAACAGGGGACGAGTACGGAGAACTGGTAGGTTCGATCACTTCCTTGTCTAACATTTTCCCCACTTCTTTGTTGATTGTCTGCCGCGCATTAAAGGGTATTGGATATCCTTTAATCCTGATCGGCTCAGAGGTATTCAACTTGATCTCGTGTTGAATCAATCCGGTACGGCCCGGTTTGTCCGTAAACACATCAGGGTATTGGGACAAAACCTCCAATATCTGTGTTCGCTGACCGACTGATAAATCCGGGCATATATTGATCTGGCCAATAGCTTCTTTCCCAACGAAATTGGTCAGGATTTTCTTCGTAGATGGACTCTGTATATAATCTTACGGCATGTGATCTGCTCGACTTCCTTTATTTAGTCGCAAGTTTCTCGAAATCGGCTCGACGAATTTTCTTTACATTTTTTCTGCTGTTAGGAAGGGGTCTTATTTCAAAACAGTATAAGCGGCATCGAAATCAAAATTCTCTAAGTAAGGTTTTCATGAGCACAAACTATTGATACCGTTTATTAACATTTGCGTGTTTTACATAGCCGGTAACCCCTAAGGCGCTCCTTATTTTGCTGTTTCGTCTGCACGAAATTCGTCAGGACTTTCTTCGTAGGTGGACTCTATCTCCTAGAGATAAAATATCCATGGAAGGTTCATGTCAAGACTTCTAAAGAGGGAACTAATGGACCACTTGTATATAATCTTACGCCATGTGATCTGCTCTACTTCCTTTATTTAGTCGCAAGTTTCTCGAAATCGGCTCGACGAATTTTCTTTAATTTTTTTCTGCTGTTAGGACGGGGTCTTATTTCAAAACAGTATAAGCAGCATCGAAATTAAAATTCTCTAAGTAAGGTTTTCATGAGTACAAACTATTGATACCATTTATTAACATTTGCGTGTTTTTCATAGCCGGTAACCCCTAAGGCGCCCCTTATTTTGCTGTTTTCGCCACAACTTCACAGCTGCACTCTTCCTCCTGCTTCCATTTCCACAAAGTATGGCTAGTATTTCACGCCTTGAGAATATACAACTCACTCACCTAGACAGGGAACTATTTTACCTGCGCATCCTCAGACCACATTTCACCTAAAACCTTCCACCATATTTACCATTATAATAACAACACAAGACGTCTCCAGACAACGGAACCGTCCCTTCTGAATTATTATATTGTACAATTCACATGTCATCCATCACGAATACTGCACATGCCCAAACATAATCGTTACATATGTTTAGGTTTTAATACGGCCTACTCATCTCCATGGACACTTATGGTACTCTGACCTGCACTCACTTTAAAATTAAAACATCCATCCTGGAATCTCATCAACACTGCAGTCTGTGATGTTTTGCCCTAGCAATTGGCTAAATAGTCGAGCTGAGGACACCGACTTCCCAAAATCAATTATGTGATCAAAATTCTATTAGTAGAGGTTCAGTTAGCGCAAAAGTTAGATACAATCTATGAACATTTTTAAACCCGGTACCCATCGTTATTTCCTATCGACGATATTCGTCAGGACTTCCTTCGTGGGTGGACTCTGTCGCACAGATATAAAATATCAAGGAAGGTCCATTGCCAGTCGGTAAAGAGTAACCAATCCCAACAGTAGGAAACCTTAGAAGAACATTATAAAGAGGAGACGTAGAGGCCCGCCCAACTGTATACGTAAGGTATAATATTCTGATCGCATGTGGCGTCCTCGACCTCTTTTATTTAACCACGAATTCGTTGAAATCGTCTCGACTAATTTTCTTCTAAGGTTCCCTACTGTTGGGACTGGTTACTCTTTACCGACTGTCAAACAGGGGTTGAAATCAAAATTCTCCGAGTACGGGTTCAAGTGTCGCAAAATGTGGTTGCGATTGGTTCAAAGATTATAACGGTTTTAATAACTGCTTTTATCCGTAAAGACCCTCTTACGTTTTCCGCTTGCATTAGACAAACACAGTCAAAAATACTTTTGGGAGTCAAATTTATATTTGTTTAGAAGTTATTGTACAATAATAACTGTCTATGTCGTTTTATTGGTGAACTATAGGAACCAGATATGGACTGAAGAGGTAATTTGCTAATGGACTTTGTTACAACTATCATATATTCATCTCCGGATTCCAAGAAATCGGGTCGACAAATTTTCTGTAAACTTTTCATACAGTTGGAAGAGATCCCAAACTAGATATTCTCAGAGAGGCCTTGAAATCGATATATTCTAGTTAGGGGTTCAATAATAACAATCTTTTCAATCGATCCAGATTGTGCGTCTTTTTCATACCCGGTGCCCACACGTTGTCCCCTTATTTCACTGATTCCTCTCGATGAGATTCATCAGGACTTCTTTCGTGGCTCGACACTACCACCTAGAGATAAAATGTCAGTGAAAAGTCCATGTCAAAACTCTTTAAAGAGGAGACGTATTGGCCCACTTGTATAATTAAGATATTATCTGCTTGCCGCATTTGCTGTACCCACCCACCCGCTTTATGTAGCTCCAATTTCTGGAAATCGGTTAAACAAATTCTTTAAATGACTTTGGCTTATGTTGGAACAGATTCCTGAATAGAAACTGTTCATCAGAAGTTGCAATCGAAATCGTTTAGGTACGGGTTTAATTCGCACTAAGTATTATTAGATTTGCCTCACACTGAGCGTGTTTCATACACCTACCCGTATGCTTGTTTACCCAGTTTCAAGGACTTCAAGACAACATTCGATGTTAACTGAGGGCTTCCTAAACCCGTAGATACTTGAAATAATTCTTCTCTAAGCACATTATGACCCCATAAGAGAAATCTCCAATTTCACACTTGTATGGTTTTTTGTAGTTTCATGTTTACTTGAGCCATTAGTAACCTTTCGAACACAAATACTAATATTTCGCACCTTGCAAAACAGGACGCGACCTCAACATGTAACACCACTAATTAATCCTATTTCGAATTAGTAATTATGTATACCTATCAATATCCTAACCCCTTCCTCCACATAGTTCGTAATTTGTCTCTTGTCAGCTATTTATATCTGGCACCAAAGAGCACTCTTATTTCTCTAACTGGGTTAGAATAACACCAATGCATGCCCTGAAGAACTTTTAATCTTCAAGAAGTTATAACCAATTATTCATGGAACTATAAATAAATAATGAATATCCAGCTGGATGTGAATAAGGAATCAGTAACCAAATGTACGTATAAATAGTTGAATCGGGAATAAGTAACTGGTTACTTATTCCTTATTCAATCGGTAACTGGTTACTTATTCCTTGTTCAATTGGGAATAATGAATAAGGAATAAGTAACCAACTTGACGTCAATAAACACCTATGATATTCATGTTTCAAATATATCTACATCGTATTTGAAATAAATGGACCCTGAAAATTTAAATAAAGAAAGATCGTCTTTATCTTAACCATCTAACACTAAAGTAGTTCGTGGTGTTAAAACATTTGACAGATCACTCTGAACAAACGTCATCGAACAACAGCGTTCATGTTTTGGTCAATCATGATGTTATTCAATGTCAGTCAAATGTTGCCAATATCAGAACTGACACAGCTATATATTAGTTTTCCTCCAGTGCTTTGAACATTCGAATTCACTTTGGCAGGAGGCGTTTTGTATTGTATAAAATGATGTGTGAAAGATTTGCAGTAACACCTGCGCGCGTAAACTGATACCTGAACCATCGTTCAGGAAGGAATTAAATACTTCAAGATTCATGACAGGTTAGCACGTTCAGCTTTGCTACATTATGTCCAAATATTAAATATAAAATCAGGATTTAGACATGATCTTCTATATTTTGTTCTTAGTACCATTGTGCATATAAAAATATAAAGTATTTCACTATCATAACAATTACATTGTAATGTGTCAGTGTTTGTAAATGATAGAATGTTCCTATTTATCATGACGTCATGGGAAGCGCATTGCACAGTCTGTGGTAATATCACATATATTTTAAATTCAAGGATGATGCCTTTCTTAATTGGTCTGCGAAATCATCACACCTATTTCAAACTAGATCTGATATATTTCCTTAATATTGGATTACAATGTATTTTTTTATTTTAGCAATGATGCGTTGGGTTGTTTATAACTATCATTTTGACCTTATTTAGGGTCGTACATTGCAAGATATTTTACCTCTGTACCGTGTTATCCCTATGTATGGTATATTGTTTTTATTTAGCACTGATAAGAACAAGACACAGAAACCGAAAGTTAAATACGGAACTTGGTCCAGTCAGTTAGGTATGCAATTGGATTGAAATATTGTTCTGACTCTTTTCTTGCGATAAACCTTGTCCAAAAACACTAATGTGGTTAGCTTTAAGTTTAGACTTCTTCACAGATATATTGCCACAAACCAATTATTTTAATATAAGGTTACTTTAAGTGATTGTAATAAATGTACCTTCTCTAATGGGTAAATGGGGAAAAATTGAGGGATTTGTACAACGAATATTCACTTACTGAACATTGTTGGAAATTGGAAAAAAAGGATAATCTGTTCAAGGCAGGAAGGAAAGGGATGATTTTAGGCGTATTTATGACAAACTGGAATATGTTCTGAAATTGTTTGTGTACCCGATGAAATATATTGTTCTACAAAGGCAATAATATTAAGTGTTACAAAGCGACAAAACCAGATATATGTTGACCTCTTTTCTTAAAATTTGCTAGCCACCCTGTCAAAAAGAAATATACAAAATCCCTTCATGTCTGAATGTAACACATATGTAGTAGGAGGTACATGAAATGCGACCTGCTTTATTGATTAAGAACTATTTGAATCCTGCATTCGTATTTGAATAAATTAATAAATTGTATTAGTAAATTGAAACAGTATAGTGATATGCCTCTTCTGGTGATATGAGTGAACGATAGTATATTCTGTTAAATATCTTCAGTTTGTACTCTTTAGTAAATATGGCTGTTTTAAAGGAATTGTTTTAAAATAAATTTCTTTAAGAGACACATCTATTTCATTCCTTGACTTCTCCATCGTGAGTTTCTGAACTCTTGGAACAATAGTCCCTGTATAATATCAACATCACTAATTGAATAGCTCCCTTGCCGCTAGTACATCAATTCATCATCCATTCGTCCTTATTAGACATAAGTTAGATGGTAGTAAGTTACAACATATTTGAAAGCTCGCCATATCATGGAAATTTAACCCAGTTATTTAAGCAATCGTTCAGACCAATTCGGAAAAGTCATCAATAAAACTTATTATCGTCATAAAAAGAATCACATGATATATTTTGTCTTTACACTGAGGAAAATTTCTCAGAATCATACAAATATTAAATTGTAATCCACAAACCAAAAACAGTAAATTTATTAACATACTGGCATGCTATATGTGTATGCCTGTTCATGCTGATATGGAGAAAGTAACATGTACATTTAATTTTAAACAATTAATTTCACATATAGTCTCTTACAAAAAAGTTCAGTTAATTTATGTTAAAGAACTATCAGACATAATGGCGATAGATGCGTTACAATATAGAAAAATGTCTACGTGAACCATTTCGGTGCACAACGCTGGTAATAGGCATATCGAAATTTGGTGTTAATCATGGGGTTCGACGATTAGGTACAGATGAGCTGATTCTCTGCAAGATGAGTTGTGAATATATGTGGAGAAAGTGTACAATTAGAAACGAAATATTGCTAGATTCTATAAGTTGTTCAACATTTACGAATGTTGAATCATGTCCAAACTGTAAGCGCTTCAATCCTTAACATGCTTTAAGTGTGTTCAATAAAATAAAATGATTTTGTTGATATATGTGGGGATTGGCCTGCCTTGTTAAATCTGCTTTATTGATCAAATACAAGTTCGCATGACATGTGCGTTTCAACTCCGTTTTCTAGTATTTTCCACATCTGTCATGTTCTCGATGGATTTGATCTTTTATGACTTTTTAAGAATGTAGTACACCTCATTGATAATGCATCTGTTGTGACCAGATAAGGGACTGGATAACATTAATCTATTTTCAGTTCCATCAGATTTATTTCTCTTCAGATCAATGGAGTGCCTCGTTCTATCCTGTGAAATTGACAATCTAACATTGTTAATGATGAAAATTTGTGACCGGCATGTGCTGCCGGATCAAAAGTATATTTCACCAAACAATTGCATTGAGGTCTATAGAAATAAGAGCCTCGCAGTGTATCCATAGAAACGCATACAGGTATTAATCACTTATAAACTGTTCTTGAATGTTGTAGTAAGACAAATTTAAACTGAGCATTTTGTGATAAATATTAGCAGTCATTTAACTATAAAATGTATAAAATCTTACGAAAGTAACACATGATGGCTTTGGAAGTTTTTTTATATATATTAATATATCCATGGCAAACAGATTTGTTTGGACTGATGGCTTTATATCAGTGTTGGCAACTCCCAAGATTTTCCTGCTTGAAACAAATTAAGTTATTTAATATAATTTTGATTATTTTGGCCAAATGTTTACTATTTTACCAGACATTTATGATAAAACATGTTTTAAAAAGCAAATATCTTGTTCTTTAAAGCATGCTATAAATCAAAATCGATAACACTGTAGGGTTCAAGGGAAAATGTTCATTTGTTGTAGCTCTCTTTGTATTATAGGATATTCTGGTTTGAGTAACTTTTGGTCATACATTAAAGATATGGTAGTCCTTTACACTTTCTTTTTTATTGCCCTGCACTGCTTGTCTCTATCTTTTTGTACGCTTTTTTGTCTTCATGTTTTTTTTTAAAAAATGAGTTCAGGGGACTTCCCGTTTCTAGAAGCAGATGGTATATCATTAGGAAAGAGCAGCTTCATTAAGTCAGAATTTTCTATTGACTCTTATGTATCCACTGTTAACACACTATTACCTTTCACTTAATTCTAATCTTTTGTCTGTTTCATTTGGTATTTTGTAATATAAGGCAAAACTGTTCTGAGTGGTTACCACATTAATAAAGTATGCCCATTCCTTCCAGTCAAGTTCACACTCTTTGTCAAACTTTGCAACCCATCGCTAAATAGCATGCTACCATACTCCCATGTTTACGCAAGGTTGCAATTCACATGCCGCATTTTAGAAAAGAAACTACATGATAAAAATCAGCATCAGCATTTCAGAGAAGTCTACTAAATATATTAGTTTGAACTGTATTTTCTCACGTTATTAATATTCTTTTATTATATTTTATTGCATGAATATTAAGAGATATTTTCATGAAGTAACTAACATTACATGAATAATATTCGAATACCTCCCTTACGCCATATGTCATTTAAAGAAATAAAACGTCACATTTTAAGTGCATGTTTATGAAGGTAAAGATACGATTTATTGTTTAATGTTATACTACCGCGCAGTCTAGTTGCAAATATAAATACAAGTGATTCAATAATTTCCCACAGCAAAATGTAAAAGGTTTAAGATTGATTCTATGCTTTAGTTTGGTTGGGTATCTCTGTGACTACCTTAAGGCAGCTTCTCGTGGGTCAGTGGTTTTTTCCGGGTGTTTCCCGGGTTCTTCCTCCACCATTTATATTGGCCGCCATGTATAGTCTATATTGTGCTGAAAAATAACGTTAAACCCTACAACAACAACAGCAACAACTTACCTTAAGGCCATTACTGTTATCGTTATGTGTAGATAAAACAAAAAAGTAAATGCATATATATTATGTAAATTATTCGCCCTTTTATTTCATGTGGGAATGCACAATTCGCAATACTTCGCCTACGTTTTGTGCCTGTTATGGGTTTTATTGTATTGGTGTCTTAGGACTGTCCTTGGACCATGGGTCACAGCCTCCATATATTTATCTAAGGTAAAGCTATTTCACTTTCCCTTAGTGTTCACTATATTACGTTTGTCTTTCGATTCCTTTACCATAAGTTAAATCGTTCTTTTAGAGGCACATTTTCCACCCGATTAAATCCATTTGCCTGGCTATACTTACTCTTTATCCTGTCATGTTTCTGCATTTTATTGTCCAGACTTTATCCCAATTCCATCATATATGCGTAGAAGCTGTGATCTACTATACATGGTGACAGATTGGCATACTACCTGAATTGTATTTACTTCTTAAATGAGGGAAACCTTCTATTTGTGTTACAAAGAAGATGGGGGTTAATGATATTGTTTACTTGCAGTTAGTGTAAAGTGTCGAAAGCTTATACTTCATAATATGTGGTCATACCTACTTATCACTTATGTTAAGGTCGTTATGTACCAAACAAGCAAAAAGTTTTTTACTTTAAATCAATTCTTCCTTTTGAAGTAGGAGCTGCGCATACTAATCATCAATTTGACCATTGGTCTAGTTACTACATTATATGATATAAGGTGATTATCTCATATCAAATATGTGAAGTTCTATAAGCGTTGATATAAATAAAACACATCTCATATATAAAACAATTGTTTTGTTCCCAAAAGCTAGTTTGGTAGTTAAACACAAATGTGAAAACAACTGTTGAAAAAGTTCATTGACATTTACATACACACTGATCTACCAATGAGATTGGTACCTGATAAAATTATTTTTGACAAATGAGACTTAGTACACTTGTTACCTGTACAGTCCCTAGTCACAGATTATTCAAAATTGTAATGTTATATGTTTATCGGTGCCAATTGTACAACTCCGTCTGTTCAGAGCTTAATGTTAAGGGAACACTGTATTCAGAAATAAACAAAATGAGCTTTGTTTGGTGTGGTATGTAAGATTTGAAGTTTCGATGAGGCTTTATCAATATCGATTTTCTGGTAACACGCGAGATAATGTTAATTGATATCTAGATCATACTTTATATGTTTATCAAAAAAATTTTAAATATGATACATATCACTGAAAATGTATCGGTTGGACTGGATAACGTTTACAAATGATTTGTGTGAGAAGAGTTATCTCTCTTAAATGCAATGCAGTACGTGGTTGTTTCTTTGTTAAATTCACAATCCAATATTGTTGTCTATGACAGTGTGAGACATGCATCCATAGGTCGGACAGAAAGTAATTGTCTTTTACCAAACATTCGCATTGAGGTCTAAGGAAAAACAATTGGTACTGTGATACCATAAATATTATTGCTACGATGACCAGTATGGTGTATTCATAGCTAAATGTGCTGAAAAGGCAAGAAAAAGCTTAAAGGGCTAAACGAACTAGAAAAGGCTGGAAGGGCTGGCAGCCTAGCTGTTTGTGTAAAAGATTAACCATCAGTATTTCGGCGGAGCTTAATGTATAATGGTAAGACCGGTCTTGTGGCGAATTAGCTGGCAGGGGAAGCGTACTTTGTAACATAAGTTCGTTGAAGGATAATTTCTGAATGTGCGAAATGACAAATGAACTGTCTTCTGTGATTCTAACATTACATAGTTGTATGAAGCATACTTATATTTAGTGTATACTGGTAAAACTAGTTGGTCTAACGTGTTGGTGGATGTGATATAGTCAAATATCACGTATAGTACTTAATGATTTTAATGTTACACAATCTAAACCTCAAATACTGTCATCTTAATTTTCTTGAGCAAACTTTTGTTATATACGGAAAAAGTATTCATATGAGCTAAAATAAGCAATTTAATATTTTTTTTTACGCGCAATAGAGAAAACATTATGATAGTATCGAGCTATTGCATTATAATTATATTGTTGCATGAGAACTAATCAAGACGCAATGAGCGTTAAATTTTTCATTAATTCCGCATTGTGTTCAATGTACGGGCAAACATCATGAAACATGGAAATGGGGTCTGCCATTTTGAATCTTCTTCCAGTCAACCCGGTCCCTTGACTGACAATCATATTATAGACATACCTGTGACCCGATGGTTATAAAAATGTTCCATATTGAAAGCAATGTTGTGGTCGATACTGATAATATCAGATGAATATCCTTGAAATACATAATATGAAATTAATTGTATGCTTGTTTACGTATTACTTTTTTCACCTCAACGTTCACCATATATACTTCTTTAGTTACTAGTCCCCCAAACTTTCTGCATTTCGGTATCACAAGTCCTTCGATCTTTATACCCATCTACAGATAATGAACGTTATTTGTCATTAGCTACTTATTCTAAATAAACATTATATGTGTATATAAATAAGATGTATATTGAATTTAATTGAATATTGGTGTCTAATTGTGATATGCATTTCCGCTGGTGTGTCAGAAGGTACTTCCCGCAAAACAAAAGTTAGAATCATTTTTTAAAACAATATATTTTTTTCCTCGATTACGAACTGATCAGGTAAGTTGTGCGAGTAGTTGGACACTTTACATGATAATTCGTAGAGTTATGGTGAAAGTCATGATTTGTCACTAATCGAGACTGTTATAAGCAATATAGCGGAAAGTGCGTAATGACGATGAATAGGACGTGCATTCTTATATACATCCATGTTTTTCTACACTGAATTCTACTGTGATGTTCAATAGGCTACTATAGGGAAAGAATTGACACTCATTTGTACAGTCAATTATGCACAAATAGGTAATGGTTTAGTCGCATTTTTCTGCATTTATCATAAATTGTTATTTCTGTTGTTTTGTGTTGAATTTGAATATTAGATCAATTTGTAAAACTGTACAACGTAGTCATTGGCAACTTCATGAAGCTACAGAAACCAAGTCTCGATGATGCACTTTAAATGGTTGGTGACTTACATAAAGGGTAAAATATTTGATCCAAAGTCTTCCATTGGCCTTTAACCCATAATTAGGATTAGAAGAGAGTGTTCTGAGATTTAAACGCAACATTTTATGATCAATAAAGATTTACTTACCAGTTCAGCATGTAAAAAAAGACCAACGTGCAGAGACAACGCCTATTCTAACTCAGCAATTTTGAGGAACATCATAGTGTTTGGGACTAGCATTATTATTATTATTATTAGTAGTAGTAATAGTATTACCATATTTGATGGATAATCTTGTTATTGTCTTTGGCAAACAATTCTGCGTATGGCCAATACTGACACTTTACCTTTTTCAGAAACTGCTGTCAAGGTTTTTCAGGACTAAATAGAATTTTATTTGCAAACGGAGTGCGCAAAAAAACAGGTTCCAATTTGTTATTATATTTTTCTTCAAAATCTACTATATGGGTTGTTAATAAACCTTATCGGTATTGCACATTCACCACATGTATACTCCATATTGTTGTCTACTGCATTAAAGTTTGTGGAAAAAAGGTATGGAATTGTTTTTATTACAAATTATTCATTAACGAATTCACTGTTCAATGGTGCATGATTGTAACGTAATCGAGCTAACACCCTTTCAGAATGAATTGGTATTTAAGAAATAACGAACACGTATGCAAGTGAGCAATAAAAAGATTTATTATTCGCGCACTAATGATGAAGTAACATGACATCAAAATAAATACAAAGGTACATAATATGGATCGAATGGAAAACTGATGAAGAACAGATACTTATTTGAAATATTCAATAATTATAAAGTTGTCTCAGTTAATAAACACTAATGGCATTCTTATAGTCAAACACTAATGAAATTCTCTTAGTCAAACACTATGACATTATAGTCAAACACTATAATGAAATTCTTATAGTCAAACACTATAATGAAATTCCTCTTAGTCAAACACTATGATCTTATAGTCAAACACTAATGAGATTCTTACAGTCAAACACTAATGAAATTCCTCTTAGTCAAATACTATGACCTTATAGTCAAACACTGAGATTATTATAGTCATACACTATAATGAAATTCCTCTTAGTCAAACACTATGACCTTCTTATAGTCAAACACTATAATGAGATTCTTATAGTCATACACTATGACCTTCTTAACGAAATTCTTATAGTCAAACACTATAATGAAATTCCTCTTAGTCAACACTATGACCTTCATATAGTCAAACACTATAATGAAATTCTTATAGCCCAACACTCTAATGAAATTCCTCTTAGTCAAACACTATGACCTTATAGTCGAACACTATAACGAAATTATCTTACATGTATGTCCAATGTTTACTTGATATTTCATATGCCCTTTTGACCCGCTCCCCAGCTTGCTCACTTCAACCATCCAGACTTCTCGTGCACATGTACGTTGGCACTTTCCTGGCGGTTTTGCATCACTATTGCTGCGGCCTCTGGCTACAGCTAATCAGTCCGCACAGAGTTATCCACACCTAGATACTCATACCTAGTTATCCACAACTAGTAATCCGCACCTACTTATCCACACCTAGTTGGCTGAATATGAAAAGAAACAACTTTCCAAATAGTCTGCTTTGTGTGTATCTAGATTAAAATATCTGAGCATTTCAAATGGATTAATACTAACACACCTGAAATATTCCTTATGTACCACTATGACGTACGAATGGCATACAAAAAATAGAATATGATATACTAAAACTCTAATACATACATAATACGTCTTCAGTATTAGTTATAATAGCGACAAGATGACCTACCAACAGGAATATTGCATATATGTTCAAAAAATCACTGTTAATAATCCGAATCGTACCATCTCTCGCTACCAAATTACATAAGCCATACACTCTTGATGAATTAAACTACAAGTACGATAAAACAACGCAAACGTATAATACAACATTGAACGTGTTTCGCGAAACTGAACATTAATTAAAAAGAACGTTGATTAAAAATATAACTCACCCAACTCGTTGGCTCAAACTAAGGTATATTGGCGATCCCGCCCCGACAGCTAAATACATAAAGAGCTTCCCTCTAATGGCTGTGTCAGTCAAGATTTCTAAGTAATATATATAGTCGCGCGCGTTAACATATATTACGCACGTGCCGCGCAAGCAATGAAGGCGTCACGCGATGCAAAGGAAAAGTATATTTACAAGAAACTATGGCGCGCGAAACACGTCAAATACTAGAAATTATGGTGGTCTAAGCAATCCATATCAGGTATTTCGTAACAATGATACTTAACTGAAAGAAATGGGATATAAGTATTAGCATAATTTGTAGCCAATTATTCAGAGTACCATCCCACACCCACATGCGTAGTTGTGCATTACCAAAAACACATTAGTAAATGGTTGTACGAACGAATTATCTTTAACGATAATGGTTGTATGAACCATGCACACTTTAAAGTATTCGGTTCTAGGAACGTTGTTCATCTTAGAAACATGCGGTTGCATGAATTGCAGTCATCATTGTTAGCGCGCATATTGTTACATCGGACATTAATCGCAATTTTTGTACATATTCAGATTGCAGTTTTGCATCATTTTAAGTGGTTGTATTTGTTTTCTCACATTATTACGAATATTACGTCTAATGGATTATCATTGTGCAAGGTAGATTAGTATTAGGGCTTATTTGTTTACTTCTTGTCGCATATTTTTATTTTATTTTATAAAATCTACTTCATTCGCATACATTGTGTTTTGTGTTCTTACATCATCCATGATCCATGATCCATTTCAATCATGTTACAATGATGACATCCATGATCGTATGCAATCGAGGGCGATGTTGTCATTATAAAACCGATCAGAGGCTGTTGTCTGCTCTTCCCACCGGAGTGCTTTCACTGTAGTATTTATAATTTCTTCCGTCTGAGGCCCTAACCGATTTTAAACACAAAAGGGTATCCAAGATATACAAATGTACAAAATTAAGTCATTCTCTGGTATTCTGAACCAAAGTTTATTTATTTATCACCACGGTGGCTATAATTGCATGAACTAGTCTGTTTTCAAGAAAGCAGATGTAATGCAGAAAATCGTCTTTGATTATCTAAATTACTTGAAGTTTTTAGTCAAGTCTCTTTGACATGTAGAAGATAAATAAGCCTTTTTGTCTGTTCAATTTATTTTAGAAATATTAAACTAGTCATTGCGATTATGAAATACAGACGTCCGAGCTTTTGCTGAATACTACTGTTCAAGAAACCAGAAAAGGACAGTGAGTAGACTGTTTAATTTTCATCGTGTTTCCGGTTGCTTTGAAATGCTATTAAGTCGACAGTGTTAGGGACTCCATGGCGACTGTTAGGTTAGAAAGTACAAAAGATTGAAGAATTTACTACGTTTTGCTCATTTGTTAAAAATATCTTTGACGCCTTTTATTTTGAAATCGGTAGGGGCTGCAAACGGAAGAATATGCAAATAATAAAGTTCATGCTCTCGGCGGGACAAGCAGATGTCAGCTTTTCATTTTTAGAAAGGAAAGGGGCTACAAAAAAACTGGAGGGTGTCATACGATAAGTGAGATATCATCATTAATTGACAAAGAAACGTGTAATAATGTTTGGAATTCAGATTAAATGATAATGAATGAATCATTACACATAAACACCAATGAGACAACCCACTACGAACACACACGCACACACGCACGCACGCACACACGCACACAATCACTTCCGCTTACCAGTATGTGTGGCCTTTCTTGATTTTCACTTTTATAAAAAGAGATATCGATTCTATCTCTAGATAGTTTAATCCGTCACACGTCGACCCTCCATAGTAATGTATAGTCATTTGATAAGCTTTGTATGTAAATAATGTAGTGCATAATTTATATAATAATCTACATATTCAGTATCGATCGTGTATATTATTTACGTTTTCTTGTGATTCGTTTTGATACCTTTGATCACAGAATCCTTATTAAAGCAAAAATTAAGAAAACAATTTAACTCACAACGAGCACAGAAGAAATTATGCTTTAAAGCTTTTCTCCCTAATCCGTCTAAATTTTCTTTTTTCCTTATTAAACTATATACTCCTGTATAATTCTCAACATCTATTGACGACCTCTATAATTGAAAGCAAAAAATGTGTGCTTGCTGTCGCTTATTTTGTGGCTGAAGGACTTGTATAATATGCATGAAAATAATTTTCTTCTTTTAATGCGTATCGAAACCAATACATGGATAGTGACAACCTGTTTAATTATTTTCAGTTGCCACATTTCCAACATCGTTCAGATGAAACGTTTGTATGGGTTATGTTGGATAACCTTTATTCTCACTTATGTGATTGTGACATATATATGATTTGATAACCATATTTAATTTGGTCTTGCTGTTTGCCCAGTTGTCTCAATTATCGCATCCAGACATCGGAGACATGACTTGCACAAACTACATTCTGAAGTCGATTTTCTTCATCGTGACATCCATTCGAAAAATGTAAGCAAAATTGTTATTTTCCTAGCACAACCATTAGTACTACGTCAAATGCGTTGTTTTTATTTTCTCATGCGTATACTTGTAATTTGGACCGACCGGTAAGGCCACTCCTTTATTAAAACATTTTTACTAAATAGCACGCGAAGTCGCGTCGCAGGTAGCACAGACAACAGATAAAAACCAACTGAGTTAAATTTGTATATTTGGAGATATATTTTTTCAATAGCGGCAGATATATAATGCTTTCATTGATCTAACTTTTCAAATATGTATACATCTCAATGATAATAATGTGATAAATTATATTCTAGAAATAGAGGGCTAATTTAATTATAAAGGAAAATGTGTGAAATATGTATTTCGTGGTTTACACAGAGACGAGGAAATTTAATTTGATGGATCACATTGTCTCCCGCACGGTAGAGCTTTGTGCGAGGCAACGTAATCCATTACCTTGAATTACCTTGTCTGAGTTCAAACCGCAACGTATAGCTGTATAACCATTAATACATAATTACATATTGTGAACTTGTCATATAATAGCCCCCACCTTTTAAAATATCTATAATTCATCACTAACACGTGTGTGTATATAAATATATGATTCTAAACTTTTATTAAAAATTAAGATGATGAATTAGCAAAGTAAAATTAATGCTCTAAAAGCTTGAGTTCTTCTCGTAATTGATTAATTGAATGTTATTTTTTCTCATGTATAAAGTGTCTCTACATATATTATCATGGATGACCAGCATCCTTGCCTTATAGAACTTTCGACGGGGAACGTATGTAATATATCATTGTGAATTATTATTCATCAAAAGTGATTTTACTCATTTACAGAGCTTACTAAGCTAGGTACGATCGTCGGAAGCGTTTCTTAGCAAAATGAGCAATTATATTAGTTGACTAACATCAAAGTAGTATAATGTATTATACTTGGAACATACGATGTATTTGTTTCGCAATACTCTTCCTTTTTATAAATTTTTCAATACACATATTTATTAAGATACAAAATATCTTACTCTACATGTTATGGTCTGTATTTAATAACGATATGGGTCTCAAGCTGTGCAAATAAATGACTTCTCCCTCTCCTTTATATAACACTGTTATTGTTCCTTCCTTCAGGGACATTTCTCCCAGTGAAAACTTTCTTACATATCATGTAAAATTTAGGCTATGTTGTGCTTCATTCTATATATAACACATTCTGTCATTAAGCTTTACGAACTACGGAATGTAAGTTTATTTAGTGGATTTATTGTTTCTTGAATCACACCATTTATTAAGAAAAGCCATATGACTTTTATAAGGGTTCATATATTTATACGCACTAAATACTATCAAACAATTAATCTACATTATTATGCTGTGTAAATATATTGCTTGGTATATATTATCTCAATTTAAAATAATTACCATACTGAGTGTCAGAGTAGGTGAAACTAATTCTGCTTGTTTTATATTTTTTATCATACCATAATAAGACGTTGTAGTATTTTCAATCATAGATTCTGTTAAAATTGCTAAAATAATGTTACAAGCCAGGGGTCTTTACTTGAACGAGCCGTTGTCAAACCCTGGCACGATTCCCGCTAGAAGTCATAAGTTTACCCCAAATTCCTAAAGACGTCTATACAACTTAAGTTGTAAATTAGAAAGCCCAACGTGTCCGTTTTATACATAAATTTTACACTAATTAATGCAAGACCACATATAAAATAACCTGCCAAATATATATCAACCGCACATCTGCATGGTTTCTCTTCAAGTTTCCGTGCCGCAAGCCGTTCACGCCGCAGAAACTATACGAGTATCCCCTAACACTGGGAAGTATTTTAACTCCGCCACCTTAGGCCAGTCCATGTATGCTTTCCAGGCACATTTCGCCAATATAACTGCACCACATTTGCCACCATGGCGACATAAAGGGTATCTGCCGAGTCCCTTCTTATTTATTCCTTTGTGTAATTTACAGGTTTCCTACCGTAAATACTGCCACTGCAGTCACACCACCAGTATACACCACTAGACTTTAATATGGACTATCAGACTACAGGGACGTTCAGTTGGTTTTGGCCTGAATTCACTACTAATGAACCATGGCATCATGGAAATTCCATAACGCTTCACTCCGTGACGTTTGGTAATAGTAATTGGCTAATTATTACGGGCTAAAGATATTTTTATTGTGCATTCCAATAATGACACAAGTAATCACACAAATCAAGGAATTTCTTAAAACGGGGCGCTATAACCAAATGCGCATACTCCATCTTTATTACAATACCATTTCTGTCTTTCGTTTCTAATACCGAACCGCTTGAGCAAACTATATGATGAACTTTATAAGGGAATTCGGTTATGCAACATACTTTTTATAATGTTTTACAGATTTTGTGTTACTTTGATCTGTTGTTGCTTATACATTTACGGAATTTTAACATGTTTTCATTTTTTAAAATTATATTGTACTTAATTTTAAACGGTTTGAATCACTTAACTTTCTATGTATTTTTGTAATCCAGTTTTAGATATTTGGAACTTGACATTGGTGTCACTACATAGCCACGTTTTGCTGAGGTCACATACACTAATTACAATACCGAATCAATAACATATTGAATGGAACAAAACATAAATTCGTTGTGCTTTGGGTACATTGTTTCTGTATCAAAATCCTGTATTTGTTTCCAATTAGTAAGATATAAAATATAATTTAGTGGCTAAGATATTTCTCATCCAACCGGAAATATGTGCTGAATTACAAATAATACAAGAGGTATAGCACTATCCACATCTACTGAAAGGGCCGGTCGTATTAACGAATAAACATTCTGAAGAGGTCTATAGAAAATTTAACTTTCCTATTCATTGAGTGCTAGTAAACGTAATTGCAGGATGCCTTGAATAGTTTCGAAAACGAATTCAAGTTACTACGGCTTTCAATTCCATGCCAATGGTCCTCTCGCCACACGGCAAAAGCATTCTGATCGGTTAATTTCGTATACTTCTCAAACGATTTTAGGTATAATGAAGATCTTTGAACATTTGGCATAATGACCTATGAATAACGATTGTTACTTCTGAAAGGGAAATCATCACTTCGCGACACGATATGCCTGTAACAAATTGTCACGTATGCTTAAAAAAAATATGTTCTTTTGTCATTCTTTGTCAACTGCTTTTGCATTATATTTTCTTGACGCTACCCGCACACCCATGTGTTGTTTGCAAAATGTTAAACACAAAATATTAACAGATATATCTATAATGTATGTCTTTCTCTCTTGTTTTGTCTATCTCTCTCTCTCTCTCTATCGTTATACACACAATTATATTTGTATAAGGGGTATGCAACATATAAATTATTTCATTAAAAAGTTATACAGAGCCCTTGGTATTAAGTCCAACGTAGCTAACACATGAATCCAGTAAAATTCTTTAATCAGTCTATTCACATCTTTGTGCACACCATCGACTGACATGAAAGACAAATCGTGTAAAGAGTGATTATTTATCTTAATGTATTTGAACATTAGACCACTTTGGATCCATACTGTTGTTGTTTGAAGCAATGGTCATTCATTCTCTTAGAAATAGTGATGTTACATTTTATCACAGTTTATCACGCAGTCAGTGTTATAACATAGAAAAAAATGAATGTTTTGTATTGCATCTACTAAAAAAAAGTAGTTTCTCATACATTTGTACATTGAGAGCACCGACGTCTGTTACATTTAGATAGTGAAAAACATCTTTCATATTTTGTGAATTGTTTCGTTCTGAAAATCCATGTTGCACATTATTTGATCATTTATGAGCAAATAGTAGGTTTGCATTTGTAAAGTATTTTAAGCCGTTTTTATTTGATAAATTGAGGAGACTCCAATATGTATGAATTACAAGGCCTATAAAACATGAAGGAATATATTGTATTTTGAAAGGAGTTCTATTTTTGTCATATCGTACATTTTACTGTTTTAAAGCCTCAAGATGTCAAGTAAGATTACGAGCTTTGCGCAACGCAGAATCAATTATATGCATAGGATACTTTCTATTTTGGAAGAGTTTTAATTCATTCAAAGAATTTTTTAATTGACAATCATCATAAATAATGCGTCGCTATCTTTTGGCCTGGCTATATGGTATAACGTGTTTACACGACCTGTGATGACAAGAATAACCTACATATTTGTGGATATTAGGTTCTTTGACATGAAGACTGTGGAGATATTTTTTCAACATTTGTATTACAATTGCATGTAAAACTGAAACATTAATGCTACATGCAATGTAAATAAATGTAATAGTCGGTGGTGAAAATGATTTAGGCGATCAATATTTTTTTTTTAAATTTCTTTTTCTGAATGGTTTCAGATAATCAAGATGTTAAAAAATCTTACCCAAACAAGGGAACAAGTTCCTGACAAAGTAAACACTTAACCCTAACATGCAATGTTCAAAATATGAACAAATATGGATATGATGAGATTAGGAGGAAAACTGTTTTGTATTTCAAAAGGAGGAAGAATAACAAGAAATAAGAAAAATAGAGGCTCCGACTGATGAGTCTCACGGCTCATACCCTTGCCTATATAGTGCTCATCCCAAGGTAAATTGATGTTGTTTGAGCAGAGTACATGCCTAGCATCTGAATCAAATTCGTCTGATTTCTACAACTCCAACATTTCTTTTAAGGTGTCATCATGCATTGCGTTATCCCTTGTGCACACAAACAAATCAGATTCGTTCGCTATAAACTGTTTCATTGCTATATATAATGCATTGGAAATTATGAGGTGTATTCGACATAAACGTATTCTCAAAGAACGTGGGTGGACATGTGTTGAAGTTACGAAAAATGTTCTTTGAAATCTAGTACTTTCCCTCTACATCATTACACTTCTGGAACTCATTTGAATATCAGAACTAAGGGGGCTAAACTCTATTGTGATAATGGTTTATGTATGCGCTACTGACAGGATAGCATAACTACTGCTGATTTTGACGATCTCAGAGAAGTACGATTCGAAATCTAATGCAAACTATGCTGATATATCCAACTTGAGACAATCATTTTTGTAACAATTTAAACCGAATTATTTATCTATCTCTCACCATATATGTTCTTCCTAATGTGATCCAAATCCCTTCTTTTATTATTATTATTATTATTATTATTATTATTATTATTATTATTATTATTATAAATACAAACATAAATATATAAATAAATCAAGTACATGCAGGCGTGTTGGCTCATTGGATACCTTGCTGGATAAATGACCGAAAATATGAGAGATTGAATCTCGTCACAGAATCAGTGCAAATAGGTTATCATGGTATGTCACTGTGCACAGCCATTTACTCAATTGACCCAACACTAAATAATATTAACATGTTGCTGTACCGGTAATAAAAAACAGAAACCTTATGTGCAGCTTTCCTATTATGTTAATTCCATTCAAGAACAATAACAAAAGAAGACAGCAATGTATTACATATATTAACAATCCGCGGTGAATGTCATCCGAAATACAATATAAAAATGGAGATTTATGTGAGCATATGTGTGTGTGAGAGAGAGAGAGAGTAAGAAAAAGAGGAAGAGAGACAACTTTGTTTTCTCAAAATGATTGTATTGAGGTACTACATTAAAAATACAGCTATAACGATGATTCATTTAGAAATTGTAAAGTTCATTCGGCTGAGCAGCAACATTCGTTGATTAGGTATATTTTTCTTAAAATCTGTAAAATAAGGAATATAAAAATCAATTAGATATGTTTTATTTGATCAACACAATACAGTCTATACGTGCATGTAGATGAATACAAAATAATAGTGAGGAAGTTAATAACACCTCTTCATATTACCATCGTCCTTTCCTTCAGAAGTATACATGGAGATTTCTTTTTGATCATTAGAGGTTATATTTCGTACTACATATGTATCTTTTTGAAAGCTTTGTGGGTAATTAGGCCGTTTTACTAATTGTATGATGATGTATTAAACAGAGCATGAATTTTTACGAACTGTAGCGAAAAGTGTCATTTGGATTACACCACAAAGAACGATCATTATATTACATACATTAAAGGTATCGATACAAAATTCAGTAAATAAGAAATATTTTGTACTCTTACTCTCAATTGCGCCTGCCGCAGCTGTATCCCTCTGCACCCCACCGAATCCAACATAACCACCATATCCACCACATCCTCCGCCATATTCAGCATATCCTCCCAAGCCGCCATAACCACGATATCCACCGTAGCCACCATATCTACCATATATACCATAGCCTCCGTAACCGCCAAAACCACGGCAGACACCTCCGTAGCCACCATATTCACAAATTGGATATGTACCTATGGCAGCACTTACTATGCAGGCTAGAAACGTTACTGCATTCTTCCCGTTGGTCTGCTAAAACAGAAATGTCAAACTATACTTTTCAAGTCGAGTACAATCTTATGTCTTGTTGTAGTTTATTGCGCACACATATGCAAATGGTTCCTATTGCGAACATCGCTTTTCCAGTGTTATTGAAACTGAATATGACAATTTAATTTCTTTCCTCTCACGTACTAGATTGTCACCTACTATACATATGTTGCTGAATGAGAGTAGACTTTAGTTTGCAATTAAGTCTCACATTTGTTAAGTATGAGGTGACACTATGACGTCAGAAAAAACTTTCTTGGGTGCATTTAGTTGAGCAACTAATATATCGATACAATACTAAATCACAAGACACAATCTTTCATCCCGTTGCAATCAATTCAGTAAAAGAAAAAAATTGCAAATATTAAGCTAACATATCCTGTCTAACGATTTGGCAAATATACATTAGATGGCCATGACTAAGTTACGAAAATGCAATTCATTTAAACTTCTAAACTGATGTGTTCTCGTATTAATATAGGAACTATATGTTTTGTTTCATGTTGTAACACTAATCATGCATAAGTGTTACATCCTACATTGTTTCCTGTGGATTGAAAGATGAAACTTACTTAAAGACACTGGCTACAAATATTTATTACACATTATGAAATTGGAAATCATATATTGCATTAACTGTCAGTGTTTGATTCTGTTTGGCTTTAGCTGTTGCTTTTAAATGTTCTTTGATAGATATTGAAGCAAGAATACGTGACCCATTCTTGTCATTGGACATTATTCTGGGTTGAAATCATGATTGAAAAATAGCAGCTGAGCTAGGAATTGAGTGGCTAAAATCCAATGACGGCATGTCATACAACTGTATTAACTCAACAAAATATGAATATTGCTTGATGATAGCAAGTAATTTGTTCACCTTGTTAGTATTTCGAAGCATGTCCAATAAAACACTTATCTGTGTGATTGGTGACATTTTTAAAACTCTAACAGAGAGATTTACTTCTAGTCGCGTTTACTGGGTCGGAAGATTTCGCGCTGTATGGTTTACATTACTTTACTTATATACCCTTCACTGGCTTTTATCCCTCTACATATCTGTCAGCATCGATTAAAAAGTCAGATTAATATAGCTGAAAACTAAACAAGATATCAAGGATTTCTTCCCTCAATAATTGCTTTAAAAGACCATCCCTTGGCTCCCCACACTACATGTGCTCTAGACTAAACGAACAGGCACTACATTCATCATTACCTAAATGTAAACAGAAGTGAAAAAGATGGCCGGCTTAGAACAGGAAAAATAATTCCAGTTATCTCCCTTAAGCCATTTCCGGCTCAGCAATTTAAAAATGCGACTGTTATTTTAGATAACCAAATTCAAATCTCTATTAAATCGTCAACGTTTGTGTCAACTATCCAAGATATACCTCTGTATATTGCATTATTCAATGCTCAGTCAGTAGTACCACCAGAAAACCTCACACAAATAGTTAATTTTATCAACGACCAGAATATCGATACCTTTTTCCAGACATAAACATGGCTAAAAACAACTGGCGATGAGCCCAAGTGCGCGGATCTAACACCCACTGGGTACTCCATCAAGTCGTCCCCACACCACTCTCATGGAGGAGGAATTGCTGTCATCACAAAGAACTCTATGATAAAACGTCTTAACCACACCACAACATTCAGTTTCGACCACACATCGTTTGAACTAGTCTACACCACACTCACACTATAGCAAAGATCAGTCCATTGTGCTGCCTATGCCGCCCTCCTCCTAGTAGAAAAAACAAGCGGAATGAATCTCTCTATTTGGAGCAGTTTCTGAATCTCCTGAAGTATGGAAATTCGACATGTGTCAACATGATTATTCTTGGAGATTTCAGCTTCCACTTTGACTGTCTCGGAAACCCAAACACATCCAAACTCATAGATTCCATTAATGTTTTCAACCTCAAACAGTCAGTTAACCAACCCACCCATAAACATGGTCACATTTTAGACTGGATTCTTCGTAGACCTGATGATTACATTATACGGTCTTCATAGTAACCCACGAACTTGCATCAGGTCACCTCTGTATAATATGCCATCTTGACGTATCAGTCCCTAACCCTCCACCTTTATCTGCTACTAAGAGAAAACTCCGTATGATAAATAGAACCAAACTAATGCCTAAAATCCAAGCAAATCTAACAACTTGCTTACCTCTTACAGCAGAACAACTCGATAACTGCCTGTGTTCATTGCTCGGCAAACATGCCCCAGCAACCATATGCAGAGTGTCAATTCAAAACTGTTCTCCATGGCATAGCAGTGTTAGTGACAAGCTTCGCACAGCTAAAAGAGACCGCAGTAAAGCTGAGAGTCTTTGGCTTTCCACCAGACTCACTATTCATAAGCAAATCTATGAAGCAGCTAAGAAGAATGTCACAAAATATAGTCCATGCAGTGAAATCAGCCCACTGCGCTACTAAGATCGGGGAAAGTTCCAGCTGCAAAAAGCTCTTCGAGATTACTAACAAACTAATGTCAAGGAACAAATGTATACCACTTCCAACTACCTTCTCTCCTGTCGACATATTTGCATATTTCTTCCGTGACAAAGTACAAACCATTATAGATAAGCTTGACACCACAATTTCAATTGACTCGTTGTCACCATACAGTTGGGATACAGAATTTCAGCGGTAACCATTAGCAGCATTTGAACCTGTCTCTGTGGATTTCGTACGTACAATGCTGATGAAGAGTGCACCAAAGGCACGTGAACTTGATCAAATTCCAACATCACTGCCTCTTGAATGCTTAGATCCAGTATTGCCTTCACTAACTGATAATACCTCTCTCATCCGGGGAATTTCCATCATTTTTCAAAACTGCCATTGTAAAGCCTCTGCTGAAGAAACCAACTCTAGACCATAACGATTTAAAGAACTACCGCCCAGTTTCTAATCTCCAATTCATATAAAAAATCTTAGTAAAGGTTGTTCTATCTCAACTTGTATCTCATCTGAATTGAAACAGTCTTTTTAGCAATTTACAATCTGCATATTGCCCTTGCCACAGTACTGAAACTATTCTTCTTGAAGTAGTTAATGACATTCTCTCTCTTTGGACAGCGGAAATATTACAGTCTTCACCCTCCTTGATTTGTGTGCAGCAACTGACACAATAGACCATGATATATAACTTCAAAGTCTCCAGCATGTATTTGGCATTCATGATGCAGACTTACTGTGGTTCAAGTCCATCTTGGTCAACAGGACACAAATTGTATCTGCAAATGAAATACATTCCAGCCCAGTTGATCTATGTTGTGGTGTCCCACAGGGGTCTGTTCTTGGACCTGTTCTCTTCTATACACTCAGCCGCTCTCAAGTGTCATAGATCATCATGCAGTGTCTCACCAACTGTACGCTGATGACACCCAAATATACAAATCTAGGCACCCAACTGAAGTTGATGCTACCATCCAAGGTGTAGAGAAGTGCTGTTCTGATGTGAAATCATGGATGACATGTAATAAGCTGTAGACGAATGATTATAAAACTGAGGACATTCTGATCACAACACAAAAACTTTCTCATTCACATCCTTTACCTCAAACAATAAATAACAGCAACACTAACATGAAATTCACACAGTCAGTACGAAACCTAGGTGTTACTCTGGACAGTACTCTCACATTGCACCAACATGTCATGAACATATACAAGGCTGTATATCTTGAGCTGAGACGCATCAGCTCCATTCGCAAATATCCTTTAGTTGATGACATTAAACACTTGTGTGTTCATTAGTACTTTCAAGACTGGACTGTTGTAACTCAGTTATGTCTGTTTCATCTCAATATATACTCCAGAAACTTCAAAATGTTCAAACCACAGCTGCTTGGATCATACTAAGAGTACTACGATCAGAGCACACATCTCCGCTACTCTGTACCCTACACTGGCTATTCGTTCGATCCAGAATAAAACACAAAATGTGTTATCTGTGCTATGTTTTTTATGTTTATATTTAAGTTATAGGTGTTCTCTAATGTTGTAAAGCACTGAGAGCTTCTAAAGATTAGGCGCTATACAACGTCCTCCTTATTATATATACATACATATATATATATATATATATATATATATATATATATATATATATATATATATATATATATATATATATATATGACAATAGGAGTCCTTAAAATACATTAGAATTTAGAATATAAATTGCTGCTATGGATAATGGTTAAACTCGAAGCATTATGGTATAGACTGATTCGGTGACCCACTATAGTCACTGAAAAGAAATCAGTGTCAATAATAGTGACATTTACACAGATTTCTACATGCGATTATACTGGGGAGAGCTTTGAAATTTGTACACCATGGCTATTATATTATATACATAAACAATACAGATCAAAGTTATAGGCGAATAATAGCCATTTTACGAAAATGATAATAAAGAAGGGTTTTGATCAATCAGCAAATAACATGAAAGATATATGGGATCAATTTATATATACAGACTCAAACGATATGCAACGCCTGTGTGCCCTAGCTCTACCGAAATTGAGAACTGTACCTACAATGAGAATTCAATAACACGAGTCTACATAAAAACAATTCAGATCAGTTAACAGGTTGAAATATTCAAAAATGCCAACAACTACCAACGGTCATTCGATATAATCAATATTTTCTAGGAATATACAATAGAGCACTGTATTTATGGACTTCTACATTACTGATGGTCGGGCATATTGGGGCTTGTCATTGAAAGTGTTGTAAATAGCATTGCACACATTATCTTGGTGATAAAGCTTAATTTGGAACGGCTTACAATTAGTCGCGTGGAAATAATTTGAAAGAACTAATTAAAAAAGTACAGCGTAGAATCTCCTGTTACGGAAGAATAACAGTGACATGTATTGGCAAAGATCAGATTGACGCTTATAATATTTTGGATAAAGTTATGGAGGTCTCTAAATAATCTAGCAAATGACTGGAATGTGAGAGATGCAGCAGACAAATAATGAAATTCTCGTGTCGTTTAATGCATCACTCAGATGTATGAAAGAAAATCAAAATATGTTTATGCATTTTCAGAGAAGTAGGTGGAAAATACTGATAAAATTAGTTAACCTCGATTAATTTAAAGATAGAACGGAACGAAGCAGGCCAAGATTATGAGCGAATAATACAAAAATAATATAGTGCCAAAAACATTGGAGTCCCTGAGTTTGAGCAAATCATTGAATACATCTGCTGAAAGCGAGAAGAGATATATAAATGACTTTTCTAATGATTTTAACAGTGAATGTTCTAGCTCCAATGATGACGATATCCAAGAGCAAATTTATTATATTTGGTACAACGACAAACAAGAGCGGCGGAAGCCATGAACATGTTTTGAAGGTGTTACTAAAGGCAGCGAAGGACAATTTACTGAGATAATTTTTCATCGTTCCAATAAATTGAAATTATTGCATTAAACTTACAAATCGCTGTGGTATTTGAGTTTGTGTAATACTCATTGATGGGTCAATTGGGTTACTTTAGTCTAATAGTAAGTTTGAATGTGTTAAACTTTGTAATCTTCTCACCTAAGTCTCTACCTTTTATAAACCTTTCTGGCCATTATTCATAATTGTGTGTAGCGTAGTTTTAATCCAATCTGCAATAGATGCAGAAGCAACTTTTCTAAACAAAATGAATTTAAAATTTGAAGTATACTGATTAGATATATGATATTGTCGTATGCATATACAAACGCATTCTTTCTGATAATTCACCAAATTCCGCCCCAAAGATAATGGTAATCACCAGAACATGTTCAATATCTTTACAAACAACCTTACGAAAAACTATACCCTATATCCATCATATCCTGGAATATTTTTATTGCGAATTGTTGCTGAAACTTTGCAGTTATTCTATATGATATGAAACCATTTAAGGGATTTTTATGTGTATCGTTCAGTCTCGGGATGTCTTGGTAAGTAATTTGCATTTTAAGATTGAAAGAATAAACTTCAAGCTTTTCTTATATTTTCATACAAACTATTCTCTTTCATCCAACATATCTTACTGAATGCACGTTAAAGAACCACGATTCCTTTCAACAAGATGTAATGTAGCTTCTTTGTACTTAGCTAAAAGATAATTTCTAAGGAAGAGACATAATTGGTCACTATCTTTCTTCAGTGATTATAGTTCTAGATCTAATCTTCATGCCATCTATAATTTTTTCTCTAGTGTCTTATGAATCTTTTTTTCTACAATTTTGGTACTTCACTGACACTGTATAACTCTTATAAATTGCTTAAATCTAAAATTAATTGAAGATGTCAGTTTCTGTATATTCTATACGACCATTTGAGCTATTCGCATGCTTATCGTTCAGTTTAAAAATGTCTGGATGATTGATTAGCATTTCAAGAATGACAGGATCAACTCCACTCCATCATTATAATTATAGTTATGATTCATCTAACATTTCTAGCCGGTATATGATAAGTAACTCTTATTTTTAACATGATATAGCATCACGTTGCTTAATTAATTTATTTCGCCAAATGACAGAAAAATAAATTGTCACTTTCTCTCCTTCTTTAATACAAATAAATCCATGTATATGATGATGTTATCGATAAGTGCTTCACAATTATCTAAACACATGTGATCATGTTGATTTAACACCGGAATATGGATGGGGATTTTTTCATGCCCAACTGTCATTATATTGATAGCAACTATCTGGAGTTGCAAATGCAAAACTTTTCTGTGCTATCAGTGTGAGTGGAATATGCCAGAAACATTTCACGTGGTAATAATTATTGACATGTTTTGCATTTCGAATTTTGTCAATGCAGTCTTCGATTCTTCACGTTGGAATGAAATCCCTTTTGATAACACTGTTAACATTTCCATATTCAATACACATACAGGAGTATTATGCTGAACTCAACTTAATATTTCTTGGTTCTATGAAGTCATTCTCCAGCAAATAATGAATTTTGTTTTCTCAAACAAAAATGTTTGAAAACATTCATCATATACCTATGATGCTTCACAGGTGTGTAATCGACAATTTCTCATTTTAAGATAGATCGGACAACACCGTTCATGGTTTGGTCAGCGATGAAATTATCTTGAATGATTTAATGTTTTTCTTTTGGTGTTCGTTTTCCTTCATTGAAAAACAGGACTTTGAGAACATTTCGAAATGGGTCCTTTTATTTGCCAATGTACACCGCATATGGCTTTCACCAATAAAATTTGACCATACGGCCATCTGACATATAACCTTCGGTCAAATTCAAATTCAGACTTACATTAATAGCTGTAACACATTTCCTTGTAACGTAAATTGATAGCAAACACGATACAATTGAAAATAAAGAAATGTTATCAATGTACTCAGAAAGGTTATATAGGCACAAGAGAAACCGTTACCTTAGAGTTGAATCTGAAATAAAAATTGAAACGTATTGGCAAGAATTAAATGAAAACAAAACGGAAATTATTCAAGAAAAATGATAGTATATACAATTCAACAATACCGAAATCACAAGCGCTAAAACTGTGTCATCTGTGGAAATGTTATATTAAAACTGCATAAACGATATCATATGGAACAAACGTTCTGGGCAACACTGTCATTATGCATCAAAGGTTCAAATTATTAATTTATCTGTCACATTGCAGTATTCCAGTTCAAAGTATGCAATCTTTACTCATTGTCCCATATATTAGTACTGACCAATCTGACCAACACAAGTAGGCCACAATAATGTATCCCTGGGCAAGACACGTTACTCTTATTTCTTCAGCACTAAATGACCTTCATGTGCTGCTTTACTGGTATATGACCAAGCTAACTTGTGCTGTGATAATATCATAGAGAGATATCGCGATAGTCAAGATTGATGACAACAATACGCTTGTGCTTGATATCCATCGCCATCATATACATCAACAAAATCAAAAGACCTGTGCAGCCGAAGGACAATCGCAAAGTGTTCATTTAGGGTTCCCGCGTGCATACAAAGTGTTTGAGACCGGAGATACGTCCGGGTCGAGAATTCGATTAACTGTATGAAATTCACAGCAAACAAAGAATGTTGGTTATTTTCTACAAATTATTACATACAAACACAGCTATAACGATGTTTGAAGTAGAAATTGCCATTTCTTTCTAACAACAATTCATTGGTTATGCATATTCTTCATAGTATCTGTTCAAATTTATTTTCGATGCTTTGTTTGATCTAAACAATACAACGTATACATACATAAGTAACGTGACTCTTCAAAATAATTGAATGACTATTTTAAAGCAACGCTTTTTATCGAATGAATCAGACAGATCTCAGAGAAGTACACGAGTGAAAGTATTCATCTAGTCAAAAAAAAAATTCAAACGTTTGCAAAATTCAGTTACTTTTAAATCAGATACTTTTATTCCACTCAACTGAAGCGGTTAAGTAACTTATATACGTATCCCTTGAATTTACAAAACAATCGTTATACGTTATAAAACGTTACGAAAACACTTATTGAATACAGATATTATATTATAATGAGTTTAAGAAACCTAATGCACATTGTTTTACAACACTTTTATATGCTTTTATATAATACATAGAACAGAAAGGTCCGAAAATCGAAACCAAACACCAGTCCAAGATAGAGAATACATTGAAAAATATGCCTGAAAACCACATTGTAAATATTTCCTTGATCACCTGGCTGATATTATGAGTTTTGTATGTTTGTTTTGTTTTACTGTGATTAGAGACACACAAAAATAGTGGCTGAGAGTACGTTTAGCTACTGGCACATATTCATGTTATTAGCGACTTTACTTCTAAGTACACATAAGCTTCCCCATGAATATGTTTGCTTTGTTTAATACTAGAGAATCGGTAGAAATATTATGCCTAGATTATAATTTATACGGTGGGACATTAAGCACAAAATTTCGAATATATATAAACTGTAATAAAACCCATAACATAATCTACATCATACAAAATGTAATTGTACCCTATATATTGAATGTGTCGATAAAACATATCAAAACACTTTAATTTCACACTTTTCCCCCTGTCTATCAAAAGATGAAATATTTAAAAACTGTCTGATTATTATATAATCGAACTTTGAATGTGATAATTTAATATATTTCCTCTTGTGTAGTTTAACGTTGATCACCATTCCGATCTCACTCTCTATTTAAAGCTCAGCTTTATTGAATGAAGTCCAAAAAGATGTGCTTTCATATGCATCCATTCAGAGCAACTGAATAAAATACTTAATTGGTATTCCCATTTATCAGGTTTGAACTACCTAGTCAAATGAAAGTTTACAAATATATTATGTTAAACATCCTTTCAAGACTTAGTCAATATACATTAAGTGGCTATCATAAAGTTACAACGAATTGCACCAAATAATCTATCATGATATGCTTTAATATTAGTACAGAAGCTAAATATTTAGTTATATTCTCGTAATTGGTGTAAGAGTTATTACCTTGCCTAAGGGATAAATGATACATTGTTTCATCTAAGGCAGTCTTCTATATATTTAATGTTGTTATAGTCTATATTTTTAGAGTTATTATTCAACATGGCCACATTACGATAAAACAATACACATTTTCCAGGATAGTCTGAATCTCATACAAAACACGAATAAACGTATATGAATTCCTTTCTTATATTTGAATCTTAATTCATTTTAAACAGTGACGTTTATAATAAAAGTCAATGTGATTGAAAGATGTATTATACGTAATGCAACCTGTTGCAAACTATTATTAAATGTGTGATATTTTAAATCATGTTGTGCATGTAATGTCCTTCTTTCGTTTTTTCCGTGGCTTTACATGCAATTCATAATTGTTTTTATATAATAATTTAACCAACAGTTTTTATTTGTACCCCGAAAACAATTTTCCATCCATAAACAATGTTTTGCGATATGTTTTGGCAAGGCATTTATTAATTAAAAAATGTGGACTGAATATAAACATCAATAATAAAATTTCAGACAAAATGAAATGTGCAAAATTTGTTGTATATGTAAGAACTCTTACTTTAAGTTTAATATATTCATATTCGTATTCATTAATTCATGTACACTTCTTAAAAAAAAGTTTTCTACTTGGCAGTTCATGTCCTTTACAAACATAATTAAGTGAGCTTGCAGGCCGGAGTTATGGAACATTAAATATAAGTGACGTATGTACATACAATGAAATGAGAGTGATGCAGGAAACATTTGTATATTTCCTTTACTACCCATATACAAAACGTGTGTGGCGCTCGAAAATGCAAATATCACATAAATCTTTTCACTGACTTCTGTTGCATGAATTCGTATGCAAATTAGCAACTACTTTTGTCAACAAAATGCAAAATGGATCATAAATAAAGGCGTCTCGTGCATTTTATGTTAGCAATCCAAGAGGTATATAGCAAGTATATCTAAATAACGTGAATGCAAGTAAACATTTAAATACAGACCAGAGTTAAAATGCCTACATACAAATGAAATGGCTAAATCGTATGCCAAGAAAGTAAAAACTTTCTTAATTTCGAAAGAAATTAATATTTCAAAACCCTATTCAGTAAAATGTTTACTCTGTATATATTGTATGTAAAAAAATACCTTATTAAGACACTCTAAAAGAAAAATCAAATTATCGGCTTTGGATTAGTTTGCTCGAAGATGAAGTACCATTTGATTGAACAAGATTAACAAATATGTCGATCGCAGTCTTTTAAACTTTAACACATCTGTCAGCATGAAATAGAAAAACTGATTATATATATAAACGGTGACCTTTGCAAAGCATCGGAATTTCGATGATACCTTCATGTGATGATTAATGTTCGAACTCTAACCAGTCTTGTACACAGATTATGTGGCCCATGATAGTCAACGAATGTCCGCGCAGTACGCAAAAGGCGCTGACTACCATCTGTCCCTAGACTGAATCCACGCTGTGTAGAGACTTGTCGCTATATTTATCATCTGACAATTGTAAACTTTCTAGTTCATAAAAGATCTACACAAAAAAAATGATACAGGTCAATGCCGGATGAAAAATTTGAATATCTCACTCGTCGCTGTTAGATAATGTATATAGATAACGAATACATGTCTATTTCATATGACAAACAATAGTTCCTCCCAGAGAATGATAAAGCGGAAAGGTACTGATAAATCTACACATAATATGAGATATTTTGAATCTATCTCTATCCATAAACTCAAATGATGTACAAAGCCTTTGTGCTTTAAATATATATTACCCCACTCTCGCAAACAATAATGTGGACATGTCCGTTCTACATGGAAAATATAAATTAATCAGGGGTAATTCTAGAAACATCCCTAGCTTATACATTGGAAAAATAAATTAACCAGGACAAATTCTAAAAACAGACAAAGCCCTGACTCGAAGTACAATACAAGGTCTATATGAACATACTCAGTCAATATAATAATTTACAAGCATGCGTCACATTTAGACATTAAACATTACTCATGCTAACGTTTATCTTAAAAAATCCGGTGCATTGAACAGTTCACTTTGATATCTATCTATCTATCTATCTATCTATCTATCTATCTATCTATATATATATATATATGTGTGTGTGTGTGTGTGTGTGTGTGTGTGTGTATGTATGTATATATGTGTGTGCGATGATCATTGATTTTTCCGCTTTTTCATCAATATCAATCAGTCTTTTAACAGATGTTGACGGATGTGTAGAGGGATAAAAGTCCTTTATGAGTACAAATGTACATCCCTGTCAACCATGTACTACTCCTTCTTCTGACCGAGAATTCGATCTTTCTGTAAGAGTCCTTAATAACGTCAACAATCGCACAGGTGAGTGTTGTTATTGGGCATTTTTTTAAACAAGTATAGGCTGAACAACGTACAAGATATTATCTACAAATACTTAGTTTCTGTTGAAAAAATGCAGTTTTATATTCTTAACTATTAATAATCTATTTATAACACTCATGCTTTAAATTAATACTGTTTAAGATCTACTACTATACAATTGTGTTCAAACAACATAGTATACATATTTGTTTGCTAATATAAAATTTACCTGTTGACCTTAAACATGGCTGATTAGATATTTAACGTAGAAAAGAATGTAGGATGAAATTCGTAATCTCAGAGGAATTCGTTTAAATGAAATGACTTTTCATTATATTTTATTTTATTTAAATCTCTATCATTTTTGATTATTAAGTATACAAGTGTAATATGGCGGTGTTCATCAAAATCTTCTTTCTTTTCTTCTTTTTTTTCATTTTATGATTTATATTTATAATATCTATGTTTCGATTTTGCACGAAACTTGCCTAAAAGATTAATAATTCGTCCATTCATTCTTTCATTCATTCATTCATTCATTCAGTAAGTATGTAAGCCAGTAAGTACTACATTAATTAATTAATTAATTAGATATTAATTAATTGATTAAAATAATAATCCAGTAATTCCTTAATTTAAAATTACTGACGTAGTTTAGATTGGAGAATGTGTATTTGCTAAAACGTTTGAACGGATATTTGGCATATTAGTCATTTATTCACTGAAACAATTGTAACCGGATAAGATGGAGGACCTAGTATGTATATGCGTACCAGATGGTCTGACTAGATGCATCCACAAAATATTTCCTTTGTGACGTAATAATTATGTCTCATATATCACAAATGTGACGTTTGAATTAGAGCGAAAAGCCTAAACACAGACTGCAGCAGATGAATGGCGAAAATAATAAATTAAGTTGTCATATTCAAAGCTCAATAAAATATGAAAAACTTTAAAAATTAAACAAGAATTCGGAATTTGTTCAGGTAACAGACACTGAAGTTTGTAAATCAACGTTTAGCCGCAAATGTAGTTTCGATTTGTTCACATGTCTTGAATATTTATGAACCAATCTGAAATCCTAATGAAGATATTGTTCATGCTTTCTCAAGCTATATTTTACAATCGATACAACAACATCCTGTTTCTTTTTTCAATGCTAGATAGCGTAGAAATGCTTACACATTTACGTGCTAACCATACCATGATAATAAAATAATAACCAACATAAAATTTATGTTTTTTACATCTGTGTTTTCGCAGACCAAAATGAAGATTGCACTAGTCCTTTTAGCCTGCATAGTAGGTGCTTCCATCGCCACATATCCAATTGGATTTGGCGGCTATGGAGGCTATGGTGGTTACGGTGGATATAGTGGTTACGGTGGCTTCGGTGGACATGGGCTTTATAGTGGATACGGTGGTGGATATGGTGGATATGGCGGATATGGTGGATATGGTGGCTACGGTGGACATGGGCTTTATGGTGGATACGGTGGTGGATATGGTGGATATGGCGGATATGGTGGATATGGCGGATTTGGCTATCCATGGGGAGGATTCGGTGGTTTTGGTGGATTCGGTGGTGGTTTAGGGGGATTCAGCTACGGCAGACGCTGGGGAAAGTAACCTTAAAATTATACATTCTTTATATACTTTTGTATCGAGTCATTTAATAATTGTGAGATAATCACATTCTCTGATCATTTAGACTAACCTAATCGTTTTTTTTACAGTTCGTTATGATTCTTGGTATTTGTAGTTAATATGCCTAAAAATTGCGAATTATCCAAAGATTCTTCAAAAACATTCACATTTAGTGAGAAAGAAAACATATTTATTGTAAGGGGGCTTTCATGTGTACTTACATGAAAAAGTTATTAATCATTAATGTTTTTTCTTTACTTCACCCAAGCGCAAGAACCTATACAAAGTCAGCTAGGGAAGTAAACGATACTTACTATTTTGTCTCCCCTCCTGGTTTTGGAATCTGTTTGTATGGGTGGTTTTGTTTTGCATTTTCTTTTCTACCTTTCTTAAGGTTAACGTATAAGTAAGATTGTTTGACAATGACACGCGATCAGGTATTATATACAGATTATAATAAGTTTATCTGTGGTAACTATTATGATAACATGCCAATTATAACATTGCAAAATCATTTAATCGTTTGATATTTATGTAATACAAATATACTATTTAAAATAAGCCAATTCAATTATGCAGACGTTTAAATTCTATACTGATCAATTACTTTCAATCGCTTTCGTAGCTGAAACTTGTCTTCAATGTAGTCTCTTGAATTTTTCAAGATCTGCAATGTTTATATATCAAAAATATGTATTTTGTTATCTAAACAATAATAGCAAACTGACTTTTATGTATATAAAAAGTCATGTATTTATTTTACAGATATTAATAAGAATATATGGACCTGACTAATCACTCCGGAACAAAATCTCAGCTTCTTCTTGAAACATCGTTATAGCTGTATTCGTTTTGTAGAACCTGAATAAAAATCCGTTGACGAAATCAAAAAAAATTATTTTTCTGTTTTACTGTGGTATACTTAATCTCTCTCTCTCTCTCTCTCTCTCTCTCTCTCTCTCTCTATCCATGCTAGACCAGTTGCACTTCGGCTACCAAATTTTTCGCGGTTTGTGGTTATGTATGTGGAGATTTTCTCTCTGTCAGATTCTCACATTGTTGTCTTCATCCTCAGCTATAGTAGTTGAAAGGGATTGGGCTTTCTCCTTTTCTTTGGTGATTACCGGCACAACAACACATGAAGACTACTTAGTGTTAACGCGATTGGATTGAAGTGCCTTGCACATGTCATCTCAAGGAAGCCTACGTGCGTTGATTCCATGGTAGGATTCACCCAGTCAGTACCGGGTGACCGATCCGGCGCGGTAACTAATGACACACCCAGGTTGCTTATATTGTAATATTATATTTATTTGCTTATTTATTGGCATCATCGTCATTACTATAATAATAATAATAATAATAATAATAATAATAATAATAATATTAATTATGATAATGAGTATTATTATAATTTTTATTATTATTATTATTGGTAGTAGTAGTAGTAGTAGTAGTAGCAGTAGTAGCAGTAGTAGTAGAATTGACTTTTGATTTTTTTTGTATTTTTCCCAATTGCTCGTATTATTGCGTCTGAATATTTCTTTTGTACAGGACATTGCGCACTCTGTTCTACGTATTGTGATATAACACCAACATTTCTCGACCAACCTAATGGTTATTGTTAGAAATGGTATACATACTTTAACTAAATGAATGGTGTGAAATAATATTGTGCGTAGCAACAATATCATCAACACAAATGCCCTGTTTAGTTTTCCATGATAAACCTATATGTAATTATTCAATGTTCCAAAATTAACGTTATTATGGATATAGACGTCATTCTTATATCAGGAATATTTATAACGCATGAGTGTAATAATGAACCAATTTAGATCACTTAAAGGAATGAGAATATATATGGTTACATTTATAAAAACATCGCGAAATGACCGATAGCGAACGGATGTAAAATGTAACTGTACAAAAGAGATAGCACAATATCTGCTGAAAAAGGAAGTGAAGCATTGCAGATGTACGAATCACACGAATTTGATTCTTATATTTAGCCCACACTCTGCTCAAAGTTCCATAGTTATATATATATATATATATATATATATATATATATATATATATATATATATATATATATATATATATATATATACATATAACAAAATTTAGTTTACGTAAAGTTATATCCTTTTAAAATTAACTTTCTATACTTTAAAATGTATCAAACAATTCTGACAAAGACACAAATAATATGAGAGGAAATAAATGATAATAAACAAAGAATTATATATGCACCTCAATGCTAATTTTCCCAAACAATTGTGGTTTATTATAAAATTCTTGCGAAGAAATTAAACCAATGCAGTACCGAAATATGTAATTGTTTGTAAAAACACGCGTCACAATACTATATTGATACAGATAAGTATCTGTAAGTAAAGAGAAAGTATAGGACAAATTCGTACACCAATTCTGTGAGAAAGTTAATTTTAAGATCCAGATTTTTCAATCTATCCTTTGACAGTGTAGGTATAATATTTTAAAACAACTAAATGATATAAAACCGTTCTCACCAGGATCCTTTATATTTTCTCTTATTTTAATGAGAAAACTTAAAATAATTTAAATATAAAAGTATATATTAAATCTAAATTATGCACACAATCCGTCCCGATTTTAATTTAGGCTGACCAAAATAATTAAAAATTTCCCATATTTCCTAACTAAACAACGTTAACCATTTGCATGGTAGTTAACTCTTTAATTGTAGTATTGGGGTAGCTTGCTATTAATATCAGCCTTTCCTATTAATATTAGTACTGTTTCATATAGTGATCACACATGGCTAATAAGTGCTGTCAGAATAAAAAAGGAATTGCTTGCTTGTCCTTTTGAAAGGAATTTTAAACTTTGTACACACAATATCAAGTTTAATAAGAAGAAGTGCAAGAAGTTGTAAAGTGAATCAAGTTGTACTAGTAAACATACTAGTAACAATACTAAATGGTTAATTCCCAAACATATGCATTAACAATACCCTATTTCCCACCACTGCTTTTGTGAACTCTAAAACCTAATGTAGTAACAAGACTACATAGCTCTCCACCAAACCCATGTAGTAACAATACCCTAGTTCTAGGCACTGATTTGTTTTCTTCAAAATCTGATGTAGTAACAGTAAAAAAAAAATATGTTTTGTTATTCCTATAGGAAACTTTGTTTTTAATATTACTTATAAATACTTTTTATATACTTATATTACTCTACTGAGTATCAAATGTACTACCCTCCCAAGTGGAGACTGCCCATGGTAGTAATAATAGAATCCATCATATGCCTCTGTATAGACTATGCAAATTCCATCCTTGGCTGAGAACTTATAGTGGTACACAAGGCTGTGCTGAGTGTTTGATGCAGATTTGTGATCAGAAGGGGAAAATTTCTATCCCAGATCAAAGCACAATGATTATTATTTTCTGACACATTTTAATGAAAATGGGAGTCCATGTCAAAAAGGCATACTGTTAATATTGCAGCAACTTTAATGTTGCAAAAGAACCATTGAAACTTTCCTTACCTAATGATAGAGCTTAAAAAGTTAGATTTACACTGAAATATTCAGTGGAAACTTTCAGTCATGTTCCTTTTAGCTTTGAAAGAACACAAACACAGTAGTTAACATTTGTTATAGTAATGTCAATACACAGTGTCTGAATTGTGTATGACAGAGCAATGATACACATATGAAGAGGTCACAAAAATAAGTCCATTTTTATTGATAAGATTAATCAAGATAGACAAAAATAATGACATAGTTCTTATTCAACTTTGAGGTACAATTGATTTACCATTTAGAAAAGATACAATGAGAATGTATATTTTATATTTTAAAAAAACAATTACAACATCAGCTTTTTCAGCTTAAAATCCTTGTTTTGACTACTGGAAAAATATGTTCTGGTGATGATGCAAATCAAGACATATTTGATATTTTGTGTGCTCCCAGTAAATGTGATAATATCACTATATTGCCAAACATACCAAATACCTAATTACATTTAAGGTGATTCCTGATTACATTTACATATCATTTGATATTTGCTCATACCATGACGTGCTAATGTTAAATGTGACTAGTTATAGATTTTATTTTGAAATAATATCTGGATACAAAGAAAGATGTCATCCCTACATCAAGTTTGTCATCCTGAAGACCATGATAAGCCTTCTTTCTATGACCAGTGCACAGATAGATACCTAACAAGTGTGTCACTTTAAACTGAATAATGAACATTGCTCTAGATAGTAAGGGCTGTTCCATTAAAACGTACATGGGACAAAGGAAGGCACTTTTAAAGTGGGGTACTCACCCATAGATGCAATTTAAAAATTTCTTATCATTTTAATATGAACTCGTTGAAATCAAAGTACCCTGGCATATATTTAAAAAAAAACTGCCTCCCCTGGGTACCATGTATGTTTAAATGGAACAGCCCTAATGGTTATAATAGCGCAATCATATATTTGTAAAGAAGCAAACAGTAACAAGTGTGTATATACTGTCTTCACAAAATAGTACAAAATACTTCCTATAGAGATTATGTCATAAGTTTCATATTTTAGCATTAAAGATTGAAAACGTTTGTAAACGTTGCTCAAAACAGTGATGTCTTGAAAGAATCAAACCGATCTCAAAAGGAAAATAAATCACACAGATCGTACAACAATTTACTTTTGTCATATGCTTAATATCAATTTTGCAGTTTTGTGCCACAGTGCCAAGATTGTTAGACTTGTTTTAAATAATTTCTTATTCTAGTTTCTAGCCACTTCTTGTTAATATTTTTCATTGAAATTATATCTTTGGTGACATGTCCAAACAATTTACACGCTAGATAAGCTGTATCTATAACCTGTTTGTCTTTTCTGTCAAGCTTCATTGACATTTTGCTGTATGCCAATTTCTCTTTTTGCACTTTTGTTATTGGTTCTTTACAAAATATAAAGTGTTTTCGCCTGAAAAAATGGCCAGATGCAAAAATTTGTGGGTGTATTCAACAAGAGCTAACTCTTTGTCTGTGCCTTCTGATCCTTTTCCTTCCTGCAATCAAAGATGGAAACAAATTAATTTGTTACTACTAATCTAAAAAGCAACTGCATAAAAACTGTGAAGATGAAATAAATAAGGATATAACCTTGAGAAACATACACTTTAAAGCATATAAATGTTTAATTTTCTGTCACAAATGTGCTAAGGACAAAAGGCTCATAGACCCATATACATGAATGAGTAAATCTCTGTAAACTTTACATTAACATAAAGATACATATCATTGGGATACATGTTAGGCATTATTGATTTGTATTGAATTGTACAATGGAATTTAATGAAGTTAGTCAGAATCATGCCGAATAATCACTAACATTTATTTGCATAAATATAAGCTTAATAATAAGTGTGCATTTGGAATTAAGCTAACAAAGTACACCGCTCTCTCGATAACTCACACCCTGATAACTCGCAAACCCGCTTATAACGCGGGGTCAGGCATGGATCCCATTTTTTAAACCAGAACATACCCCAAAAATTGATCCCTTTGTTGAACTTGAAGCAAATCGCGATCAAAATTGATAATGGAAACTTTGATGTATTGCTCACTTTATCGTTGAAAAAGGTAGATAAGACCGACAAATTTTAATCAGCACTATGAATTATCAAATTTAAAAATAGGTCATACAATATTGTAAATTTTCTTTCCATACGACATTCCTAGCACACTGCTATTAACGATATGTAAGGGAATTTTGATCAATGAAAATGTCACTCACACCGAGTGGAGACAGTACTTTAATAAATAAATACAAATTAAATAATTTTTTTATCAATTGAAATTAGTTTTCTCGTTCTATCTTTTAGTTCCTTTTTAGTGTAATCGTCATAAATGCAATGTGTCCTCTTGTAATTAAACGTAAAATGCGTCAATCTACCGTAACAGCTATGTTCTCTAGCGTTTCTCTGACAACCTAATTAAGTGCCGACCGTGTTTTGATAACTGACTTCCGGAAGTATTTGTTTTATTGTTGCACTGAATTAAAAGCTGGTCTCCTTTGTATTATCATGTTAATTATGTCTTTTGAATCAAATAAAGGAGGTGGAATAAAAGAAAAGTTAAAAGGCACGAAAACCCTACAAATTTAAAATCTAGCAGCCCCGGTCATATGGCGGGTGAACTCACTTCATTTGTTCAATCTAACACGTATAAATATTATTGTGTATGTAACATAAAGATGATAAGGCAGCCAAGCGAAATGAATACTTCGTAAAATAAAGAGTTGGATTTCACAGATATGGACCATCGAAGGTAAGTGAGTTTCAGAGAATTCTTGAACTGACACTTAGAGATATCCTCAAGGATGATAAGAAGTTTCATTATTAATTCCAATTAGTTAATTAATGACATCAATATTGTACTAATTGAGCAATACAAAAACTGAGTTACAACGTAGATGATTGTGTCACAAAATAAATGTCGCGAGTTTTTGAAGAAACAAGAATCTTGTTTGGTGGTATCAACAGTTAGTCTAGTTCCCTGCTTTGTGGACTCATAATTTGGAAGGATAATGTTAAACACCACTATCAGAATGAGACTGGTCAAGAAAACAAAAAGCAGTGACGTAATACACAGATTTGTTACACATACACGTGATAGGTTGTTGAAACCAGTTCAAACGATCTTTAATATGTTGGACATTTTGAAAATACATGTTATTTAAATAGAATAATGAACAACTTCATTAGAAAAAGCACATTATTAAAAATTAATATTGACGTGATTGTAAAATGAGGAATCAGTCAATAAACAGCACAGTTCCCTAACGCCGCTTTCCCCCCCGCCCAGTTTTCTTGATATCAAAGGAATTTTTTTTCTTCAATTTTTGGAGGTCCCCTGGTCTCGCTTATAGTGTGGTCTATGTTTGTGGACCTCGTTATGCGTGAGGTATCGAAGAAGAGGTGTAAGTTGACACTGACACTGATCCTTTATACTGAAGTAAGGATTTTTATAATCAGTTATCCAATATATATAAAACTGTGCCTTTTGCAGTCTTAATACCAATGTCCAATATTCATAGCATGTATTGAAGAGGTTCTTTTTTACTTAATTCTCCTCCAATGCTTCCAATATGAATAAATATATGGTCGAAGTATTTAACATTACATATTCAAAGAATAGTTCAATGTTCAAGATTAGACTTCTGAAGACTGGACTTGCAACTGTGTATCTTTCATAATGACCAAATAGAGAATATCTTCCAACTCTTATTACCCAGCCTAATGCAGTTATTGTCTTTTAGACTAAATGTCCGTTTGGGTTCTTATTGTGGTACTAGTCACAATACAACAAATTCATATATAAAATGCCTTGAAAGAATATTTACTGATATCTATAAGGCCACTCTTAAGCTTAAAGGGGACAAAAGTCCCGACCTGCACAATTTTATTGTTGAATAGAAGGATATTTATTAGTTTGTGTATATGATCTATCCCATGTTTTTCTTTGCATCTATTGTATTTGCATAAACATTTCATACAAAATATTGTCCTGTATTCTGAGATCAAACGGAAAGAACCTGCCCCGAATTTGTTACCTCCCTTCCATACAAACAGGATGTGACGTCATTTGAGACGATTAACTTATAAGAGTTGTATTCAATTTGTACAGCGAAGTGTCAAGTAGAAACAAGACGGTTCATTGCACAGCTCTAAATTGCGTGAATAATAACAGTTCTGGGACAATCCTCAATTATTTTACTCTTTTCTTTTTCTCCATCTTTGAAAAGTAAGAAATTATCTTAATTTTGTATGTAACTGCATCAGATGAATATGCATTTTTCTTCCACACTTACGTTCATGACTGGTTTCCACTCGTTGTATAAAAAAAAAACCTCCTTCCCATTCTGCATTCATCTTGTTTGTGTGATGTCGATAATAGAAAAATAAATCACTTATAACTGAAAGTCAGTATGTTCATATAAACTCGTTAGATTTCTTATAACTACATACACCGGAACACCACGATACAATTTTTTAACCAAATGTTACTGTGAACTTTCTTGATTGATAAATCTATTATAGTAACATTATTCATTAATATGGTAATTACTCTCAAACTCGGACCAGGCTGATTCGATACAAATCGGTGACTGATTCAGCCCATATATCTGGCTGATTCTTCAAACTTCCAAGCTGATTCCGAGCATGTGAAATGTTATTCAGTTTAGTCCAGGATTTAAATGTGACATTTAAATTTGTTTTTAAAGATGATCTTCTCATTATGTCCCAAGTACGCTGAACAGTACAAATATGCATTTAAAGTAATAAAATCCCGTTAGTACGCCTGATCATGGTATTGTTCTAGATAATAAAATAACGTAATCATGTTTATGGTGCAACGGCAATTTAGTAGTGAAATATTTTTTAAACTTCTCGTTCAACTTTAAACAGTTTGTTTTATTGATAAATAATAAAATTACGAACACTGACAAAAAAGAAGAAATAAACTAAACGATGGGCGTAGTAGATGATAGCTTTCAGAAACCGTCCGAATTCTGTGCATTAGCCATGATGTTGAACTCAATAGCGACCGTATTTCCTGAGTAGGCGTCAATGATGCTTTTTATCGAGTTCAAGTATCAATTGTTAGCAAATCTCAATGAAAAATCAGATTAAATTGTTCAGTTAGAGAGACGATACTATAACCCTTTGGATTATTGACGGCAAGAATTCAGTCGATTTCGGGTTATAGAGGTCATAAAGTAGTCTCAGGATGACTTTAGTTATTAGGTTGGAGCCCTTTCATGTATAAAACTGCAGACGTCACACCATGCTTACACCCGCTATATTTTTCCAATTAAAATGCATTTAATGATTTGAAGAGCAGAGCAAAAGGGATAGATACCACTTCTTCTTCATTAAGTACAGAAACGGAGTTGATCAAATGGAAAAGTTGAAAAGTTGCAAATATTATAGATTTAATAAGTTATTAAGTTGAAGAAAAACAACAATAAATAAAGCCTTAACAACCACGTGGCGACATCTCAGAATTACTATATATGATCCTTGGGGCGACTTCTCCGGGCGCAGTGGGGCGACTTCTCCGACCACCATGGGGCGACTTCTCTTAACACCTGGAATGAGTTCTCCCAGGGCGAGTTCTCCATAATTCATTATCAACAATGCCAGTGTGCACACAGTGTCTCAAATGACGTCACACCCGCTATTTTTACAGGAGGAGGGAAGCGCGTTGTTCTGATGAAGACGGATCGGGAGAGATGATCGGTTTTTCATAAATTTCTTCGTAACGAGTAAGAATAAAAGGTACAAATTTTCAGAAAATGAACCTTATACATATAGCAATTTATATATGAAGTTTGCGCGAATTTGAGTTTTGCATGTTGGTCCCCTTTAAGCACAATCTGCAGCTCAGTTAAAGCCAACACATTTTACATACATAATTGATATAGCTAATCACATCTACTGTATAAATTGAAAACAACAAATAAATATGACTTGGAAAATCTAATATAAAATATTCATCCATCTGTAAAAGAAAGTAATTTACTAGTTTAGAATTAACCAGTTTGATGTCAATTTTGTTTATGGAAATTACATTATATAAGATTAAAAAAGTCAGCTGAAAATATAACAATCAGATTAAAAAAAAATATTAAATCAATTCTGTCAAATATCATGACATCGAAAACATACCTTTGCATGTTGTCTGGCTGCTATTGCATATATCTGAAGTATCTTGTTTTCTGTCATCAAAACAGCTTTCGAAACAAAAATATTTTCTTTTATCCCCCACATATATTTCTGTGCCATTTGGCTCTGCTGTTTATTGGTGTGATCCCTCTCAGACTTGCATCATAGAAGGGACCCCCAATGTCACTTCACAGAGGATGGAGTTTCAGAAATGACCAGGCAAAATGATATCAGTTTGCCTTTTATGAGAAACCCAATTACTGGACTGGAGGACATGAAGGCTATCATATTTCAGATTATCAATGTCAGTTTGTTGGAATCCAATTGACTATAATTGCTACAAAGAGAAACCTGTTGATATGTGATTCTGCAACTGCTCCCCTGTAGCTGTGCAGGGTTACGTGGATGTGTACTTTTCAGAATTAGATTTTGAAAATAAAAACATTTTAGCACAATTAAGCAAAAACAATTGGGGAAGACAGATTTTATATATATATATATATATATATATATATATATATATATATATATATATATATATATATATATATATATATATAATTGACCCAATATGATGTTCAAGGCATTATAACTTCATTGTATACTTTACTGTCCACACTTTGTAACATTTTGTACTTGAACATGCTATCTTAACAACAATTCCAAGTCCAATAAATTCACAATATTCTGTCTATATCATTATTGGCTATGTATGTATTTATGTAAGTGTGTTGTAACTGTGCATGGGAAAGAATGTAAATATGTATGTATGGATGGATGGATGGATGTATTTGTGCTTGTGCTTGTGTATGTATGTATATATGTATGTATGTATGTATGTATGTATGTATGTATGTATGTATGTATGTATGTATGTATGTATGTAATTTAACCTAGTAAAGCAACCTGTGATGGCTCATTTGATAGGGAATCAGACTCATAATCCTAACATCAAGCTTTGACAGGCTGGCTCAAGCCAGCATTGGGTTAACTGCTTTGGTGTGTCCTTGGGAAAAGTATTTGGTCATAACGGTGCTGACAAAACCAACAACAGCAAAACACAAAAAGCATCTAGTAAAATCCGGCTCTGTGGGTCAACAATATAGTAGCTAATGAAGCAGATTCTAAGAACAAATACTTACAGTAACAAGGAAAACAAAATTAACCTCTGGGTTTTTATCAACTCATTATAGTACCTATCTTGATATCATATAAAATAAAGTTATTGTATGCCATGCCCTGTCTTATCACTGTGAACATCATTTCGTTGTCAAGATAACTTGTATATGAATTTTTCTACTTCATAATTCTTGTTCACAATTGCATCTAGTGATTACTTTTCTAAAAGATTTGCAATGGTAGTTATATTGATTATTCTCTGGCTCATGTAAAGTTACAAATGGTTACATTGTTTGAGACCGCTCCCGTGGCCTAGTGGTTAGAGCATCTGCCTTGGATGCGGGAGGTCATGGGTTCGATCCCCGGCCAAGTCGTACCAAAGACTTACAAAAATGGTGCTAACAGCTGCCTCGCTTGGCACTCAGCATTAAGAGGCTACTGTTAGAACTGGTTGACCTGGTGTCAGGATAATGTGACTGGGTGGGACATCATGATACATGTCTGCGTCATGATGCCCCAGTCTTTAATATAGATATCACTATAAACTGTCACACTGCAGACATCATAGCGATATGACTGAAAAATTGTTAAAGCTATTTAAAAAATTCAAATCACACACACACATAATTTGTCACACCAGCATAAGTTGTCAGCTGAGTGATATACCATACCTTTATTCAATTCATTGTAATTAATAAACTGCATAGAAAACTGATCATCTTCATTCTATATTCAGAGTGATGCTCTTTTCAAAAGGAGAGGGTTAACATTAGAGGCAGCATGGTTCAGACACTGACTCTGTTCAACACTGACCCTTGGGAATTAGTTGATGAAGATAGCTTTGATACAGGGGTGTTAGGCTGAAAATTATTTCAGCTGTTAGTACAAGTATCAACCACAATTATCTCTAATCTGTGTTACTAAACATATTTACTAGTCCTGATTGTCCAATGATACATCAATCTCTGTTAATTATCGGAGCACCTGCCTTAGTTGCCTGGTCTTCAAAGTATCAGTGCTTGTAGTTCCCAGTTAGCCTTTGTTTAGAGAAGATGACAATAAAGATATAAACATAATCAACAATTTCATGTTCATGACTCCCCTACACCTGTATAAAATTGTACAATAAATAACAGATTGGAACTTGCTGTTTAGTAAAGACACTCAAGTAAAAAAGTAGAAAAAGCTATCAGAACCATATTACTTGAATTGTTTTCAAGCAAGTATGTCAGGCATAACCACTTACATACAGAACCATGTCTAGTCTAATATGATTATCATACCAAAATGAATGTTACGCCAAAAAACATTCAGCTCTCACAAGTTTTGTGTACCCATTCCTCTCTCTCTCTCTCTCGTTGATTTATGCTATAGTATTAAAAAATAAGCATTGTACTCAAAGCTATAATGCTGTAGCTATTATTTTTTCAAACTGTATGACATTTTCTGCATCAGTGTCCTTCCAGCAAACACGCTTGCAGGCAACAATATCTTGCTACAATAAACGATTATGTATAGCAACAATATAGTAATTTTGATTGGTTCAGTTTATTTAAAGCAATTACATGTAGCAAACATTATTTTTACCTCTAAACAGTGCTGATGTCATAAACTATCCTAACAAATAGATTTAAGATTTTGTCTTGTCAGTTTTGCACAAAAATCATAGATCACTTCTCTATTCAAATGTAAAAATTATATGAAAATATATACCAAGAAGGTCAGTCTCATGATAGCTTATAACTATGTTTAAAATGTGGTTTTTCTGATGCATATAAAGGTTTGAACCGAAATCTAATCTCAATTTCCTCTAATCTCTCCATCTTGAACCCAAATAAAATTCAATTCAAAAGGTTTTGGTTTTTGTGATGGCTACTTTATGTCATATTTATTAGTACTGTACTGATTATCTGGAATGACTGATGAGCGTTCAGATATTATTGCTAATCATTTACAAAAATTGGTAACAGTGAGTTACCCCCAACCATACTTCATAACACTAAGCATATTTAGCTAGCTGTACACATTTTACATACAAGCTTTAAACATGAACTGAAGCAATCTAACTAATATATCTGCCATGGATACAGTAAAATGCTATACATGTCCCATTGTCTGCTATTCTTAGATATGATACAGAGTAATATTAATACTATCTTTCTCATACTGTATGCAGTAGTATGTAGTAACATGTTATCTTAAGGTTTGTGTGTCTACTAGTCATTTTAAAACAGGACATGCACAAGTTTTATAACTTTGCAGTGATTCTGAAAATCACGGTATCATTGTTACTGATTATTGCATGCAATGATGGATAATATGGTAAACTAGTTAAAGGTATTATACATGCCTGAACTTCATGCAAACACAAGAGGAAATTACATTTATGTCAGCAGGAGTAACATACATGTTTCACCTGATTTTAGAAATTGAATTTGCTGTAATTCTCACCATTTCACAGTCTGTACATGTTTTGTAGATTGCAATTAACCATTTATTGTTTTCTCATGAATTATTGGCAACCAGTTAAGGAATTTACTATAATGTGATTGTTACTCTTAGTACAATGTGACTCACTCTTTACTGCACACCGCTCCGATGGCCTAGTGGTAAGGGCATCCGCCTTGGATGCGGGAGGTCGTGGGTTCAATCCCCAGCCGAGTCATACCAAAGACTTACAAAAATGGTTCTAACAGCTGCCTCACTTGGCTCTCAGCATTAAGAGGTTAGTGTTAGGACTATATTGTTAGTGCAATATTAGATATGCTTTTTGGGCCTCAGACATTTCCCAGTATCAATTTTCTTGTGCTTTTTATGGCACTTTCAACACATTATTTGCTATATCATGCTAACCCAGGGTGGCATAGGCCGGTATCCAACCTGCAAACTAAGCTCTCTCTGTGTATCAAATCAATGTTACATCATAGACGGTGTACATTAAAGTACATAATATTACAATAATTTCAACATGTTTGCGAATTGGGCTTAGGTTATATCCATGTCAACACAAGTAGGATCCTAATAAAAAAATACATTAATATGACAATAAAAAGAAACATTACTGGTAAAGAATGGCCTATGTAAAAATAAGTTTATGTGCATCAGGTCAAATAACCAAATAAATGGTAGGTAACATTTAGCATTACAATGTGCTGATCACGTGATATAATTTTAAAATATATTAAATAATTAATATAAATAATAATAACAGGATTGTAAATATTATCATAAGATAGGGATCTGAATACATGTAGTATCCAAGTTAAAACCTTGCATTACAAAATGTCAAAACTGTTGTATGCATCAGTGAAAGTTGATTTGCTTGCACAAATGTCATACAACCTTATGCCAACAATTCTAACAGAACAATTTCGGAAAACACCACTGCCATAAAAGAAAGGGCCATTTTTTTTTATATTTCCCTGAACATAGGCTACAGGTGTTCAGGGAACCATGTTACTGACTACCTCATAATTCATTGTAAGCACGTTACTTTACAGGGAATATTGGTTAACACTACCATAATGCATTATATTCTAAGCCCGATACATAACTTAATAGTGGCCACTGTACAGAGAGAAAAAGAAAGAGGGAGACAAATATGTCAGTCTCTTAAGGAAAGAGAGTGCAAAAAAAAGAATAGAGTGAGAGTGACAAAAAGAACGTATATTTATTATAAGCATTTTCTACATGTACACATATTTAGCTTACAAACATGTATCAACACAAACACTTAGACAATATACACACATATACGTATATGGCCAGCACATATGCATGTTATCACTAGATTCAACATTTGCTTGTTATTACAAGCTTTATAAAGTTGACAATATTTGCATTCTGTTACTATTTTAAATAATTATTTTCTCTTATTACCAATCTCTTATGAGACAAAGAGCACTTTAAAAATTTACTGCATTATTACCTTTGAAATTACTCTACTTTACTGATGTGTATAAACAAATGCTACATGTTTCTTTTCCTTTCAACAAAAGCATTAGGGGCCCCGAGTGGCCGAATGGTCTAAAGCGCTCTCCGTTATGGATCACTGCCATCTCACCTCTTGGTTTTGGCTTACCAATGGATGCCCTTCACCAACCCCCAATCCCACCCATCAAGGTATTAAAGATGCAGTGGACATGGCAAATTTCTTAACTTAAGTCTATGGTGTGACTTTTTAAAAAGTATTATTGTTTAATAGTTAAAGATATTGGTATATTTGTTAATTAGGTCTTTTAGATTTGTGCTTTTTTGAAATTGATGTGAGGCATGTACACCTCATATAATCACTGCACAGTAAGTAGCCAATGAAACACCCATAGTCAGCTAGGAAGCAGAGCTAGCCAGTTATAGCAGTAGACATGTTGGTTCAAGGCAAATAGAATATCTCAAAAATTGCATGGATGAGAAATATTTTGACTTGCATCTAGCTATTAAGTAGGCAATGTTTTTCAAAATTATTAACCAGGGAAAGGGCTGGTGTTTGCACTGTGAGCATCACAAAACATGGCTCTCAAAAATGGCAGGCCTTCGAACATAAACAATGCATGTACAAATTTGGGGATAAGGTGCAAGAACCTTAATTCTATGCATTTCCATTGACTTATCAGGCCAAGTGATTGATATTCTTATGTTTTGCTTTATTATGCCTATCCAAAAGTATGGCCCTCTTTGACCTCACTCATGTATTGTTTAAAAATTGTATTTGGCAGGTGTATGCAACATTAAATTTTATCATAAAACTGTCCCTTGCAACCTAAGGCCAGTTTTCGTACTACATGATCAGCATCAAAGAAGTGGATTTTAATTGCTCTCCAGCCTGACAGTAAGCCTTTAGGCGATTTATAGAAACAAAAGCAGACTGGTTTTCTAACTCTGCTTGTAAGTACACAAGCTATAACTCCAGTTATACTAAATAATGATTGCTAAAAATAGGTAATTTGGGGACATCCATTACAGTTTTGCATGGTTAACAATAGGTATCTTCCTTGTCAAGATAGAAAGAAGGTTAAATGTGAATGTGTGTGATTTGGATTTTTAACGTGGCTTTATAAAAAAAATCAGTAATATCGCTTTGATGTCTGCAGTGTGGCAGTATATCACTGGGACATCATACAGTAGACATGAAGCATGATGTCCCACCCAGTCACATTATCCAGACACTAGGCCAACCAGTCCTAACAATAACCTATTAATGCTGAGTGCCTAGCAAGGCAGCTGTTAGTACCATTTTTAGAAGAGTTTGGTATGACTTGGCCAGGGTTCAAACCCGCGACCTCCCACATTCGAGGCAGATGCTCTATCCACTAGTGGTTAAATAGGTAAAAAAGCTATTTTACAAACAATTTAATTAAGTTTAATATCAAACATAAGACAAATATTGTAAGAAAGGAACGCTTCCATATATTAAATTTTAAAAAAGTTATATGATACTAATTTATAAGTTTTACTTACATACTTGGTCAGATTGCACTATGCTGTAAGATTTTACTTGGGAATATGGTCTTTTAGTTTTGACAGGTTTTCTCTCATCTAGAATCTGATTTTTTTTTTATATTATTCATTTAACCATTATTCTTCCATTACAAAAACGACAGTTTCCAAAGATTCATGTTTTACTTTTACCGTGAAGTCACATGTTGCCTTCATTATATCTTCCTTTATCACATAGTATGAGCCCTTTAAAGTCTTCTTTGTGGCTTTTTATTTTGCTTGTGTCCTTCAGGAAATGTATATGTCCTCATATCTGTATATCAGCATGCCCATTCCAAATCCACTTTAGTGTGATGGCAAAAATTGTTCAACTAAGAATGATTAAAATTATACATTTTAAATTTTCCAACACGCCGACGTGATGGAAAATATGCTAATCAAAAGAGTTTCTGGTGTAATTTACTAGCCACCTTGTTGTTTTTGTTGTCGTGGGTATTACTATTTGTTTTGTAGGCAAGGTAAAGACAATTTTTGCTAAGTTTCATTTGTTCTTATTTCACCCTGTGTTTAAGAATTAGTTTGTAATTAGTGCTCTATTTCGTGGTTAGTTTCTGCTAATTCTCCCCTGTGGTATTTCGCATGAATTATTCGTATATGTCCTAATGTTAGACCCTTCTGTGTTTATCATTCATCATTAGGTTGCGTGTTTATGTGGGCGCACCTATCAGTCTTGTTTGGTAATTTGATCTTGGCTTCACCGCCTGCTGTCTGCCATCTGTCATCAGCTGGCGGGATTTCGGACCACTTTCTACCGCACACTGTTTTAGAGGCACTACGTGTCTAAATTAGTTTCTAATGATCTTTCTTTAAGCATAGTTACATCACAACACACACAAACAGCACCACACCAGACTTTAATGAATATGGCAAGTCACTTCAAAATAATAATGATAACAAAATGGGGATGGGAGCGCAACCTTTCACCCTGGACTTCTGCAAAGGAAAAAGGAGTATGATCCTAAGTTTCAGGCATGTTGTTGTTGTTGTTGTTGTAATGTTTTATGCCATTTTTCAGCACACGATACATGGCAGCCAGTATTAATGGTGGAGGAAGAACCCGAGACAAAACCCGGAAAGAACCACCGACCCACGAGAAGCTACTGGCAAGCTTTCTCACATACCCACATTGGCAGAATCTGAGACTCGAACCCATGCAGACAGAGGTGAGATGACAGTGATCCGGAGAGCGCTTTAGACCACTCGGCCACTCGAGGCCCCTTCATGCATGTAAGGTTCAAGGCACGAAAACACTCACAAGCACTAGTGTTTGCAAGTATTGACCTGAGAATGGAAACTGACCTATGTACCCGGTGGTAATGGAGTACATCTTAGAACCAGCATGCAGGGACAACTCGAAAAATATGACAAAACGAAACAAAGATAAACCTGACATGGAAAAAAATTCACACATGAAATCCAAAATTGGGAGAACGGGAATACATAAATTACAAACCATGACCTTTAGAAACGAACAACAGGGTGACACCTCCAACTCTTTACCAGCAAATGCTGGCACGGAGTAATTGGGTGCTAACATAACTTTAGTACATGTGTTTGGGTTTGTTGGGTTTTAAATAGCAAATTTGGACCACTGCATGTTGAAGGGGGTAGGTGCTGGTGTCCTTATTGGTAGCTCATTGTAAATGGCTTTTCAGGAGTGTGGGTGGGGGTAGTTTCTTGGCTTTCCGCATATTGGCTTTCCAGAGTATAAATTATAGTTCAGTAATCCAAGCCTGTTTTCTTCTGCTTTTCATAGCATTATAAATGAAGTCTCCATACAAAACTTTGTTATTTTATGGGTATAAAGAAGATGTTTGGGCTCAAACACGCTATCACTGTAAACATCTGATCCGTGCACTCTCCTTACTGAGGAATTTGCTAATTGTGAGCTCATAATTGTTTAGCAAGCTGATGATGTTAGTAAAACACAGTTGGATGCACAGCAGGTGTTAACAACTGTTACACGGGGGGAGTGAATGTCCCTCCGTATTTGGTTTTCGTTATCTAGGGTTTGACCGCCATCGATGGTATTGCCCGGTTCGAGTAAATATAAATATAAGTGCTGAAACTTATAGGTGGAATAGATAGAGATCTGAGCAGGTATATAGAACAAACCAACACGAGTCCCCGTACATGAAAACAAACAATTTAATCAATTACATACAAACACTGTGAAAATTCATTACATCAGGAATGTACTCTGCTTTTAGAAATTTAACTTTCACCGAAATACAAACAAAACGCAAATAGATCTAAATAAGATAGCCGATCTGTTACTGATAGATTTAGTTCATCATAGGATCGAGTGAACAATCGAAGTCAACGTCTTGTACGATATCATAATCTGCTCGTTCTCAGTGTGCTTTTGCTTCCTCTGTCGCTGTTGAGACCCTTGGATCTCAGGCTGATACTTTCTACCACCCGTCTCAGGATATTCTCAAAATACTTCTTCAGAAATTAATACGTCGCAGGGTTGCGTCACAGGATTATATGTCTCACTGCACTCTTCTCTATGCTTCTCCGTATAGGTCTCAGAATAACATCCCTCATTCGCCCCATACATCTCTGGAGCTATTTTCTCCCTTTTAGATAAATATAAATAGAGACAACCTAAATTTCCCGTTATTTATGAAACGGTTAATTCTTCATTATTCTCCCTCGTTGTCAGATTTCACTATCAGTGCTAAACAGACGCTAAGGCTATCAATCGACTCCACATGTCCTATAATGACCCTAAATAGTTAAATGGCTAATTCGTTACGCCTTGACCTTACACATTAACACATACGCGAGGCCTGGGGTTCTGAGATAGCCTCAATTTACACAGTGAATAAATAGGATACATCACATCAATCAATTACTAGATCATTTCCGTCAATACACACTTATTCTTAATCATACGTGAAATCTTCTAAATTCGGCGAATTCACACGGATTCTTGTAATCATATTAACTAATATAATGCATTAAATTCTTAGAACATAATCCTTATGCAAACAAGACGACAAAATTCAAACAATTCGTCAGACTTATCTAAAGAAGATTAATGTACAACTTCCTATGTATAAACTCAACACAGTTATACTTATAAAGCAAATTATTACACGAATGTAGAAAAAAAAGATTCATGCAGATACAAGTAAATAACTTCAGCAAAGCATTATATATGGCATTACAAATTACATGGAATTGTCACACTGCCTTTGCTTTCAACGTTCCTCCCTCTAATCGGTAAATTAGTTCGTCGGTTCCTTTCGACAATCGTCCCCTTTTTGGACAACAGTTGTTTTACGGAAATTTCTTGCAAATTTTCGGAGTCGTACTTTTTGGGTCTCCTCTCGTAGGAAAAGCTGAGACTGATTAAAATTCGATGCGGCGATATTAAAACCTATGAAATTTTGTGTTGGAACACGCCCTCTCATTTAACGTACCAATCAGAATCAAATATCTCTGCCGCTTTTTCCAGAGTCGCCAAAGTCAGGATCAGCTTGACCTGGTAGTTTGAGTAACAGAGTTTCTGCGTTCTCTCAATTGTGACAACTTTACCATGAAAATGAAGTTTTCCTTGTCCTAAATTGTCTGCCTGGCTGCTGTATAAACAAACGTTTAATTAGGAACGAAATTCTCCATCTAAAGGACATTACCGTACACGGTAGTATGGCAATATGATACGCGCCTCTCTCGATAAATCTAATTAATGGTTGTCTGGTCTCAACTAATGTATTCTTGTTAGATCGACATAAAATTTGCCAGTTCACAACAACCAATGAGGCCTTTATACATTCTTAAATATCTGGCCAACCAAATAATGTAAAGAGAGAGAGAGAGAGAGAGAGAGAGAGAGAGAGAGAGAGAGAGAGAGAGAAGGGTTGTAAATATTTTTAGTATGATGAGAATAAAATATTTTCTGATTTAAAGAAAAAATGGTAGATATTAATATGATAATGCTTTCCACAAATTCATATAGTGAACCAACTTGTTATTCATATGTTTAGAAAAAAGGGCTGGTATTATTTAAAGATTAACATAAAGAGCATACATCAGATTGTTCTCCTCGAAAATAGAAAGTAATATCAACATGGGATTTCTACCAGAAGACTTCTTATGATGTCTTGTAGGTCCTAAATAATAATGATGCCAGTCTGGATTCCAATATGTCCACCATAGCAGTCAAACTAAAAATGGTGTTATTGTTGAAGAATATCAGAGATGGTTTCCACATTCAGCAGTTAAAAAGAAGTAATGAAATTGATTTCAAAACAAATTTTTAGCCTAGAGACTGTTACTGCCTTCATGAGAATATTTGTTCGACGTTATTCACACTTACCGTTTCAACATATATTTTAGAAGAAAATATTTTTAGCAAGATCATTTGAAAAAGATTAAAATTTATTTTAAAATCATTTTAACATCATATATTTTTAAATAAATGTGTTGCCTTGCTGGCCTTAAACTATCTGACAAAGAAAGTTTAAAATGAGATTATTATTAAAATTAGTAGTATTAGTAGGAGATGTATTATAGCTTTTACATATGTGCAAAATAGTTTTTCAACAACAATTATCAATTATTAAGATAATTTTAATTTTTTTATCCAGCATTACATTACTGTTGTGTTCTTGTAACTGTGTTTATGGTTTATATAGGTAATACTTAAATAATTTATATTTTGTCACTAAAGCATAATAATACAATTAGGATAACTGATTCCATTGAATGGAGCAAGTACAGTATATTAGTTTATTTATCATACAATGTAATTTGCTTAACAGGAGGGCAGACTAGGTTAGCCAATGTTTGTTTTTTTTTGCGGGGGTGGGGTCAGTGGTCATAAAAAAAACATCATTAGTTCCCCAGCAGAGGTGTGTGAAAAAACACTATAGGTGAAATATATTCTTAATGAGAGGGAGAGAGAGAGAGATTCATTAAGATGTAAAAACAAGAGGATTTTCTGACTAAACAAATATATGTCCAGACTTGGAAATGTTACTGTTTTCCAAAAAGACACAAAGTAAATCTACTAGTTCCCTTGAGTATTTTGATGAAAATGTAGGGATTATGCGATCCTGGATATATGGATGAGTTGATTTATTAATAATATTGCACATGTCCTCCAAACTTTTCTTGTCTCTAGGCTTTGAAGTTTAGGATATGATTGGAGATGGTCTACCTATGTGTATAATAGTTTTAGCATGATGAACCAGCCCTGACTATTAGGGCTTGATAATGAGTTTGGAAGTTGTTTCAAATAAAATTTAAAAATACATTCAATCAGTCCTAAGAGCACCCGCATGAATTTGCTCAAATCTGAGAGTGGCTTATCTCATCAGTTACAATTATCAGCAAATTCAACTTAACTAATATTACTACCAAATTAACCTAGTTCTGTGTGGTGGCCATCATAGTGCAGATGTGCCATTGTTGCTGTTTTTGTTGTTGTAGGGTTTAACGTCATTTTTCAGCACACGATAGACTATACATGGTGGCCAGTATTAATTAATTAATTAATTGACCCATGAGAAGCTACTGGCAGATGTGCCATACATACATACATACATACATACATACATATATACATACTCAAAGTTCTTGTCCATATGATGTAATCATTATTCTGTAGGACAGAAATGCAACCCCATTTCTGTCTACATCTGTTGTAAAAATTATTACATCTTTAAATATACTTCTAATCAGAGTGCATGCAAGGGAATTGAGTGTTTCATGAGTAAAGGAAAGCATATCCCCCTTCCACTTGTATTATGGAGAAAACTCAGGTTTGGTAAAGTCATTTTATAATTACTTCAAATGGAGAGACAAATCCTTTGTGTGAAAAGATCAAAGTTTACAGCTGTTGAGATAGCAGTTACAGAGAATGGCAGATCAGTTCTTTTGCCTGACATAGCAAGACACATGGGGGGTTTTGTTGAACTATAATTGTAAAATTAACTAGTGTCTGAGAACTGATGATATGAGTATCCAACTAAATGAAAGCACCTGTTGGGTAATGAATGGGATCCCAATTGGATTTCTAGTTGTAAAACAATGCAGAAGGGTTAGGACTGGAGAAACCAGCCCAAGTGTACAGAACAGTGATATTGAAGGAATAATTATTTCACAGATGGGACTATTTAAACACACAGGTTATACAGGCTGAAAACAAGAAACTCTCTAAGAACCTAATAAGAAATAATTATACTCTAACAACTTGTTGATCAATTATACTCAAAGTAAATCCAAATTAATATAACAAACAACTCTAACTTAAATACCACGACCATTACAAAAGTAACTACATACAAATTACTAATGGAATGGAAATGTCTAAATTTGACCTCTGGAAAAGGGTACCTACGAATGGGCGTCCCCCAAATTGGATATTCACCCTGACAGAATATGGGAGTGCGTGGAGAACTTTGCACTTCTCCAGCAAAAGACTCCAAATTGATATTGGTGGGAAAAGGGCTACTGCTCCCAGACTTTGGAGCACCCCTCAATAAACTATAGACTGAGACTAACCAGAGACAGGAAATATGTACAAACCATAACCAAGCAGTTACGTAATAACCAATTCACACAAATTACAATAAAAAAAGCGTTAAGGTGCACAAGCAAACAATATAATTTGGAAAAAGATTTTTCCACCACTATGACTGGAAAAAAACTTCCAACATATTATATGCCAAGGCATGTACAGACGCACTTCATACACTCAATTAACAAAAATACAAACTCAAACAGTTATTATTTTTGGGATACAGATAGAAACAAAAGACTCGACAAATTTGAAATAGTTGTGCTGTCTGACATCAAACAAACACATACAAGACACATCTCTTAATAAAAAAATAAAATACATAACAAAACAGACATTTGACTCTGGCTAGGTCACTTATAAAAAACCTACACAAATAGGGAAAAGGGAAGGAAATTAGCCCATGGCAATAATTTGCCACTGGGGTAATAGTACAACCCTAATCCGAAGCAAATTTGTTGGAAATCAGGTCCACTGTCAGCCCCGACAAAGGGAAGAAAGTACACAGATCATGCTTCTTGGGATAAATAAAACTCAAAACGATTTGATGGATAAGAAAGAAATCAACCCTGCTAAATTCAATAATACCGCATTATTGTTTTTTAACAAAAACACTTACCGACCTGACGGGATGACAGGGGAAACCCACACCATAAACACTTACAGACCTGACGGGATGACAGGGGAAACCCACACCATAAACACTTACAGACCTGACGGGATGAGAGGGGAAACCCACACCATAAACACTTTTAGAGATAAAGAGGTTGTCACTTCTAAGTCCTAACCAGCTACATGTGCTGGGATGGGGCTAAGGAGTGTCAACAATAGGACTGGTGAAAATCCAATCACTAACATTAGCTATGCTAGATGTGATTCATGCAATGCCCAATGCTTTGTATTATAACTGCTAATATCTAGCAGTAAATGTAAACATATGGCTTATTAAATGAGATAGTATTATTAGCTGCCTGAAGTAAATCCTTGAATGTATTGCCATATAACACTGAAATGGCCAGTGAAACAGACTTTGTCTTTGATGAACTAGGCAATTCCATGGAAGACAATTATGAAACTGAAAGTAATAATGCTTTAGGAATCTCATTAATGGAAAATTATGTGTGGCAGGATAATGATATATCCAAAAGTATTGAAGTTCTGGGTACAGCATTTATCGACAATTTGGGAAGTTCTTTGCAAGAAGATCTGTCAAAAAGTCATGGTGCTTCAGATACATCAGTTGCAGAGGAACACATAACTTTTCAAGATGATAACATGACTAAGCAAGATGATGTTGATGGATCTGGATCATCAATAACTTCTAGAAAACCAGCAGATTCAAGCAGTTGCTTCATGGATATCCAGATGGAAAACCCATCATTTCTGAATTGATCAAGGTATGTAGCATCTTAAATGTTATACCACAAAATATTTATAAACCTTAAAATAAATGCAATGTATTTGATGATTCTATCTATTCTGCATGTAATTAATTGTAATATCTACCATTTTGTATTTCAGATGTAGGAGCTAGCAATTACATTATTTTATATGATTTTTCAATATCCTACTTTTGATTAAAATTTATTATCATTTATTATTTAACCAGGTAGTGTGGAACAAAACGTTTTGTAGATGTAGGTATGTGTAGAATTTGTACAGTTCTTATTGTGCCATTAATATAAGCACATCACAGCATTACAGAAATAACTGTTATTCTGTTGATGTAGTTGCCAATTCTAGCATGCAATTTAAGCCTCAGAAATTGGAGAGAGACACAACTGAATGCACTTATCTACTTAAATGTTCACTTAACCATATAAAGATGTTCATGATCTTAGTTATCCTTAGTTTTCATGTGACATCAAATGTATGCAAGTTGCCGAGTGGTCTAAAGCGCTCTCCGTTACGGATCACTGCCATCTCACCTCTGTCTGCGTGGGTTCGAGTCTTGGATTCGGCTAATGTGGGTATGTGAGAAAGCTTGCCAATAGCTTTTCGTGGGTTGGTGTTTCTTTCTGGGTTTTTTCCGGGGTTCTTCCTCCACCATTAATACTGGCAGCCATGTATAGCCTATCGTGTGCTGAAAAATGGCGTTAGACCCAACAACAACAACAAATGTATGCACTTTATCCAGAATTGCATTTTAGCAAGAAATATGTTTGTTAATTAGTTATGACGTTATTTGCTGTGATGATGCTCAAGGTTTTAGTGTCATTTAAGAAAGTCGAAAAACTTCTAATTTTCTTGTATTTTGAAGATAAAATGTTCATTGTTGAAGCATTATAGCTATAAAGTGTGTTTTACTGATGTTTATGTTCTTGTACCAAAATATGAAGTAAAATAAAAGAACTAAAAACAAATTTAAACTTATACGTTTTGTAACACACTTTAACTCTAAAACCTACGATTTAAGCATATACATCTATGATTTAAGCATATACAATTACATCTTTGATGAAACATGCAAATCGAATAAGATTAGCCTTAATATCAAGCGTTGTTTTGCAATTGCATGCAGTTTAACGTTTATCATTAATACAAATTAGTCAGGAACTTGATACAATCTTTCAACTTCTGGTCTAACTGATACTGAATATAAACAGGGTAAATCAAATAATTTAATATGAAATCGATCAATGCCATCTTGAAAATATTCTCACTACTAAATATTACAAAATATTTTAGAAGTTTATATTCAGTTTTCATAATAAATGTATTCTTCTGCTTTTTGTAAAGGCAGATATTATATGATCCTGCCAAGACATTAAGAGGTTAGTGTTAAGACTGCTTGACCTGGTGTCAGGATAATGTGACTGGGTGGGGCATCATGCTTGACATCTCTATAAACTGCCACACTGCGGACATTGTAGTGATATGACTGAAAAATGGTTAAAGCTACGTTAAAAGTCCAAATCACACACACACACACACACACATACGATCCAGCCTGTCCATCCATCTATATGTATGCTGATACATACATACATACTGTAGGTTCTTAAGAAATGCAGGTGGAGATCTGAAAGATGGCATATGTAATAGGTTTCATAACTACACTCTTCCCATTCTCCAGTGATGCCCTTGGGTAAGCTCCTGGCAGCTGTTGGGAGAACCCTATAACCATATATAGTTTTAAGGTCATATTGTATGATATGTGCATCAAAATAGTATTAGCAAAATTTCCATGCTAGTGTCTGCAATGTTTTCAAATAAACTATTTTATCTTTTCAGAAAATTTATGAGGGCAAAACTCTCTATTAGTGGAGACAATGACTCTCTGCGTAGGCTATATGTTGAAAAGAGACCGATGGAAGAGCAGAACATAATTTATATGAAACTCTAACAGCCTCCTAAGGAATGAATTACCCAAATATCTGCCTTATATGGAAGAACTACCAGAAATAACAGCATGAGATGCTAGTGACATTTTAATTCTATTACATGAGAAAGAAATTGTGCCTTACATAACTGTTGAAAATATTTATATTTTATGATGATTAAAATGTTGTGTACAAGTACTTCAATATACTGAATATCTTCTATAAATAGCACCTTCAACAATTTCAACTAGACTGTATTATTACTGGCTATACTATTAAACCAGGCTTGGTGATAACAGCTTCAGAACAATGCAGTCTCCTAGGAACACCATTATTACAAAAGGATTTCAAGTTTAACAATGTAAAAATGCTACATTTGCAAGTAATATTATGGCATAGGAGAGCAAGGTAGTATTGTTACTACATCAGGTTTGGAAATCACAAAGCCAATGCCCTAGAAATAGGGTATTGTTACTACATGGGTTTGGTGGAGAGCTATGTAGTATTGTTACTACATCTGGCTCTGGAGATCACAAAATCAGTGACTGGAAATAGGGTATTGTTACTACATGTGTTTGGGGGGATAGCTATGTAGTATTGTTACTACATCAGGCTTTGGGATCAAAAAATCAGTGCCTAGAAATAGGGTATTATTACTAAATGGGTTTGGTGGAGACCTATGTAGTATTGTTGCTACATCAGATTTTGAAGAAAACAAATCAGTGCCTAGAAATAGGGTATTTTTACAATGAGGATTTAGTGGAGAGCTATGTAGTCTTGTTACTACATTAGGTTTTAGAGATCACAAAATCAGTGGTGGGAAATAGTGTATTGTTAATACATATGTTTAGGAATTAACCATGTAGTATTGTTACTAGTATGTTTACTAGTACAACATGAGTCATTTTACAACTTCTTGTACTTCTTCTTATTAAACTTGATATTGTGTGCACAAAGTTTAAAATTCCTTTAAAAGGACAAGCAAGCAATTCCTTTTTTTATTCTGACAGCCATTCTAAATAGATCGTATAACCATTTCTTATTAATGAGAGATAACTGGAAAATATAAATATCTGCAGGCGTTACCTCCCTTCAGCAATACCCCAATAAGTTATTATAGATATTGGATACAGTTTGCGTGTTGAAGCTTTCCATGCACTGATTTTTATATTGACAGGCTTTGTTTTTTAATGTTCCCCATTATTAGTAATGTAATGTGTTCATAAGGATACATTAAACGCATGTCCTACACTCGTTATCTATCCCTCACTCTCTCACCGTCTCTCTATCTCTATCCATCAGTCAATCAATCAATCAATCAATCAATATATCTATATATTTATATATCTATATATCTCTCTATCTATCTATCTATCTATCTATCTATCTATCTATCTATCTATCTATCTATCTATCTAGCGAAATACAGATTGCTAATTCGCTTTCAGCAGTGTCTTCTGAAAGTGCAAAACTAAACAAAATGAAATCGACAACGCGTTAATGTCATTCTATATTAAGTGTGGGGTCATGATGCATCTTATACGTCATTTGAATGATTCGGACTCGAACAAATCTGACAACCATGGAGAAGTCAGAGAGCGTTAAATTTCTCGTCTACAATATCGTTTACAAATCAAATAAGTTTTTTTATAAAGATGTTTATTGTCTCCACTAACAGGACAATATCTGCATAGAAGAGCAATTTTCTAACATTATTGAACGGGTTTGGTGCATGAGGTTAGGGGAATAATGTTATGCCGAAAATGCGTGCACATAGAGCATGAAAGTTTATAAATATATAAATCACAATTATTGTAGACCAGAAATCGGCCATTGATTTGTGGTTTTGTCCGTATATAACGTACGTTAGATCGAACATATTTCCCGGATCGGAAATAATTCAACTACACATTAGGAAAGAAGAGTGAGACTCAAGACACGAACTCTGCAGTGAGACTTGAAATGAACGTTTTGAAGAATTAATCACATGTGAAATCCGACCGTGTACCACAAGTAGTGAATGGGGGTACCCTAGCCTCAATGGGAATTAGTATCACAGGACCCCTTGGGCAAACCTAGCCTCAATGGAAATTTAACATGGGGAAAAATCGTGGGCAAACCTAGCCTCAAGGGGAATTTAACATGGGAAAAAGTCTTGGGCAACTCTAGCCTCAAGGGGAATTTAACATATGGAAATTGAACATGGTGGGTCTGTATAGCGTCAAGGGGAATTGAACATGGTGGGACTGTCTAGGGACAATGATGGTAGAGGGTCAAACACAACAGAGACAGAGACATACATACACTAGTACAAGCGTGAGATTTATATATAAAGCATTACCAAGACCTGAAATCTTGCTGGGGTGTTCAAAAATTTGCATAATTGTAATGATGCTATAAATAGCTATAATCAAGGAAATGCTCAACGACAAAATGGATGTGACTAAAAGTAACGCTAAAATGACGAAATTGTCCCAGAATGTAAAGGAAAATAAACATATCCCCGAAAATTAAGTTACAGTGGTTTAGACTAAAATGGATAAAATTAGTAACTACTTCCAATATCAACTTGTGTGACGATCGTGGATAAACACCCATGCATCTATTTATAGCTATAATCAGCTGAAATTCCTATGAAATCTCACTATCGATTTATAGCTACAACTTGTGGGTTATTCCTTTGGAAAACGCCACTATCTTTTTATAGCCTCAGCTTGAGTGACGTTCCTGTTTACGAACTCTAATACATATGTATAGGTACAACCTGTGGAAATCCCCAAGTCCATATTTATTGTCTCAAAATGTCCAGCGTCAGTGACGTCACTGTACTGAACACTAAGGGATAAATGGCAACAGTGTAGGCAAGTGGCTGATATGAATACGCGCTACTGTAGGTAGGTAGGTAGAGTGTATTTGATAGGGATAAAGTGAGTTTTATAGGAACAAACAAAGACCAATAGAGACAGACACACACACACACACCCCACAGAGGGAAGAAGAAAAAACAAACCCAAAATATGCTAATTCACACAGGGAAGAGGAAAAAAAACAACAAATATACTATCCAGACGTTCTTACACTAACACACACACACACACACAAACAGATCGAAGAATAAAACCAAAATTAAAATATACTATCCATACAAACTTACGCTAACGCATACAAACCCCAAATATACTATATACACAACGTCGCTAACGCGTACAAACCCCAAATATACTATCCACAAAAACGTACGCTAACGAATAGAAACCCCAAATATACTATCCATACAAACGTACGCTAACGCATACAGACCCCAAATATACTATCCATACAAACGTACGCCAACACATACAAACCCCAGATATACTATCCACACAACGTCGCTAACGCGTACAAACCCCAAATATACTATCTACACAAAAGTACGCGAACGCATACAAACCCCAAATATATTATCCATACAAACGTACACGAACGCAAACAAACCCCAAATATACTATCCATACAAACGTACGCGAACGCATACAAACCCCAAATATACTATCCACACAACGTCGCTAACGCGTACAAACCCTAAATATACTATCTACACGGAAGGGAGGAAAAACAAACCCCAAATATACTATCCACACAAACGTACGCGAACGCATACAAACCCCAAATATGCTATCCACACAACGTCGCTAACGCATACAAACCATACATATACTATCCACACTCGGGAGGAAGAAGAAAAAACAACCAAATATACGATCTACACAACGTATGCGAACACACACACACACACACACAAACACACACACACACCACAGAGGGAAGAAGAAAACCATTATACACTATCCACACGGAGTGAAGAAATAACCCTTTATATATACTATCAACAGAGAGTGAAAAAATAACCCATTATATTCCATCAACACAGAGTGAAGAAGAAAAGGTTTTTTGAAAGTACCTAAGCCCTCGCCTGCAATGACCAACTCTGCCAAACACCTACACCCCACCCCCCACCCCCAACACTACAAAACCCATTTAACTCGTTATTTTATGGCATCAGTGTGTGATTTAGGAAACATCAAGACACAAAATGATGGATGAATAGGCTGACTATTGTCTACCGACTTGCATGCATAAAGAGCGTGCGTAAAGGAAAACATCCTTCCATTTCAATTCTAACTAAAACATGATCCAGAGGGATAGAGAGAGGTGAAAGAGCACAGTTTCATAAGGTGTGAGTAAAAACAAAACACGCCATCCTTATTATACAATGTCAAGACCAAGATACACTTACGTTTTCTTTCTGGTCTATTCTCTTTTAGAAGGTAGTATGAAATTTCAAATCAGGGCCAACGCATCGGCTCACATTGTCAATTTTTCCATTTCCATGTCTTCACTGGCACAAGTTCTTCCTCATCTTCAATTTCTTCTTCTTCTGAATCCCTCTTCTCTTTTTCGTCTTGTTTCTGTTTCTTCTCTTTTCTCCTAGGGCACTCTGATTCCCAGTGTCCTTTCTCCTAACAACGATATTAGGTATCTTGACTTTTGTCTCTCTTTCTTAGACCAAGCAGGTATTCTGGAGACAAATACCCATTTACCTTTGCAGATATAGCAAACTTCATCAGCACTTACACACTTTCGTATGACTCTCATCAAATCAACGACCAAAAGAGTAAGTTTTGTTGCCACTTTCGCCTGTGAATTATGCTTTCGTATGACTTTTAGCATATATTTGACCAGCAGGTCGATCTGTGCTGACTCTTCCATCTTCTTGATCGTTTGAGAGTGGAATGAATACTCTGACGCTAAGACACTCTCCCTATATACAGGGACCTGCTGCGTATGAAACCTAGTCAAATGTAATTTTGCAATAAGATGAAACGATTTCATTGAGAAAGTAAAAGGCAATGACGTGCCGTGTCGCCTCACACAAGACCTGAAGTGTTAGCTCAAATCCGTGTCAGCGATTTCGAAGACGACATAACTGAGCTTTAATCAATGCTCTCCATATCTTTTTTTTTCTTCAAACTAATAAATTTGGGGTTTGTATGAAGTAAAGAACCGAAAGTACAGTGAACCTCAAGGATGATGACCCAATCTGTCTGTCTATTGATGCGTGTATTTACTTAAGAAGAAATATGACCTCTAAAACACAAAGAGATACGGCAAGCATAATTAGAATGAACACAACGATGTTTTCCTTCACGCCCGTGTAATTTAGAGTTTCAATCCTCTTTCAAGACAAACTTGGTCTCCTTTTGTAGGGCTTGAAATAAAAAAAAACTGAAAAATCTTAAGCACTTTGCTATAGATAATTTCATCAACAGACTAAACAACATAAATACCGTTACAACACCAGAAAGCCTTAAATCTTCTATCAAAAAGAAATGCATCAAAAAATTAAAGATTAACGATAACTAACCAATGAAACCGAATTTAACAAAGGCAATGACATGTGAAGAAATGCCTCTCACTTTGGAAAGGTAGGCGAATGTACTCTGTCATGCACCATCAACTTGAAAAAAATTATAAACAGAGAGAAAGCTGAATTCAAAATTCATTTTTTTTTTAAAATTATTTCGCTTCTTTTTTCTTTTTTGGAACAAATCTAATCACTAATATAGAGTGGAAAAGGGAAAATGCACATAAAAGCTTTGATAGTTCTAAAAAAATGAGGGGATATTCCTAACGTTCATAATCACCTATATATGCTTGGACTTGTCTGTGACTTATCCACAAAACAAGATGTACATATTTCTGGTCAAGCTGCAAGTGTGTGCGTGTTTTGGAAAATGGTAAAAATTGGATATACAATTTTCTCGTGACACTTATAAAGTGAAGTATCACATCTGAGAAACGCAAAAGATTGAGAGAGAGAGAGAGAGAGAGAGAGAGAGAGAGAGAAGCAATAAAATTGGCCGTATCAAATTACATGGCAAGGAGGATCTTTTCCGACTCAATCTCTCGCAGTATTGCCAGCGTTCCTTTGATGGATTTAGATGTTATATACATGTCGTCCTTAATCGTATGAAGTAAAAGGTATATGCGAGTTGAATATGTGCCTGCGGATCATCACACACCGTTCAGACGATCTATTATAGTTGCTCCAGTATTCTTATATTCAAATTATGAACGAGCAGGTGCTGGTTAATCGACTTGTAGAATGTTTATCCTTATCCATAAGTAAACAGCTCGTTGACAATGTATCCATATCTCTGGATTCTTTGTCTGTTCAAACGTGTGTGTATGTACGCGCTAATGTGTTTAAAGTCTTGTTATACATGATTTTCATATAGTCGGATTTTCCTATCAGTCTTACACTATTTTTGAGAGTTGGATATTTATGTTGGAAAGTGTTGACTAAACAATGTCAAATGGGATGATAAGTGTCAAAATAAAGTCCACGTAATGAATATATAAAACATATTGGACATTTTGAACACCAGAAACATTGCTTTCTGTCCTGTTTATTTCAACGGTTTGGTTTTTTATGCTTGCAAGAAGTCAAATGTTACCATTGTCAGTCTGACATTCATTGCCCTATAAACTTGTGCAGTTGAGGTTCAAGGGTCGGGAATGCAAACTTCATTCAGAAAAATTGCTATGGTGCATATATGGATATTTAACATTGAGAATTTCATTCTTTTGGAGAGAGGCTGTTTGTTTATGCGTGCGTACTTGTGTGTGTTTAACTTTCTGTGTGGTCTAGACAGTTTAGGCGTTCCTTTACGTCATGTGAATTTGGCAGTCCTGGAGAAAAGTTTCCAATGTGTAGTACAAGGTCAGTTTTCACATTGGAATAGTTCTTCAAAACGTTCATTGTTCTCTACAGTATCCGTAGGTTTCAAATCTCACTGAAGAGATCGTACTTTGAGTCTTACTCGTCTTTCCTAATGTTCAGTTGGATTGTTGCCGATCCGGGAAATACGCTCTATCTAACGTCCGTTACATATGGAGAAAACCACAATTCACTGGCCGGCTTCTGGTCTCCAATAATTGTGATTTATTGGCTTATAAACTATCATGCTCCATGTGTACGCAGTTTCGTCATAACATTATTCCCTTAACCTCATGTACCAAACCTGTTCAGTAATGTTAGAAACTTATTCTTCTGTGTTGATATTTTCCTGTTAGTGAAGACAATAAACATCTTCTTTAAAGACTTGTTTGATTTCTAAACGATATCGTATACGAGAAATTGAACACTTTCTTGCTTCTCCACGGTTGTTAGATTTGTTATTTGTTATATTGTAGCAGAGTCAGAAGCATTCAAATGATGTATAACGTTCCTAAAAATCCTACACTTAACATAGAATGACAGAAACACGTTGTCGAAGTCTTCTATTCAGTTTCAACATTTACGAAGACACTGCTGAAAGCGAAATAGCGAAATGTATCTATCAAGATCGATATATATATATATATATATATATATATATATATATATATATATATATATATATATATATAGATAGATAGATAGATAGATAGATAGATAGATAGATAGATGGATAGATATATAGATAGATAGAGATGGTGAGAGAGTGAGGGATAGATACTGAGTGTACGAGATGTACTAGCGTAGACATATTGCAGAGCTGTACAATTATTTGTCACAGAAAGCGAAACAATTCTGGTACTGGCCAAAAATCATCTTTTAAAATCCAGTTCTCTTAGCGCACTCATTGTCTTATATAAAAAGGTAAACTTTGCAGATGCAGTTCTCTACCTCATCAAACATCTTTGATTTGGTTTCATCGTTTGAACAAGGTTGCAAATGCATGGGAAATGACCATTGTTCTGAGAAACGTTGTCTGTTGCTGGTGAGCCTCATGCGACTGTTGTGATTGAGGAAAATGGACAGAAATGATCGATGTACGGTACGTGATAAATCTATCTTAGCGGAAAAGATGTGGCAAAGCTTTTACATGATTTCCTTCAAGAATCTTATCTATCTTCAAAATCTGCATATGCGAAGCTTTATCCTTTCATGTCTGACACTGGGTGTACTAAAAGAACGGGATTTTGCACTACGCTGTTGATTCAGTTGCAGAATAGCGTCGCAATCTGTGACATATTTACAGCTCTGCGATTTAACTCTGTTAGGTCTAGTTGCACAAACATCTCCGTGTTATAAATAAATAAATAAAAACCTTCCTTTGTAATCACCCAAGTATAAACCGCTTCTAAATATACCATTCACGTTTGAATTTCTTATTTGATTTGTCAAGTTTCACTGCTCTCAACATTTTTGACTGGGAGTTGGCAATTGGTTCCACCTTCTCCTCTAGTTAAGTTTTCAAGTTTCATGATTTTATCTTGCTTCTGTATAAAAATTCTATGCAGCTGCTATAAATCGCTATGCTTGTTTCCACGTTTTGTAGGGGTGTGGCAGAATGTTTGTATTACTGAGACGAATGCAGCATACTTCAAATGCTATAACAGAAAGCATCCATCATTGTTTTGAGACAATATTTTTACTTTGCAATTAATGTACCCTCTGAAGTCTCTGAAATAGATGACGCGGAAAGGAGACATGTTTTATAGAAGAAAAATGTTGATGATACAAAAATGTGGTAAAACCTTTAATTTTCTTCTTTTCTTTTGCTTTGATTAATGTATCCCCCTTTTTGATTATTCAAGCTTAGCTTTCTTATCCTAGTTGGGAGCGCATTGTGATTGTTTGGACATTTTGTGGAGATACATTTGTTCAAGAAGACATAACATTTTATGACCTAGCATCAAGGATCATGATGTACCATATAACGGAACACGTGTCAAGGAAACGACGATGATTTACTTACTGAATGCGTCTTAAACATGCACTGAGTGATCGGATTGCATATAAAACGATTACGACACATTTGTCAGGATTATCCTCCATGCACTCTCTAGTAAGCAAATGCCTTCATAACATGTGAACTCAACGAAGAATATCAACAGGTGGTAAACTGACAAATTCTGCTTCATATACATATATAGATATATACATTGATATAATATTACCATACAGGTTTGAAAGGTCTAATTAATACTCTGCTGAGATTCAAACTCGTATCTGCGGGTTGCCCCACCAATCGTCCAGCTTTTAAGCACACACACACACACACATATCCACTCAAAAATCCGTCCAGCCATCAACTCATCTATCCGTATTTATATGCTGGTATGCGTTATTGTACAACGTGGTGTCGTGTACATAAGCATGTTCTTTTTTAACAAATATCTAGCATTTTATAAAGCCAGAGGAATCTATTATCACTGACATTTTACGTGCACATACGAAATTTTATTTCGACTTGATTGATGGTAGCATTGCCATTGTTGAAGCAGTAATATGAACAGAAAGAAATAGTTCGAGTATTTCTTAAGAGCTAATGTCGAAATATTTATCTTTTAAGCCAACCCTATTGAGATCACTTGTAAGTTAAAGTTCACACATGGAAGACACTTAAAATGTAATTCGGTTCAATTTTTTGTAACAATCTTTCATTTATATGAGCTTAAAATAATTTTAAAAAGTCATGCTGATGGATAAGATTCACGAATATAGTCTGAATATACCCCCCCCCCCCATTTGTTTTAAAAAACGAAAAGCACAAATGAGATTAAATATGCTCAGAACTTAAGTAATTTTTGGTATGAAAGACGACCATGCTTGCCAGTCATTTCCAGTTTCTGGACAAGTCCGTTATCAGCGAATGGGTGTACGAAGGACTGCACATGAATGTACAAGGAAAATACTGTGTCGTCTGCTTCTTATATTCACAATGCCGAATGAAGCAACTACAACTACAAATTTGCCTTTCCCGTGGATTTAACAAGCGGTATAATGTCTTTGCTCATGCTTTGCAAAGTGATATAATTCTAAATTCTCAATATTATGGTAATTTAAGAAATTATCCGGCGGTAACCGAATAGGATGAATTAGGTCACAAATGTTGTTTGAGGAAAAGAGACTCGCCCATAGTGTAAGCATTATGGCGCCGTATTAGTATGTAAAGTTCGTTAAGCATGAAATATGCGGAGGATGCTAGTTTTAGGACTACTCTGGTCACATTCGGTTTAAAAATTGTAAATCAATGAATGAATTGACTAAATCGTGTGCACTTAGTATCACCATAAAGTTTTCCATTTTTGAAATCGGTAGAGGGCTACAAAAAACCGGGGAGGTATAGTCAGTCTATAACTTTACACACAGAAACAAAAAATTCGTCTTACCTACGATACGTAAAATAGTGCATATTTATATAGGTCAGAAAAAAACTGATCTCATCTTATGGTTAGAAAGTGAGTCCTAGATATGCTCGCGCATAAATCAGATCTACTGAAAACTACATATACCCAGACTTTCTCTCCTAAAGTCCGCCGGATGTTCTGGTCCTGTGGAGTTTAGAAAGTGAAATCAGTAACAACGCAGATTTGTTTCATTGTGAAGTTTATGTATTTAACATGTTTACATTTTTGTGTTATTGGTCTAAGTTAAGACTTAATTAAAGACTTAATCAAAGAGCACAACTACATTACCAACCGTAGCATTATATACTTTCTTTCATGGTTTGCCAGACTAAGAAGTTTGCGTGAATTTTTAATTTAATAGAAATGATGATTATTATACACCAAAGCAATGGTTGTAGTTTTACTTTACCTTCTCATATAAACGCTTTCCTTTACTAAATAATGTTTTCAGAACAAACTAACAAGGAAATGGTATGCATTATGCAGATTAAAAATATATGCTGAGTAACTTTTACCGTAAGTCTGAAGATCTGCTATCATTTAAAATGACAAGAATATAAAAAAGCGGGGAGACGATTTATCAACTAAAAGTAACACGGTGTGGTCTATGCCTTTTCCTTGCTACTTGACTACAGACATTACTGATTATAATTAACATGCTTCGATAATATACAGATAGATTCGTCAATAACCAGTCAGCATTCTGTCACTACAAATGATGATAGATGTAGATTTATATGTTTCATTCATCAGCTGTTTTGTCACGGAAACCAGATTTAATAGTTTGATGTTATATCTAGAGAAATATATTATCTAAACTGCTGACATTCGTAGTTAAAAAGGTCAAGATGCCTTTTTAATTACGAACATTTCGAATATTCGTGTTTGCTTGAAAATTGTAAATTCAAACTGATCTGATGATGATTAATGAGTTAATGATTTAATGCAATTGCAAGTACATAGATGAAATACATCTTAAAATATCCTTTGAAACATTGTGGAGAAAGTCAGGATGATTGCTTGTGATAAATTCAATTGTTATGCGCTATTGTGCGATATAGAATATTTGAAGACATTTGCGTCATTCACCCTTTAATCACAAAATGAAATCATGCAATTCGCATAATATATTCATGCGCGTAATTAATTAAATTATAAGTTGAAATGAGAAAAAAATAACAATATTTATTTCTTTGAACAGTACCAATTTCTTTTTCCTTCCGCTTTTTATTAAGAGGTCTGATTACTGACAGTAATTTAAACTTAAATTAATTAAAAATAATTTGATTTTAGTGCGATGTGTCTGATTTCTAGCGTGAACGCACTGTTTCTGGCATTCTGGCAGGGTTTCGACGCCCAGCGACTACATACTAAATCAATTCGTTCACTCGATATATCAGATGTCGTATAGGAAATAACGCATAATTGCCTAAACATTAGTGATTATATTTCTAGTCATCATCTTCGGATATAATGCAAGTTCATTAGTATTTTTATAGAATGACTTACATGTGTACCACAGCCATATTTCCAATTATTTGATATTTTTCCACGCTGAATTTCAATAGTTATTAATGTCCTTATGCAAACTATGGATTATAACATATTGTCATATACATTTTATCATCGATTCTATTGCAATTGTATTCAATAACTATATATCAATATGAAGGTCTTTTAACCGAAATAAATGATAAAATTCATATGCAAAACAAACAAAATAATGAAGAAGGCATTGGCTTTGTATTTGTGTTTACGTGTTATTTTGTATTCTGAGTATTATACTGTATGTCGTATAATTGTACAATCAATCTTACTGTAACGTAACACTTAACTACGTCACATAGCAAATTTCGTAATGTTATGTGACTCAAAGTATGTTTGGATTGGTTTTGTTTTTAATTAAGAAGTGCAGAGCGGCTACCGCTCATTCAGCTATGCTATCAGTAAACAATGCTGACAAAGTGAATGCCGGTGGTTCTTGCGTCAGTATAGAAGGAGTACCTCCAAGTCAGGCATTCTTGTTTCCACTCAAACAGCGGAAGTGAGTTGTTGTTTTGTTTTTGTTTCTGTTTTATATTTTTTCTAATATTTGTAAATTGCTGTCTGTCTCTCACAAGTATAGCGTACTACCAATTTTTAACGTGGCATCACTAATAGCATTTTTATCCAATACATTTCCTTGAAAGTTAAGTTTTTAATTGCTTTGGATAGGTCTTTACTTAAGTGTGAATCGCTGCCAAGTCATCTCGGACCAGTTTCCTCATATAAATTAATTCATACGTGAAATTTTCGTTGTGTGATTCATACGATTGGACACATTAAGTTATTATCAATGTGATTTATTGTCTTAATTTATGATATTTACCATCTTGTGCATAATGTGACTATAATTGACGCTCTCCTGATTCAATTTACCGAGACCTTTGCTTTTGTTTTTATTTTCGTTAAATCTCTTTCTTTAATGGAGATATATCTCCTGTACTGTTGTTTTGAAAGTGTGAACGTTATATTGTGCACATTATTTCTATTGGATATAATATAACTAGTTATGGATGGTGTGTGTTATGATTGAGAATATATCATAATGTTCTGTATATGGCACATTTGTGACACATAGATAAAACCAGGTTTGGCGTCCAGCCTCTATACCTATTAAATAATTTAAATAATGATACATTATTTTAATCTGCTTCGCCCCCTTCTTCGTATTCAAACCTACATCTGAATGTTACACAGGGATGTACATTATTGTCTTTTTCATTCCTAGCGGTCAGGTTTAATGCATGTAAACCAAATAAATGTGCCACTTTAGCTAGAATATATAATTATTACATCACCACGGGTTTTCCTTATCTGAAAGAAGTACCAATCCGCTTAACTTTTATATTATTAATTTTCTGCCTCCACACCTTCCTCTGCCGCTTTGGTTTCCTGCGACAATTGTAACTGATGCTGCTACTACGTGTACTACAACAACATTTACTCTTAGTCCGTCAGCACCATGTTATACTACTATCAATTACGTCAAAACTTATTTCTACTCCTATTGCAACTCTTTTTTAAAGGAAAAAATGGTCAGTTTTGAAATGTTTGAAATTACAATTAATTTACAAAGCGGTATTCATTGATGCGTTTTTTTGTCTTAAGAACAGTGATCATATATAACAGTATCAATACCTGAATTCTGTATATTTGGAAGAAAACATATTAAAGGGACAATATATGTATCACCACATTATATTTATTAAACGCAAGACCATACAACATATATTTCATTTTGCAATGCTTGCCATCTTGCAATCTAAACGAATATGTAATCATCATACATCGCATACCACCCAATCCCGATCATTAAACAGGTTTAATTTCAACAAAGGACGAGACGAAAATAGCAATATTGCGTAATTATATTCTACACAAAGAAATTTAAGTAGCCTGGCCTTCTACTTTTGACAAGTTTGGTTGATGAAAATCCTCTTCACTATCTCACTGCAAAATTATTGCCCAAGTCGTTGCTAGATGGGAAATAAAAAATAACATGGCAACTGTTGAATATATTTCTAATACTGTTATTTCCAGTAATGAGGGCAAAACGTGAGTGGAACATGCTTTGTCGATGGTGATCAAACCTTCATGAATTGCCCAGATAATGAAACTTTTCAAGACAGGAACACAGGAAGAAGGAGAAATACGACATATTCTCCCTGAAACGTTAGAGTATGTACTTTAATCAGGTATACTGAATTAAATATTTGCTTAAACACACACACACACACACACACACACACACATATATATATATATATATATATATATATATATATATATATATATATATATATATATATATATATATATTCAACAAAACTCATCGGTATATAAAGCAGAAATAAGCATGTTGGTAGTTTTATCCAAGTTTTGTATATTCATATTTTAGCAGCGTTGAAACACAGAAAGACAAATGTTAGTGTTTAGATGCAGGATTGAATTATTATTGCAATTGACGTTGCGCAAATTCTCTTAACTTTTTACTTTTTACAGAGATTAAGAAGAACAGATTCAAAAGACTGAGACAAAACAGAAGGAATAGCATGTCCTACCTGATTTCTTTGTTAAAGTCGTATTTGTCTATACTTCCCAATATGAAATGTTTGAGTGAAGAATATAAAAATGGATTTCGAGTGATGTTTTTATTCGATTACCTCTCTATCTTGTTTTTGATTCTGTTTCCAGCATAGTCATTATTTTAATTCCGACCTCGATTGTATGTTTTCCTGCTATGTATGTTTGATGAAAATTATGCAAAACAGTTATAATTTAAACTGATTGCTTCTGGAAGTATATTATCATTTGAATATTGCTAGAACTGCATGCATGCCCATGCAAGGCCAGGGAAGGTTTGTTTGTTTACTTCTATGGAAAATGGCTAAATCGAAACAGAACATTTAAAACTTGATCCTACCGCTGTTCAACATATGTCACACCTGTTTCAAATTAACATTCTTTTTGTCTCGGTTTTGAATGATTCATTTGGTTCATTATTCCATGTTGAGCTACGAGCTACGTCCATTCAATGCTCATTTAAATTAATCATTCATCAGCCATGTAAAACCCTCCCCTTAACATTATTACACCGTTTATTATTAATACAATGAACATGGGCTTCATGTTTACCATTTGAACGAATGAATATATCCCATTTATAATTGGAGAAGCATTATAGTCTCAAATCTAAACAAAATACTGAATCAATTTTTGTATATTGCATAGGGTACTATATTGACATACCCGCGAGAACTTGCATGTATGCATAACTGTACCGGGATTTTGGAAACTGAAAGGCGCTTGACCACTGGACCAATTCATCCCTAAAAACTCTTTCTGGAATACCGATTTTTATTATGTCGTGCCACTTTTTATAATGCGTTGCATCTTTTCAACTTGTACACTACTAACATATTCTTGATTATTAATATTATGATATATTTATATTAATGACTTCAAAACGCAGCGTGCAAGGTCTAAATAGATTTAACCCGTATTTTACACAAAATATAATAAGAATAATATTTTCATAATACTAATTTTGTAAACACTTTAGAAACCGATATGTAAGGTCGCAGTTTATCTTGAAATTAAGAAGCCGCAATGTGACATTGTCAGCCGATAAACTTTGTCAGCTGACATAATAAGTTAGTAGCTTTTAATAAACTAGCGAAATCAATTGACAAATATCGCTTTAGAGTAGCGTGCAAGGTGAATGAAGTTAAATATATTCAGTTTTGGAAACTCTGCAAGTAAGTCCGATTCGTTGTTTTGCAGATATATATTTTTAAACAGGTATGCAAGTATTGTACGGAAGACCCATACAAATGCATTTCGTATATCAGTCATTTTGCAGCTTTGCACCACTGTATAAGAAAAAGGAAATTACCACTTTTATTTTAAATTATGGAATACAGAATCTTTAAGTTAGGTCCTTTAAAAACTGTCAAGCATCGAGTTTAAAATATGTTCTTTGTTAGCATACAATGACTGCATATGCCATAATTGCAGCACACTGAACTACCAGTCCGTTGTCGAAATTTCTTGTCTTTATTGTCCATTTTCTTGGCATATTATCAGTCAGGTAAATGAAATGAATGGACGTGCTAATTACCTTTCACGGTTTACCTATTTAATACACGCCTTATTTAATTTAGACAAAACTGGCAATTTCATACTATATGGAGAAAAGAATTCATAAATCAGTGAATTATTTGCCCACTTTTCAATCATGTTCCAACTCTGATGCTCTTGAATTAAAGTAAATAAAAAAAATTAATACTTAAATAAACATATCTCTCATAATATTTCCGTCTCTACTGTATCTCACCGACGTAATACTTCAGCATTCTACAGGAGATTGACAGTTTATTTACTAATCCACGGTCATCATTCAAAAACAAATGTAGGTTACCTACTACAATCGTCAAGCATAAAACTACATGTATCATTTTTAGTTACCATTTGATCTGTTTGCCATCACTGTACAATTTAAATAGTATTAATTCACAATATATATATATATATATATATATATATATATATATATATATATATATATATATATATATATATATATATATATATATATATATATATATCTTCTTTCATTCAGCTAATCAGAAATTTAATAGCAATATGAACGTCGCTCACTACCACGCGACCACTTCTAGCTGCATAGTAGTTGTTGCCGTTGCTACCTACTTATTGAGTGGCTACTATGGCTACGGTGGTTTTGGTGGATACGTTGGATATGGTGTCTATGGAGGGTATGGTGGATATTGTGGATACAGAGGTGGAAGGGGCTTGGGCTTTAGTGGATTCAGAGGATTCGACGGTGTATATGAGGACAAAGCCTGGGACGCCATCGACATCACTTACCTAAGGCAGGATATAGTTACAGTAGATGTCATAAAAAGTAAGAACTAATTATATTCATCCTTGACATTTCTAAACCATCGTACAACATAACCACATTGAGCAAGTTACACACTAGCGAGATCGCTTCAATTTGTGCTGCCTAGTTACATTTATGTGCACTTACAGTTCAGAGTAACAACACAAATCGCTTTTCAAAATACGCAACATTATTATAGCAATATTCTATTAGTTTAAGAAGTCAAATGGCGCAAATAATCTTAATTCATTTCCTTTGTAAAGGTATATAAAGAACAGATAATCCAAAAACTGAGACGACACAGAAAGGAAAATCACGCCCTACCGGAATCATAGTCTTAGCTGTCGACACTAACCGAATAAATGTTTGATGGAAGAAAATGAAAGGTCTTTTTAGTCATTATTGTACACTATTCTCTCTCCCCCCCCCGTTTCCATATTCATCATTATACTCCCTACCTTTAGTCTCTACATGGACTATATATTATACATGCCGAAAACCATACTAAACAAACATCGTTTAACTTGAACGATTCCTGAATCATACTCTAATGTAATTAATGCTAGAAGGGATTATATAAAGCGTACCAACGAATGAAAAGGGTTCAAAAAGTTGCAATCAGCTACTGAAATGTCATTAGTACATTTTTTCTTATGATATATATGGTATTGATATGTCATTTTGCATTTTTACTTGACTTTTCCCTTATATCCACGTACAAAGAGCACGATACAGCGGAGAAGTGAATGGTTTGCTTCTAAAGAAATTAGATACCCAACTATCATTTCAAACACCATCAGATGATGAAGGAGAAATTAATCAGAAGTTGGAGTATCCACATCGAAGGTCAGTTGCCATATATGTTGAGAACATAGTAAAAATATTACATTTGAAACTGATCTCTATAGCTGTTCAATATCAGTTACAACTGTTACAAATTGACAAGATATTATCTAAATTCTAATTATTCATCGAGTTCATTCTTCAATGTATAGAAATGAACCACTTCCATTCATTGCTAATTTAAATTTATCATTTATCGGACATGTCGGCCAATTGTCTTGATTTATCACATAAATTAATATAACACAATGAACATGGATTTCAGATTCAACACTTCAACGGATACATATACTATAATATAATTAGAAAAGCATTATGAAATAAAACTTATTACTTTTGTTTATTGTATCGTCTGGGTATGCTCATGGGGCAATTTTGGCATCAGGTACTTCTTTTAAATACCCGGGTGCATTTGCATGCATGCATACGTACTCTCAACATATACAGACATTTACCAGGGTTTTAAAACCGAATCTGGAATCTAAACATGAGCAGCGTACAATGTCTAACGAGATTTTTAAAACGTATTCATGACTTCATTTGTTGATACTTACTCGCACTCACTGAAACCATACATTAAAACCAGGCCGGAATAAAAATAATGTGCTATTAGAACACGTTTTACCATAGTCAAATATTTTGATCTTCATTTGTATGTTCTTTTAGTTCACTTTACATACAACTGCACTATTGTAAAAGCTGAACAAATCTTTAATTACCAAAGTGAGAGGAACTTACAGTATTTTGATATGAATCCAGAATAAACCTGATAAAGTTCTATCAAAATCCTAAATGAATGAAGGGCTCTGTATTACTTTCAAAACCGGAAATGTGCTGGTGGGGCAAGAATCATGGCGTTCTGAAGATGGAATCGTCCAGAACTCATTCGAATATCTCACAATGGTTCCAAATTATTATTAGTTCAAATAATGAATACCTTCTATTGTTATTGAACATGCCAAACAAATGTTTTTCCTCTCGAATAATGTCTAGGTACGTCATACAAAGTCTGCATACTTAACGACAGGAACACAAGAAACGAGGATGACTACATAATCGGAATGAATCTGGTTGGTCAGTTCTTTCCTTATATGCACCTGCTATTGGGAATGAGTTTCATAATATATCGTACGTGCCGGATCTTACTACTCATTTGGCTGGAATTTGTACATTCATGTAACACAGCCCAACCAATGTAAAGTTACTGAATTCTTCTAGAAACGTCGAAACGGCATCGGCCAATGAGAAATGAATCCAAAGGAGCCATTAATTCTTATTATCAAGTTGCTTATTAATAATTATCAAAATATACTTTAACATCTACTTATCTATCACATGAAAATTTCGCTCTTAACAGACTCGGGTCACGTAGACAATATCTAACTAAAGATATTTTTACAATTTACAGCCCTGAATAAAAATTGCAAACATAAAATACAATCATGAACCAGAAGGTACCGAAAATATGAATTTACATAACACTGTACATGCGTGGTTGGTCGAGTATTAACCTTCAAAGTTACAGTAAATCTTATCCATGAAGATTAAAGCTGCGAAACGTCCTGTTTTGGTTAAGCAAATATTGTTTGCATTGTTTGCATTTGCATTTTATTGCTTTAGTCAGCCGTCAATGCGCATCTTCCACTCATCTTGCATAAAATTCAAGTTTGGTTTTTAAATAATCACGTTAAGAGTTTTAAGCAGTTTTATAACAACAAGTCTGCTCTGGAAGAGCCATTGCCATCAAAGACAATCGAGCAGCTCTCCTCAATATTGCCCTGTATCTCGAACACAAGATATATGGTCATTCCGGCAGACTCCACTCATGTCATTGTAAAAGACCTTAGCCTTGTTATTGGTGCTGCTCAACAGCGATAACTAGAGCGAAGGAGTGCAATAAGAAGACGCTATCATAGCAATTCATTCTTCAGACCGAGAGCCCGATGAACTGAAATTGTCATCAGAACTTCCTGCTGATGACGGCTGTATGACGGTGCTTTATCAGAACAAAATCGAAACCTGCGGAAGAACAAATCAATACATCGTCTCTTGGACATGGTAGAAGATGATTGCATTGATAACGCTACCTCGCACACATTTTCCAGATTAACTTCAGTTGACATCATTTCAAGGCAGAAAGGCACCGTCAAAACAAATTAAAAGATTATACCCATTGTAGACATTATGTCCTTTTAACAAGCTGAGCGGCCTCAACTTCATTGTTAAATTCATCTCCCAAAGACAACAGCGTCACAACTGCGGCGAGGGCCCGATTTCTGTCTAAATTAGTGCAATAAGACACGTTCCACAATGTATGAACAAACCAAGGGACAGCCTTCACGTCACACGCCGGATTGTGTATATATATATATATATATATATATATATATATATATATATATATATATATATATATATATATATATATACGTTCTTTACTAATATATCAAATCTGGAAATCCGGTTTATTGTTCTGCAATGCGACAAATCTATATTTAATTCATAAGTGCGATATACAGCGTCTATTACAATGAATACCATGCGTACAGGACTGATCTGCAATGCCGTTACAGGACTGATCTGCAATGCCGTTACAGGACTGAACTGCAATGCCGTTACAGGAATGAGCTGCAATGCCGTTACAGGAGTGAGCTGAAATGTCGTTACAGTCTACAAAATTAGCATTCACATGGAATAAGGAAAGAATATAAAAAAAACATGTAATGTTATTATTATTAGTTTATTACCATTGGTGAGTTAATAGCGCAAATTTTGAGTTAGATATATTTTTTTGCTGTAGGCCAAATATTAATAACTCTGGCCAGACAATGGCAATGCATTGTGTATTGTACTCAGTAATACAAGACAGGAAAATATGATAGCAATATGCGCGATCGTTTGACGGAAACAATGCTTTTCTCCAGAATACGTGACATGATGTGTGTCAGTGGCTGATGCGGTTACTTGTATGAGGTATAATGAATTAAATATGTTTATTTTCAATAATTTTCAATACTAAATATGAAGCAGAAGAAGGCATTATAAGTTCTTCATAATAATGTGAGACCAATTCAAACATATTTTGAGAATTGTAAATACAGTTTTAGCGTCCACCAATGCATAGTTCGATTTATCGGCAGTAAGTGTCTTACTATCTTCTTATATTCCAAACTGATGAGTGATCGTTGTGACGATTATTTCTTGAACACAAACACACACGCTGCATAAAAATGTATATAGTACACCTAAAAAAGTCATTGATATGATATGTACAATATAATACACATATTTCAAAAGAACAGTAAAGTGGATCAGTCTCTGTTAAAGACATAAATTAAAAACAAAGGACTTGACCAAATGATCAAGGTGAGCGCGAATATATTCCACTGTTTGTATTACTTTATATGGAGAAATTGATCCTAGTTCACAGAATAAAATTAACCTACAATGAAAACTTAAGCAAAGATCTGTCCAAAACAATCTAAAAATAAACTTTCAAGGAAATATATTTCATGAAACTTGCTATAGTTATGTCATGTTAAAGATTTGTAGTATGCTATGGCTGGGAGAGACAGTCAGGAATTTACAAATAGAAGAAAAGTTCCCAGGTGCCTGACAATTGATTGTTATATGAAATTGTCAAAAGCTCACAAATCGAAATTCACACACAGCAGCAGAGGAGGCGAACAGACCGACTTTTGGAAGCGTCCAAAAACCGAAATAAGCCTTCCTAAAAAAGAAAGGATTAATAACTTTAAAAATCAAAATAACTAACTGAGGACTATCAAATAGTCCCTAGAGTCCCTAGGTTAGTCCACGTTATTTCTCCAACTAAAAACTTGTTAATGGCGAGTATATTACAAAAAACGAAGCAACTTGAGGTCCCGCCTCCTCTGCTGCTATAATTAAATCATTATGTTATAATAAAATGGTACATCCGGAATCTCATACTGCAAGGATAGCTCGAGAACGATTAGAAGCAATCAAAAAATTTCTTCCTGTTAGAGATTCATTTAGAAAAAACGTACAAGCGCAGCAACAATCACAAGTTGAGTACGAAGAAGACACTAAAAAACTATTTAAACCCGTCACTGCAGCTACTAAGAAAGCTGCAGCGGCTGTTGAAAAAACTATATGGGGAGATATTAAAGAGGAAGATGAGAAGAGGAAAGAGGGTATTTTTCCAGTATTAAAGCAAACTGCAGAACAAACTGAAAAAATAGCAAGAAGAACCAAACAAACAAAAAAGATTTTACGAGATCTTCCAACTGATATAGCTGCAGCTCAACCTCCACCTGTCGATGAAGAAATACTTGAAGATATTGGAAAACTTCGTACTGAAGTCGCCGACGTGAGAGAAAAACTTGCATCTGAACCCAAACCAGTAAAAAAAAACGTAGAATTGATTGCAAAATTTAGGGAAGGGTTTGTCGAAGATATCAGAAATACTTAAAGTGAAGAACTACCCGAAACAATATTATTTGGTATATTTAATAAATCTTATATTTTAAAACCCCGTCATGAAAAAGTAAGTGATGATAATCTTATTAAATGGATATATCGCGTATATAGAAACAAAAAACAAGCCAGAGATCTAGAATACAGAAATCTTGATGAAGAAGTACAAGGCTTTATAGAGAGAAAATAAAACAACTAGAACAAGAACAACTCTCCCACCAGGAACCTTCATATCAACTACCTCCACCGCAGCAGGAACCTTCATATCAACTTCCTCCACCGCAGCAAGAACCCTCATATCAGTTCCCTCCACCTTTACAACGTAAAAAAATTTCTGCGCCGATAATGACATTTACAACGACAGATTCACCACGTGGATTTCGAAGTGATTCACCTGGCACACACCCGGTCACAACTAAATCATTTTCTCCGGTAAGGCAACCACCAGTATTTAAAACACCTCAAGATGAACCTAAAAAAGGTTCTGGTTTATGTCCTGACAATATCCTCAATGACGTGTCACGGTTAGAAGTTCTCATAGGGGGAAAACGTGCCGGAAATAACTCACCAGAAATAACCAATGAAGCAGCTGATATTTGCCAGCGATTATTTCGCGGCGGCATCAAGGGTATCAGTATTTACCGAGAACTTATTGATGAGCTCGTTGATGATTAGTCACCGCGATTAGATAAATGGTAAATAAAATAAGATGATAGTACATAATAATCATCGTAAATCCGTATCGGTCAGAGCGGTAAATTCACGATTACCAATCAACAGAGCTATTTACGGAGATGTACATGGTGATGATATTCAGGTATTATTTACAAGGTTAGCCCCAAAAGCATCGCCTATTGCAAAACAATTATCGATGAAAGCTATCGATATTGTTCGTGAAAAAGCTCCTGGTGCAATTACCAATGTTGCTCGTAGGGGGCTCTCGGCGATCAAAGATAGACTAGCACGATTAATAAGACGAAAACGACAACCAGTAAAATTGCCAAGTACTGAAGTGATTCCGCAGATGTCAGTAAAATAATAAATCAAGCTGCAAATCAAAAACTGGCAGCGTTAGCAGATCGGGGACTCGGTGAATCGGGAAATAATATCTCAAGTTTAATATCCGGAAGTGGAACTTCCCGAACGCGGTAATCAACGTGTTAGACGAAAATAATTACAATAAAATGTTTAAGCGCGTATCCGACACAGCATTTGACATGGAAGCACCTGTCCTTAAAGATGAATCGGTACGTGATTATCAGTTTTATTCTTATGACGCACGAACACCAGATCAACGTGGAGGAAGAATTGAACTACAAGTTCATGACACAAGTAGATACTTCTTACCAGCTGAGGCTTTTATTGAGGTAGAAGGTACAATTGTAAGAACAACCGATGTTAATTACGGAGATGCGGTAAAAATTGATTTTGTCAACAACGGCATCATGGCGTTATTTCATAGCGCCACGTATATGATCGATGGAAAAAATATTGAATCAATTCAGAAAGATGTCGACGTTGCTACAACAATAATAGGATTGGCAAGATATACTGATGATTATCCAAGATCAGCAGGTCCCGCAATGATGTTTGCGAAAGATAATTCTGGTCACACTGAAAGCGATCCGTATAATATAAGACGACCAAGAAATTTTGCCAATAACGCTGATACTGATGTGGCGCCAGTAGTTCGTGGTGCTAATCCAGATTTCAACTTGGGATTTGCAGCGCGTAAAAATATGTTGGTAGGAGCCAATAGAAGTTTTTCATGTACAATTCCACTATCGCATATTTTTGGATTTTGTAGGAATGTTAAAAAGGTTATTTTTGGAGCTAGACACACTGTTGTTCTTGTAAGAAAGGGTGATGATAATGATGCTCTGTGGAGACCTGCTGGTGATGCTGGTAAAGTAGTATTATCGAAACTTTCACTGTGGATGCCGGTAATGACTCCAACGATCGCAGAAGAACAAAAATTGATTTCTTTCATGGACACAGGTGGTAAACCCTTGTTGTCATTGTTAACAAAAAGCACAGATAGTATACAAACTAACGTTAACGGCCAGTTTACATGGCATGTAGCATCACAACAAGGTGTTTCTGTACCACGGCATATTTTTCTTGCATTTCAGGAAATTAATCGATTAAGCTCACAAACTCACTCTCACATGATATTTGATAAACTAGGTATCACAAATATTTCTTTACGGATAAACGGACAACAAGAACCAACAGAGAATATACAACTAAATTATGAACAAAATCATATAGGACGTGTATATCATCGTTTGATGTCATTCATGGGACATGATCAAAATGTAGATACTGGGTTGCAAATATCACAACATGATTTCAGAACTTTGTATCCGATTTATTATTCTTCACTGGAGCATCTTGATCTGTCAAAACAATCTGTCGTTGATATACATCTTAAAGCAACGTTAGATACAGGTGGTGTTAATTATAGAGCAATCGATAAAGCCATGTTACTTGACGGTGGTAGTGTTCGAATGAGAGTCGTTGATGTACCAGTGGAATATCTTTAATCATTATTTGGAGCGTGGCAAGTATTTATCATAAAATGCCATATCATCACGTTAGTGTCAGTCTGACTCCTGGTTAGATTAAAAACCTTCATTCAAATTCAGCAAAAAACTGCGGAATGAAAATATCACTAAAGCGAGATCAGCTCACAGGTGGTCAAAATAAATTATCATTATCAGAACGCCAGCTTAAACATTTCAACTGCGCAAAACAATCAAAAACAGGCGTCAAAGTTAATCTCTCTGCGGGTGCGATTAAGGACTCAATTAAAACCGGTTGTATTTTTCCACTTCTCGCGGCCATTCCGGCATTAATAGCTGCTGCCGCTCCAGCCGTAGCAAAAGCAGCCGCGTTGGGTGCTGTTGGAACAGCTGCTGGAATGGCTCTAAAGAAAGCAACAGGAAAGGGATATAAAAAAGGGCGCAGCCTAAGATTACCGGGATCTCATTGGGGAAGAGGTTTGAGTCTTCCATGATCACTTCGTTAGACGCTCCAGCATCAAATTTTGATTTACTCGATCCTGCTAAACGATTAAACATAAAAAACTTCAGAGGTGTTTTTATGCGAGATCAATTACCGAAACAACCGAACAAACTCGAAACAGTTATTATTAATCTTGACTCGAATTCAGGACCTGGTACTCTTTTGGGTATCATACGCGGTTGATCCACGTGGAATCGTTTATTTTGATTCATACGGGTTAGCTCCACCGCGTGAGTTTATCAAGTATGTCGCGTCACTTCACGCGCATGTTTGGTATTCAACGCTATCCACACAAACAATGACAGATCCGCCAATATGCGACCGTGAAGTAATTAATGTACTTAACGCTATATCAAAATCATCCAAACCGCCACATAAAGTCATGCATGATTATACAAGCAACCAATTCGTTTTAAACAGATCTTAAATTATAATGGTTGATATTTACAGAAGAAGATCTTCTTCACGCGTTAAAAAACAGTCCGATGACATTGATCTGTCGAAGTACGCGACTAAAGATAAACTCGCTGATATTATGAAAATGGCTGGAGTTGACCCAGATGAGGTTGTTATTTTTCAGGATCGATATGGTAAACTAAAAACCAGCAATATTAAATGGAATGACATAATTCGACGAGTACTTGGTTCGGTCACGGATAATATCCCTGTGTTTACTGACAGAGGAAAAATCAGGGATTCAAGTGTATCGTTTACAACCATCAGAGATCAAATTATAGCAAGCGTTGCTAATCGCGTGAAAAATACCGGTGACACAATGACGGGAGAACTCAGCATGAACGGGAATAAGATAGTAGTTTTGAGAGATCCAACATCTGACGAAGATGCCGCAACAAAAAAATACGTCGACGTCAACTACAACACCGTACATGGCAAATTATCCACGTTGCGGGCCGAGTATGACATTCACGCAAACGCGTTCACAAATCTCCGTAGAAATTTTAGAAAACTTAACGAAACCGCAGAAGATTTTTTTGGTAATCAGCTCACCGTTGACGTAAAACTCGTTGATATCAAGACGAACATCGACACGATCAAACAAACACAGCAAAACATCGTAGCGGAGATTACTGAGATCGTTAATAAAACCAGTTTGATTAAAATTCCCGGCGAGGTTACTCCCGGGCATATTACCAACATCATATACACAGAATCATCTGGATTCGCAACATGGTCGCAGCAAAATAAAACTATCAAATATACTGCAACAGTCACTGGCGTGTACAGGCTGTCTGTGTTCAGTCTGCAAAATTTGAAATATTTACAACGTATCTATGGCGTCATTCAACTGATAAGTTTTCCGGGGTTGTATCTGTTATATTAAATAGCGGAAACGAAGAAATATTTATTCTGGAAGCAGCTGATAAGAAAATAACCTCAACATCTTACTGGTGGTGTCTAGAATTTGTAGCTGAAACACCTCAATTGGTTACTGCATAAAATATAATGAGTACCTCAATCGACGTTCAAAATGATGTTGCATCGCAACATTATAGGTACAATCAAGCGCGTGAATGGCAGGCAGCGTTGAAGGATGGAGTCGAACAATACACGGTAAAAGTAAAGAAATATCGACGACGACTAGTTATCGTCGACGTAATCGTTTATTCAGCATCCGCTGTTGTTGCTGAAACCGGTGTGATATTGTCAACAGTGACAATGATGGCACCAGTTGCTGTAACTATTTGTATTTCAGCTACAACAACGATTGCAGGTGTGCTCAATATCATTGCGACAAAAATATGTACTTGCACGAATGAAAAATTATCCGATTAAATGATAAGATTACATACAGCGACGGTCGCATACTCGAAGCGAAGTTATCGTCGTTGTTATCAGCGAGTCTCAATGATGGAATTATATCTGATTTTGAGTTTTCAGAAATGATTAAAATATATAACAGCCCTGTTAAAGGTACAAGTATTAATAATGACGGAATTACTCCAGCAGATCGTGGCGAACACAACCCCGCACAAGACCACGATGATTTCGGTAAGCTCGATTAATCCCGAATTTAACATCAATTTTCCAACTGCAATTCCAGTAAAAGAAATTGCACCATAGTTGGCCAAATATCAGATCGAGATCATTTAATGGTACACCAGCAAATAATTCGCTTGTATTTGCTAATAAGAATAAACCCGATGGAACACCTGACTGGGTTGCTGGTGGAATACCAACTGGTAGTTATGAGATCGAACAAATCAATGATGAATTTGCGAGTAGAATAAAATCAATAACCGGAAGAGAAGCAAAAATATCGATTAACGTTCATGAGCCGACGCTGTCTTCTGCAATTGAAATAAACTCTCCTGATTACGTATTTGATATTTATCAGTCCACGATAAGATCCGTACTAGGTTGGCCTTATATTGCGCCAGAGCATCGTGGACCACCAGAACCAAAATTAAATGAATTTCTCACGGACGAAACAAAGTTTACAATAATTCCAGAATACAGAGAAAAACTTTCCAATGATTATTTTTTGACTGAATATGACATATCATTAAGATTTTATTATAAACTATTTAAGTTCGCGACACCGCCGACTTATCTGGTTGTCCAAGAAGAATATTTTAATTTTCTTTCAGGTATAATTACTCCTGAACTTACATGCGCATTTGATAAATTAAAAAAAATTATTTGCAGGTATTACGCAGTATTATTCTGATGACCTAAAACAACAAATTATCGAAACAATTCAGCATATGAATCAAATTGTGGACGATATCGAACATATTAATCGAGAAATTCGTAACTCGGTAATTAATGAAAAGTATTATAAACTTTATGGAAGAAGAGAACCATCGTATAATGTATTTATTGATTATTTTAAAATAACAGAGCAACAATTACGGACATTTGTAATACGAGCACTTGCAACCGAACAAATAAAGAAAAATCTCAATGATCTTATCAACGAAAACTTTCCTGAAATACTAGCTGCGTGGAGAAAAATAGCACCACCAGCAACTGTTTTTATATATAATAATGATCCACACGGCGGCGGTCGACATGTATCTCCGGGAATCGTTAATATAACATCAACAATCGCGGTTAATCTACTTTGTGACGTAATCGATGGCAGCTATCAAATAAATCTAAAAAGTTAAATCAGGCTCAACAAGGATACATTTTATACACGTTCACACCACAAGTTCCCTCTGGTGATTTGATCGTGCAAGAACCAACTAATCATGTTTATCTACGGTGCCATAATACTATATTAACACGAATAAATTTTAAACTAAATGACCACATAGGACACTTAATTGACCTGCGGGGAGAGCAATTGATTGTGAATCTGTATGTGAAATCGTAGACTTTTATCGTAGATTTTTCAGAAATATTTTATCAGAAATATTGTATTTTATCAGAAATATTGTATTATTGATATGGTGGTTGGTACTCAAAATCGTGTAAATCGATCAGTTTGTTAATCCTGATATGTATTTAGGTAGTCAAAATCGGGTAAATCGATCAGTTTGTTAATCTTCATATGTATTTAGGTAGTCAAAATCGTGCAAATCGATCAGTTTGTTAATCCTGATATGTATTTAGGTAGTCAAAATCATGTAAATCGATCAGTTTTGCAAAGAATACTACAAAAATATCTTATTATTATTCTTAAATATTTTTTTATTCTGAAATTGATATGGTGATTGGTACTCAAAATTAACAAAATCAATCAGTTTTGCAAAGAACACTACAAAAAATTCTTATTATTATTCTGAAATATTTTATTTTATCAGAAATATTTTTATTTTATCAGAAATATCTTAAATTGATATGGTGGTTGGTACTCAAAATCATGCAAATCAATCAGTTTGTTAATTTTGACTAGCAAATGGGTACTCAAAATCGTGTAAATCAATCAGTTTGTTAATTTTGACCTGCAAATGGGTACTCAAAATCATGCAAATCAATCAGTTTTGCAAGTAATCTGAAAGAGTTATTATAATCTGAAATATTTTATTCTGAAATAATTATTATAATCTGAAATATTTTGTTTATTCAGAAATTGACTTCTGAATTGGTACTCAAAATCAGGTAAATCGATCAGTTTGTTTATTTTGACTAGTAAATGGGTACTCAAAGTCGTGTAAATCAATCAATTTTGTAATCCTGATATGTAGTTAGGTACTCAAAATCGTGCAAATCAATCAGATTGTTTGTTTTGATATGTAGTTAGGTACTCAAAATTATACAAATCGATCAGTTTTGCAAAAAATACTAAAAAAATATTTTATTATTATTCTGAAATATTTTTATTTTATCAGAAATATTTTGTTTTACCGGAAATATCTGAAATTGATATGGTGATTGGTACTCAAAATTATACAAATCGATCAGTTTGTTAATTCTAATATGGTGGTTGGTACTCAAAATTATACAAATCGATCAGATTTTATGAAAAATAAAATATTTCAGAATAATATAAAATATTTCAGACTAAATAAAATATTTCTGATAAAATATTACACGTGTTCGGTCGTTTCACCAAAGAAGTTACTTTGGATCGTTTCACCAAAGAAGTTAGTCGCTGACATAATTTTTCTTAATTGTCTTATACGAGTACTAATCGTTTTCTTTGCCTCGTATTCGTGGGATAACTCTAATCTAATTTTTCCTACTGCGGCAGAGAGACGAACGAATTCCTTGATCTGATCATCTTTTACTGCACCTAGTGACCGGAACATCGCCGCCTGAATTCCTTTTATGAACTTGCATTTAGACGACAGTGTAAAACCACCATCATTTTTACGTTCTTCCAAGATTTCGAAATCAGAAATAATCTTTTCAGGATTCAGTTCATCAGATATATTAATACTGTCTTTTTCTAATGTTTAATAGCAACAGTTACATCATTCCATCATTGAAAGAAAAAATATATCCTCATGTGAAACCCTAGTCGATTGTTCTAGCGAGTTCAGGAGGATGTTTCAAGGACAGCACAACATATAGTATTTACATATTTACAACCCAGAACTCGTAGTTTGCCACCGCATTCTACCAAGTTCAACGGGCACACAATACAATGAATGAATGACATGAAATATATACAATGAATGAAATCTTAATTAAGGACGGCACAAACATATACAATTAATGAATGAAATATATACAATGAATGAAATCTTAATTAAGGACGGCACAAACATATATGGGGCCATTTTCTACGCTCAATAGAACACCCACCACCAATAATCAGCCCGTGGGTGATACAAAACATGTTTCAACCACCAGTGACGTGGTTGGGGGGTTCTGTTGAGCGGAGAGGGGCTGGCGGGGCCCAATTTAATTATAAAAATTACTAATGAGCGTAAACCTCCGACAGTTGTCAGTCATGGGATTCGATCCTGGGACCTCAAGTATCACCGTTCGATACGTTATCAACTGAGCTATCGAATCATCTAACAATATAAGTTTCAGAAGTTATTATATATCTACAGATCGGTTTCTGAATAGATTGTGTATATTTCAGTATAGATATAATAAAACAGCGGTTTCTGAATATATTGCAAATATTTATGTATGGATATAACAAAACAGCGGTTTCTGAATATATTGTAAATATGTAAATGAGCAGCGTGTTCTGCCTTGATTTCTCGTAACAGATTGTAAATATCTTGCACTAATAGTGTGTTCTGCCTTGATAAAATATATTTACATACTACCACTGCACCATCAAACGTTTTACCACCTGCAGATCGGTTTAAATATTTCTGTATTTCTGAACAGATTGCAAATATATGCATTAAAACAGCGTGTTTTGCCTCGATTTCTCGTAACAGATTAAAAAATAGCTCGCTATATTGTAAAATACGTTTATTTGTCTATTTTGTAAGTTAGAAACCATAAATATCTTTCTTTGGTATAATTATTGATATTAATTACGACGTAGATGGTTAATTGACTAATTACGACCATAAAAATCGGAAATCTACTGAGAAATATATACATTACAGAAGCAATCTCCCTTTCGCATAAGTCAAAAAATAAGTAGTATACGATTGTACAATACTGGGTGCCCAAAAAAATAAATGGTTAATATATACAATTTAAGGTAATTACTTGATAGTGATGATAGTTTATCTCATTAACAATATTGGAAAATAATTTTCTGTTTATATTTACTGGAAAGAGTAGATTCTGTTATATTTTCTGCGACGTATTTTACCACACGCGGGTTAATATCAAAATATCTCGCAGCCGCGTTCATTGATTCAAATATAATTTCTTTACCGGTTTCTGTATTTGCAGATTTAACTGATCTTGCAATTTTTTCATGTTTACCAGTATTACCAAGTGTATTAGTCTCGCTATGTGTAATAGCTTGAAGATTGGATTAACTATTGTCGGTTTTCACACCGTTGATGTGATCGATCACAAGACCGTCTTTGATCAACCCCTTGTGACAATCGTATGTGAAACGATGACAAAGATAAGTTTTTTTTTATCAGCACAAAATCTTAGTTAATCAGTATTACTAATAACACCAGCTGGTTTTTTCAACCTGCAATTTCAGATCATACCACCAATATTTGATTCGTAGTTTGTTATTATAGGATGTGGAATAAATTTATTTTGCTCCATTATATAATAATATTATTTGTTTAAATCATAATTTGCCTGAAAACTTAGATAATCCTCCACGGATTTTATAGGGTTGTTACTGTTATTATTTTTTTATCATAGTATCTTTTAAGCTCACGAAATTGTTTACCACCACAACACGCACATAACTCTGTTTAACTTCGTACTCCAACTCCATATCGCAGACATGATATTGGTCCTAAGCTTCCACGGTGAACGCACTGCATGTGTTGTCCGCAGAATTCCTTCCTGCAGGATTTATTACAGTGAGTCAATGATCCGATCATTAGCCATTTGCATTGAGACATTGTATATGTGATATTTTAATTTAAATATTTGTTTGAAATATAATATGAACGACTTCGATAGATTATCCCGAATAAAGCCCCTGAGCGGAGAAAATTTAATCTCGACAGAATATCTCCTGACCTACCGATGCAAGATCTGGTTGATCCGAAAAATAAAAGTTTGATTAATAAATTCACGACGCCAAGAAAGAATTTCACGCAGATGGTGCATCTCATGTCTGGTCAACGTTCAAGATTATACGAAACGCCAAGGGTGTCGACGCTACCATGAATGACAAACGAGCGACAAACTTGCAGAAACAGACGATTGGATTATCCGTGACAAATATGATCATGTCCACGGTAATAAAAAAAGCTGTCGTACAAAGTAAAGATTCCAAACCAGGTCTATTGACAGGTATTGACAAACCGTATTATGAAAGAGCATATCCTGTAACAGCAGTTAGCTATGGAATCTATGTGATAAATGAAAAACCCAACGTTGATAATCTGGCGCCGATGAAATTTTCAAAAATAAACTGTGTGGCTGAACGAGTAACAGAACATTTTACCGTTTCGACTCGTGGAAACGGTCTAACGGATAAAAGACGAAAATAATAAACACGTGGGGAGAAATGGTTAAATATACCGGTGCGTCTATCAAAGATGTCGCTGAGTTAGGAAAAAAATTAAAATTTCCAATAACCGTAGCGACGATAACAGGAGAGATTATGTATGAATCAAAATATAAATCAAAATTAGCTTCGATTGAAATTATTGATCATAACGCACACGCGTGGACTAACGCAGTAACAATATTTCCACGAGATCGAACTGATAAATACTATCGCAGTAATATGTTTGATTTTATTAACGAAATAAGTAAAAACGATCCTGTGTCAGTTTGGTTATTTCAGAGTTCTAACGACAAATCAGATATGGAAGAAAAAAAGTAAATTTGATCAGTTTGTAAGAACAGATCTTCACGAGAAAATGAAAAATCTTGCACTGCAATATAATGATGATACTGACGAACTATTGAGCAACTGTTTTACTGTTCCGTCAGTTGCGGCTCATTTTGCTTGAAAGAAAAATTCGTGGAAACCAACTAGGTTTGATTTTCTCAATGACATAGTATCCAGTTGTGTCGAATATGGACACGGCGGATTGTGGAATACTAAATACAATCATAAAGATGTTATTTCAGTTGATATGGTCGCGTGTTATCCCGGAAGTTTTCTCAGGATGGGAGATTGTTCTGTATACTTTAAAAGATTCGGTCATCCGACGCACGAAACGACGCGAGTATCGATAAATAGACCATTACCGGATTTTGACCTGACTGGATTCGCTTGTATCGAGTCATTTGAAATGTCTAAAGGACTTCATCCAATTTGTTATGTTTGGTTTGGAAAACATTTTTCAGAAAAAATGTGGGCACCAATAGTACTATTATGGTATATGCTTGATTGTGCGAAATTAATATCGCTGACGATCAGCGAAACAATTATATTATATCGAAAGCAAACCGAAGTTTAGTTATCACAACAAAAGGAGTATTCGGATGAAAACCCGGATAAAACTGATTATGAAAATAAGATCACAAAATATCTTGGTAGAAAAATAATTGGCAAGTTCACCCAAGGAGGATCATATGATCATAAACGACATTGTACAAGACTGATCATGGACGATGCTGAGTTAGATTTCATAATCCTGATACAACGAATAAGAACACGTTTATAAGTCGAGAAATAGCTTTCTTGCCAAATGGAAATAAACTAGGTACAATTGTTAACTACATGACGGTGAGTCACCGCAGTTTACTCATTTAAGATCATCGATGCTCGCGTACGTTTCGATAAATGTATTATCGATGATAAATAAGGTTTCTACACTCGCTGTCAGAGTTGCTACGGATTCGTTTTATATAAGTAAAAAATATTCAATATTGTTAGAAATATTAAGCATAGACACTTGTGCATCGTGGGGTTCGTGGAGAATAAAACAGGAAAATATACTTAATTATTCCGAATCCGCTGATGTTGCGGCTAAAGATATTTACTGTATAAAATATCAAACATCAAAACCATCGTCGACAACTTCGTTGTTACCATCGGTATACTATCCAATAACTAGACACAAAACAGTTTATCTAAAAGGACCTGGCGGTTCTGGTAAAACCACTCGAGCTATCGAACTATTTCAGAATTCAGATATGATTGTTGTGCTAACACCTACACACAGACTCGCGCGAGAAATGGAACAACGAGGAGTACATTCATATACTTATCAAAGCTTCTTCCGATGGAAGGTTGACACATGCACATCTTTAAGGATGCGAGAAAAATATATTCCAATGATCATAATATGGGATGAAATATGCACTGTATCGCTAGAAACATTAAAATGTTTCTTGATTGGTTATTAACAAGAAATATTGCTGTGATAATGTGCGGCGATCACGGTCAACCACCACCCGTAGTTGAACCATCTCCATATGTTTGGCTGAAAAATTTCGTTGACCACTTCGAAGAAGTGGCTGATGATCATAGAACACTTGACGCAAATTTAAAGGAATTTAAAAAATTAATCAGACTACAACTGAATAAATTCAGTGTGAGGTAATGCGCGAGATAATTTCAGAAACACCCATGAAAGACTTTTTGCGCGCGTGGAGACCAAATGATTTGATAGTTGCAAGTAGAAAGATAGTTCGTGATACACTTCAACGGGAGTTGTTTCAGTTACAACGAGAAAAGTTTCCAACGTTGCCAGTTACGTTATGTTATCGACCAGCAGATACGCGACGCAAAATATTGATGTTGATATACCAGGACAGACCGAATCAAGGAAACAGAATCTTGTGTTGAATGATATTGTTGCAGTTGATGTTGATGTTGTTGAAGATGCTCTACGTGCTGATAAATCCCCGTGGACGCTTGGATACGCGATGACGATTCATTCGTCTCAGGGATTAACTGTTACTGATACAGTTGCTTGGATCGTTGATGATAGTATCGAATGGTCGAGTTAGAAAAATATCTCAATTAAGACGAATCGTCATGGACTCGTCAGTAATCAATGATGATTTTGACGAATGTCAAAATGATATAATAAGAAAACAATTATCTGGTTATAAACAAAGTGACATAAAAAACAAACGCGATTTTGATCTTGATGTTGATTTTATTAATGCGCTGAAACAACAACATAATAATCATTGTGCAAATTGTAATTGTATAATGTTATGGCGGTATCTGAAAAATGATCCAAGACAATTTACCGTAGATAGAAAAAATAACAATCTTGGTCATACACGAGAAAATATCATGTTGACCTGTTTTGAATGTAACCGACGTCGCGGCGCTAGTTAAGTGATTTGGGTGGTAATTGTGTGTCATCGGGAATTACTTGTAATTGTTCACGTACAAATCCACGTTGAGGAGCAGTTGAATCCAGCCTGTAGATTGCGGGTCTACCTGAGGATCTTGTCAATGTGGATATCTTGTGTGTGGTAATACTCCAAATAGGATCAGTCGCTCTTTTCTTACCACCTTCGAGTTCACCGGGCTCATATAAATACCTTACAGTGATATTACCTAACACTGGCTGTGCTGAAAGATCACGTTGTTGTGTAGGTATATTTTTTTTTTTGTAATTGCATTAATGTTGGTCGTTCGAGTTGTTTCATTATTTAATGCAGTTATCACACTTGGTAATCTTGCAACCCATTCACGAGATCTCGTATCCTGAATAAATTCCTTCGCGTATTGATATCCAAATAACCGCTCAGCAAGTGTTCGATTAAATCGTTCAACAATTGCCTGATCACGATGAATTGCAGTATGTCCTCGTCGTATTTTGGTATTATGTTGTTTCATTAACGATGATACTGGACCAAGAAATTCCTTGCCAAGATCAACCTGTAGCAGCTGTGGCCATCGCAGACCACCTCGTTGATAAATTCGTTCAAACGCATCGGCTACTTCAGATGCTGTTTTCGTTGATAGAGGTTCTGCATCTTTATATCTACTTGCAACATCAACAACAGTTAGCGCGTACTTGTATGTTATTTGACGTCGACCAATTTTAACGGTATCATGAGGTAAAAACAGAATATCAGCTTGATGAACTTCATTAGGAACACTGACATTGAAATGTGCAAAGTGAATTTGCTTAGGTGGCGGTAGGTAAATTTGCCATATTGCCTGTTTGGATAACCACGTTTTAGCAGTAGAATGTTTAACCGCTGCTGCATGAGCAAGTTTACTAATTGCTGCTTTACCTTTCCAGTATCCAAATTCCATCAGAATGATAATAATAGGACCATCTGGAAGTGGAAAGACGCAGTTGTTACTTAATCTTATAATGAGATGGTTAAAGTGGGATAAATTGTAGTTGGTAGCCCCGTCAGTTGATGATCAACGATGTTATGATGTGCTTAAGGATTTTAATAAAAACGCGCAAATAGATAAAGATAACGATGTTATCGAGTTTATATCCGATATTGATGAAGCACCATCAGTAGATTCCATAGACGGATTTATTAATAATTTAGTTGTATACGACGATGTGATGCTGGACAAACAATCAAATCCAGCTAGGATTTTTTCTCGAGGCAGACATAAAAACACCGATGTCATTTATGTTACTCAACGATACACACAAATACCAAAAGTGATCAGAGTTGTGTTTAATGGAGTTGATACACATACGTTGCGACATATTCATCAAACTTGGTACAGCTGTGACATGGATATAATTAAATTCAGAAATTTCCTTTCACGAGCGCAAGCTACTCCGCATGGATTTATAACAATAAATTTGTGCGATCCTAGAACAAGATATCGTATTGGACTTGACAAAATATTTGGATAAATTAATATAGCAGCAGAGGAGGCGGGACCTCAAGTTGGTTCGTTTTTTTTGTAATATACTCGCCATTAACAAGTTTTCAGTTGGAGAAATAACGTGGACTAACCTAGGGACTCTTTGAGAGTCCTCAGTTAGTTATTTTGATTTTTAAAGTTATTAATCCTTTTTTTTAGGAAGGCTTATTTCGGTTTTTGGATGCTTGCAAAAGTCGGTCTGTTCGCCTCTTCTGCTGCTCATACTACGCTCATAACAGAGATAAACAGAGCTCTGCCTACCGTGGATAAAACAAGTATGATCTCTCCACAGTTCTAATTTTCAAGCTCAAATAGAAAATTGTCACACTTCGAAAATAAACGCAAATAAACTAATGTAACATTAATGTATACATTTTCCTTGCTGACTATAATTTATTTGTTTTCCTTCTTGTTATATATTTGAAGTTTTTGTTATATTTTATTGTTATCTTTCTGTTCTTGTTTTATTTTAGTTTTAATTACTTTTTTCCTATACATTTTGACACTGGCCTTCTTTTAAAAGTTTGGAAGAAAACAATAATTTGCACGGTGAGGGTTTAAAATTAGTGTCAGATTCGAAGGCGTTTCTTCAACACAAGGGTAAGAACCATCGGGATACACTCTGTTACCATTGTTTAATGATAACATGGCTGTTGAGTCTGTAGTATCTGCTAACTTCCTATACAAATATCCGAAACGAGTGTACATGTAACACTGGTATACAATTTCTAGAAGTCGTCAGCTTTAGAGATAAAATGTACTATTTCGTATGGATTTTGATGTGCTGAATTCAAATACGACAATTAAAACAAGTGATTGGCTACTGTTTACAAGATATTTAAGGTTTTAGATTGTACGTCTATGTATTTGTGCATATCTTAAAGGTTTAATATTAAGTTTTAAATCTAGGTGTGATTATGGTTGTTTTACATTTCACCAGTTCTCTTCATGTAATACTTTAAAAAAAACAGCAAAAGGCTTATATCAATGAAATTTGTTATGAAACAAATGGGAAAAAAACTATTATTTATATAGAAAAACACTGTTAGCCGTTATTCAGTGCCTACCCGGCGCTTCATGGCTTGTCTCGTATTAATTAAACGGAGCATCTATTGTCACTTACCAGCAATAGTCTTCAAGCACTGATAGGCTCCATTTGCCCTGACATCTTTTCTACATTGTTGCAATGTCCTGTTGAAATCGCTTGCCGTGCGTTTCAGTCACTGCTTAGCAGTTCGATGGAAACAAATCTAGATGAGAGTGCAAAAAATGTATCTTTAGTCACATGTGCCAACCAAGGCTTTTGTATGCCTTGAGTAGGTTTTCCACCAACTCCCTGTAGTTGTCTGCTTTGTTGTTTCCTAGTAAATTTGTTGCAGCTAACATGAAGGCCTTCCGTGCTGTCTTTTCCTTGCCACGCAGTGCACGGTCAAATGCGTCATGGCCAAGAGGTTTACGAATCTGAGGACCAGCAAAGACACTTTCCTTTATCTTAGTTTCATTTAACCTTTTAAATTCTCCACGGATGTACCTGAAAGCTGCTTGTGTTTTGTCCCTGGGTCCCTTTGCAACATCAAACACTGACAAATAAGAAAGCACGACACTGTATGATTTCTGAAGCTGATGTTGGGCAATTTGTTCAACAGATTGATGTAAGCTTAGTTATGATTGCATCATCCATGACCTGACGTGACACTGATGGTTCAGATTCAACCATTCATTGTTTTATTTAAAAAGCAAGAAACCCAGTCATATATGTATTCATAGATCCAAAGATATATTTTCGACATTTCTGGTTTAGAGTAAAATCCCTTCCATTTGTAACTCAATTATCCTATGCCATTCCCAAGTCAAGTTTCGTATATAATGATGCAGTATCATATCTATAAAACTCGAGCCAATCAAAAATGTTAAGTATCATTTTCGTTTCCAGTGACCCAGAATTAGTAAAGTTTGACTACTTTTATTTCGGAAACATTTTGGCTGTAGACCAGTGTAAATTAGGGAATGAAATGAATATGGTATGCCACAAGCACCTCGCATCAAATGTTTCGATGCATCAAGGTGCCGATAAAGGTTAGCGTTATTTAATTATTTGCCGCAGAAAATTCTATGGCTGTAATTAATCCATGTTCCAAAAATAATCCAAATTTGTATTAATTTTCTTTACCGTCCTTATACTTTATAAGCGGAGTGTACGTTAGTCACAATACATAACTGGTCACATCAAAATGATACAGGTTCTGCGAATCAGACATTGAACTACAAAGTACCTTCTAGTCTGCTTGGTAGGTGCTGCTGTCGCTGACTATCCGTTAGGTGGCGACGACGGATATGGCGGTTACGGTGAATACGGAGGTTATGGTGGCTATGGAGGGAATCTAGGATATGGTGGATATGGTGGATATGGACGTTATGGTGGATATGGTAGATATCCTATAAAGTAAGAGCAAATAATCTTCAACGTTGTCAATTCTATCACATGTTACAGCATGGCCACATTCTACCAGTTACAAATCAGCTTGTCCATTTCAATTTCTACTGAGTCATTACATCTTGTTGCGCTCACAGTTCGAAGTATTCACACACATAGTTTCTTCAAGATAAATATAAATATATTATCCATATTGTATTGTTTTGGCCAGTCGTCTGGTGCAAATGCTGTTAATTTGTTTCCTTTTGGCAGATATTAAGAACAAATGTATCCATTAACTGAGAGGACTGTCAGCGGAATATGATGCCGTATCTGAATTTTTGTTAGCTTAGTATTTGTACACAATGGAATAATACACATATTAGATCGAAGAAAACAAAGGGGCTTTTTATAATTATTTTATTTCGATTAACTCATTCCCCCCTCCCCCGGACAATGACAATAATTCAATAATCCAACCCTGGAGTATATTCATCGAGGGCCGATGTAAGACTGAATTTTCCTTAAGTTAAAAACATGGCCAAATCAAAACTCAGTGTTTGAAATTGGAATCTCCAACTGTTTAATATCAAAGTTCGTGTAAATAAATCTGTTTTTGAATCACTAAAAGTACAGATTTTGAGTCATTACGATCCACTTTCTTTTATCGCTCATTTAAACATACCATTGGTCGCCCATGGTTGTTTTGTGCAATAATTTGTTCATACTGTTTTATGAATTATAGTGAAAACGGATTTCGGATTTATCATTTCAACGGATGAACATCTCATAATGTAATTTTTAGACGTAAACTAATAATGTATCACATTTTTATATCTTGCTGTCTTGGTACTCTAATGGGTTCGATCAGGAATCGAATACTACTTTGATATACACGGAAAAACGTGTTTCCATGCATATATATATATATACTTAAAAGATACAGACATGTATCTGTCACAGAATAAGGCAAGACATAACTTGGTTTCGCCTTAGAACGAGTTGACTGTTTTCGTCGTACATGCGTACAACGTTACCTTGGGTGGATTGTGTTTTTCTAGTTTCGTGAATTTATAGCTTGAAAGATAAACATTGCATATGTTATAGAGAATAAACATATATTTATTAATTCATTTCATAAACGTCCAATTATTCATTACAATTTCCAGGCAGCCATTCAAGTCAAATCATGTTACAGTAACCCGATTTAAAAATTGAAAAGTACCATAGTATTTATTTACAATGAATTTCACAGACTTAGTTTAGTTACTCTTATCAAATTTAGGTAATGTATTACACCGTTAGAACTGGCACATTACTAACATACTGTTGATTATTAATATATTACCTATTTATCAGTTTCTCCAAAAATGAGAAAAATTAAAAGTACGTAATCGAACGAGATAGCGGCATTTATTGCATATATGTGAGCTTAGATTAAAGTCCTTCATTAAGAACAAGTCAGTAATAAGGCCCCCTCGTTACTAGAACACTGTTTCTCGTAACTAAATATAGTGATCGTTATTTGCATGGTCTTTTAATTCACTATAAAGACCACCATACTACTCTAAATAAGTTCATAGTCACATTTGAGAAAATATATATATTCTGAATCCCACTGACAAGACCCACTGACACGGGCATGTTTGTTACAGAGTTTATACGTATCTCAATAAAGAACTATTAGGGTAGTTGGTCTCAAGAAACGTATTCTCAAAACGTTGAGAAGATAGAATCTGACCTCTTCAAATGGTGCAATTTTAAAAAGAGACATTGATGCATATTTGCTTCTTGCTTTAGATTTAAATGATAACAAAGTAATGGAAAAGTCCGGTGGAACTGAAGTTTGAATAAGACTTGAATAAGTAGAGTACTCTTACCAAAATTTTAAAAGTATATTTTGAATAATTATCTGAAGATGATGAACCATATAAGTGTGTTAGCTATATTATCATATCCACTAATTTCATATCTTAACGCATGTCGTTTAACATCATGCATCATTAGAAACTAGTTATTTAAACCGTCCCTTTTTAAGACCACTTTCTATATATTGTGCTCGTATCGTAAATGTAGAGTATATATTGTGCTCGTATCGTAAATGTAGAGAAGTCTGTAAACAACATATTACAGAGACAACTTTTATATATGGATGTGAAGTATATTCTTAGGTTAAAAATGATTTGATTAATGACATGTTTACATGGATTTAAGTTCCGGAACTTGATTGTTTCCTTTGAAGTTATATTGTCAATCTAATATTTGTCTTGTTTGTAATTTACAAATAATGACTTTTTTAATTGATATCTGAGCTCAAGGTTCAGCATTATTTCCATGCTTTACAATGTTCTAAAATCAAACCAATAAAATAACCAACGCAAATATAGAAACTAAATATAGAATAAAAGCTATAATAACCTTTCTATAACATAACATTGCCAACATATAACGAAAACTTTCAGGCAACAATACTATTAGGGCAGGGGGACTCCCGTAAACAACATCGAACGTGCTCAAGAATGTGATGGGCTAATGAGTTTAGTTCTGGACATTTTATTGTGATTAACTTTTAACACAAACTTGTTTACATCAACATTATTCATCCCCATTTTAATATAATTTTGTGGAATCTGCTTTAGATGTGTTCAGACATTTGAGATGAATTATTTTTGTAAACTATTCGTTGGTAGTACAAAGTGTTCATTTACATTTTGGATTTAAGCATTGTTTTATGAGTAATGTGAATTCATTCAAAGACATTCTGGAATTTAACAATGTTATATCACAAGACTACTGTTACATAGTCACATTCATGGCTATTGGTGCGTGATCACATCCAGTATTGGACTTCATAGAAGACGGTCTATACTTTTGAAATTCAGATATAAATTTAGGATTTTTGGGGTTAATTTCACAATATTTGTTCCTTCATGTGTATAACAAAAAATTAAGTTCATGCGGTGGTAACAAGGTCTTTTATAAAAGATGCTTTTTTGAAGTTGTCAGACATTTTGTTATCTATATATCTGTTTATGATTTCGTTGAAAATCACAAGGCTTAGAAACAATATTTTCAGATGAATCTAAATGAAAATGTTTCTAAAAGTGTTCCGTATCGAATATTGATAATTTCACAAAACATTCTTTCTAATAGCATTAGATTAGTATATTTCTTTATTAATGATGATGGTTTCTGGATACGTTTGTTTGTTTATAAAACAGATTCTCGATTAATATTAGTTTTAAGTAGAAATTACTACACAAATGAATTATATATCAATTACGATTGAAATCTGAAATAGCCTTATTACATAGTGATGTGTATACCATAAGAAATAAAAAGGTTTGTATTTGTATATGAGAAATATTGACCGGAAACAATGAGGTACCCATTTCGAAAAATGCAATGGAATTTTCACTTTGGAAATTTAGCAGATGGCGACTGTTTTAAGGTTGTCTTGTTAACATGTAAAACTTGAAAATGTCAATCTGATACAATTAAAGTGATAAGTCTACACGTAGAAACATACATGTATATATGTGCATTTGATAGAGAAGGGCCAAATTTATCTCAGTTCAAACTGTATCTTGCTTTTAGCTTTCAAATAGGAAAATGGGAGCTTTTTGGTATACTGATGCGAGCTCATATGCCACCAAGAATGGCTGGCCCGCACGTAACCATATGAAATATACATGGAATATACAACTACAGTATTGCTTGAGAAGGATTATTACGCTTTTACGATGCACACACTAATATGTCGGCATTCTGCTATTGCAGATGACAACGCAATATCTTTATCCCTGCGATAATAGTCGTCCGAAATCCATTCTCTTCTGAGACGAATCTTTACACCACTCAAAAAAAACCTAATGATTGGCTTGCAGTGCAGGGTGGTACAGTCTGCATACAACTCAAAACCCATGATGCCAACATTTTTTGGGTCCCTTACGCTGCGCTGCCTCAGCAACAGTTACAAGTTCATCGAAATGACTCCAGCAGCTGTTATGCATTTCTCTAGCCACAGATCGACAATTGCGATACGACTATAGCGATGACCTGAATTCTGTCTAAACAAAGGCAACCAGACTCGGTCCAAAATATATTGACTAAGCAAGGGACACTTAACCTACTGTAAGGAGTTTGTCTTTGATAAATGTCATAAAAATGTCTCCAATGATATGCCATACCGGTAAATCCGGTTTTTTTCTTTCAAAGAGACAATTGTATGTTTCACTAGTATGTGCGATAGCCAGCTTCTGTTTCAAACAATACCGTCTAGTCAGGATTGTGCTGCAATGCCGCTACATTCCCATCCATTCACATATACATGGATTTTAGCAGGAAGGCCAAGACAGAAAGTGTTTTCCTGTCAGGAATTCAGCCACTATTTCAAGAAATTTTGGAAACATTTCATTACAACGTAGTGGGACAAGTGACTATGTAATACGTTAATTAATTCGCTCTTTATATGAATGAAGAGACTTTTGATTTTTAACATAATAAACATATTACATTGAAAAGAACTATCCATAACCACTTGTAAGTAAGAAAGTGATATGTAATGAAATTTCTGCTCCATAGGCGTTTGTCTACAAAGTGGACCACGTCATTAAACGAAATTCATTTATCTCCTAAAAATAAGCGAGTCTAGTGTTTTTAATACAAGTATTGGTATTTTGATTTAATAAAGCAAATTTTTCATCAAAGTATCAAACGTGATCATGGTCCAATTTTCAGTCATAATCAATATTTATAAACAAGAATTACTGAAGAAATCCTCTTAATTATTTCCCAGCCAAAATATTGCATTCATCAATGCCAGACAGGAATCAGGGAATAATGTACACTATCATTATGCATTTAGTTCCATTGATCAACTGATAAGAGCGAATCTTGAGTGGAACATGACTTCTCGCAGAAGTAGATATTTGTATGACCACACCCAGACATTGACAACATACTGTATATTTTAATCAATAATACAAGACAGGAAAAAACGATATCGTAGGGTGCGATCGTATGATGGAAACAATCTTTTTCTCTATGGTACGGGACATAATGCGTGTCAGTCTCTAATGCCGTTACATGTATGAATTAAATAAAAATTATTCTTGTCAATGATAAACAATTCAATACATGAAGCAGAAGATAGCATGGCACGTTCTTCATAATCATGTCACCAATTCATAAATAGTTTGAAAATAGTAAACATGGTTTTAGCATCCAGTTCATTGATTGGAAACTCAAAGTAAAGTAAGTATACAGTATAACTGTATTGTACTCAATTAAATACATACATGCATACATACTGTATTGTACTCAATTAAATACATACATGCATACATACATACCTACATACATATGACAAATTTTCAAACCTACAACATGTGAGCTCTTAAAATTCGTAGACTATTTTATATATTCCTTGGAGCCATTTGCTAATTATACCCGTTTAAATATACAAAAGGAAGACTTGAATACAACACCACGGTGAAACACCTTAAAATAACATAAAATTATTCAAACAATAAAGTGGGCGAAGCAGCTCGACCACCAAAGGGGAACTAACTATGAGACAAAAATGTGACATTTCAAAAACAGTAGGATTAATTCGTGATCCTAAACACACGCATTCCACAAATATGTATATTAGTCCTAAAAAGCTATAGAAGTGATGTATAAGGTACCAAGTATGTAAACAACAGTACATGTTATAAGTGTTAATTAAAGAGAGAACAAAAACAAAGTGCTCGGCAAATCCAGCATGTGTCAACGTAATCCCGTCTGTCTTGCACTAAGGTATTACTTTATGTCAGAGTTCATCCTAGTGCACTAAATGCAATTGATATATGAGGCTTAATTAGACGAAATTCTACCCGAAACAAAAAAAGCAAACTTTTAATACGTTGGATTGGACATGTCTTTTGTGATGCCATGGTAAAAAAACATAAGTTTGTACGCTATAAATGGTAGAGTCAGGGATTTGATTGAAAATTTATTGTTATGTGAAATCGTCAAAAACTCGCAAATCGAAATTCACATATGCTACGATCATAAATGAGATACACAGAGCTCTTTAAATTCGACAAAAGAAAAATGGTCTATCGGTAATGCAAATGTTCAAGATTACATGGACTATTTTTACATATGGGACATAAATGCAAATAAAGCAATGCTATTCAGAAAGTATACGCTTTCGCTTGCAGGCAAGCAACTAAACGATAACCATTTCTTTGTTTTCTTTCCTGTTATTTTTTGTGGTTTATATTACTATATTTTTTTATATAATATGTTTCAATTCTTTTTCTTTGTTTCATTGTTCTGTGTTAGGTTTGCGTTCTTTTCTTACATTTCGACAATATTCTTTTATCCACAAAATAAATAAGACAATGCGATTACAAACGGGAACATAATGTACATGTAGAATTATTAATACAAAATGAAATGCCTTACTGTTACTTTGAAATAAGATTTTGAAAATTATTTTCAAGAAACGTGCACACGATCCTCACACCTCTCAACAAACATTTTTCTCTCTTTGGTGTTTACTTTGTTAATTAAATTTGCGTGCAATGTCATCACTAAAAGAAAATTATATTTCCAGTTTAAAAGTTTTAGAAATATGGAGGAAAGGTGCCAAAACATAATGAAATTAACATTCTCCAACGTAACACTGTTAGGCAACATAACAATTTAGTAGACAGTACTCAAACAGGTACAAAATACTGACAAATGTAACTTTAAATAAAGTGTGACGAATTCAAATATATTCCATTTTGGAAATTCTTCATTATAGATCGAGACGTTGTATTGAATAAATTTGTCTAAATCTTGCGTGCAAATATTAAGTGTAAATATCATAAAAATCTATTTTCAAATCCATCACATTGATTAATTTGACATGACCCTTTGTAAACACAAAAATGACTGCATTGCAAACGGAAATTGTCAGTCATCCTTACAATTAAACAACAACAAATACTATTTTCGTTTTATTAGTGATCAATTATTTAATTTACTGAGTGGATTAAATATCAATCATCGTGTTTACTTAATCAAGTTAAAAGACATGTAAAATAAGCCTTTCACGGCTATAAAAGGACTGCATATTCTATGCCTCGGCACAGGCATTTGCCAGTCCGGTGGAAAAATTTCTGATCCTACTTCAAGAGTTTTTTGACATCGTTATCATCCAGGTAAGTGAAGGCATACGACATACAAATTAACGTTCGTTAATAACCTATATAACGCACCTTTTTCTTTTAACTTAGGCCATTCTTAAAAATTTTCCTATTTAGAGAAATGAACGTGTACAATTTTGAACTATCATCCCTGGACACATGACACGTTTCAATTATATTAAAGGTCTCATATTCATGTTTTTGATCCATTAGCAGCATTCCAGTCTTTTTGCGACAACATAAAGAGAGCCTCTAAATTTAGCTATGTATAAATTTTAGTAACACCTAACTGAGAAACAGTTTAAGTTTGTAAAGAAACAATATGTTGTATAAGAAAAACCGTCCTGTCGGTAATATATGTATAATCATATTGTCTTTAAGAGATATACATGCGTATATTATGACAATCAATCTTTACAATTAATTAAATTGTTTAACGTTCAGGAGTATATAAATAAATGATATTAAATATATTACTTATTACTAAACTACACTCCCATAAAACATTCAATGCTAACTGTTATTTTCTGAAATTACTTTTCTTTTGCAGACGAAAATGAAGGCCATAGTTGTTCTTCTAGCCTGCTCAGTAGGTGCTACCATTGCTACCTATCCGTTTGGTGGCGGATATGGCAGTTATGGTGGACATGGAGGTCATGGTGGCAACGGCGGATATGGTGGCTATGGCTGGTATCCTGGATATGGTGGATATGGAGGGTATCATGGACATGGTGGATATGGAGGGTATCATGGACATGGTGGATATGGTGGATATGGAGGTTATGACGGATATGGCGGATATGGAGGATATGGTTGATATGGTGGATACGGCTTGGGATTATATGGTGGATATGGTGGATACGGATTCGGACTCGGTGGTGGAATTGGGGGATACAGCTGGGGATTTGGACACCACTTTCCTAAGTTTGGTTACGGTTACAGTAGACACCATAAAAAGTAAGAATAAATATTATTCATCCTTGACAATTCTATTACATGTTACAGTATGACGACATTTTAGAATTTAACATTAGCTTATCCACATCATTTCTACTGACTCATTACATGTCTTTGTGCTTACAATTCGAAATAACCATAAAGTCGCTTCTTCAAGATAAATATCAATATTGTATCAATATTGTATTGTATGGGCAAAATCAACTGGCGAAAATGCTCTACATTTGTTCCCTTTTTACAGATATTAAGAAAAAAAATGATGAAAGGACTGACAAGAGAGCCAATGGAATATGACTCCCTATCTAGATTATTATCTTTGTAGTATTTGCACATACTACATCAATAAACATATTTGATCGAAGACAATAAATTGGCTTTTATCATTATTTTATTTCGATTATCTCACTTCCTCAGTCTGTCAGCCTGTCTGTCTGTCTGTCTCTCACACACACATAATTATAATATTGCCACGAGTTTATATTCTACTTTAGCTGCAATTGGGATGAAAGTACAGCAAAAACGTTATGGTTTAAAGTGAACGATCCTTCACGTAAAATGGGACCCAATGAATGAGTGAAATATTTAAGTAAATGCAGAAACACATGCACATGAGAAATATTGTTATACTCCGCTCTTGAGATTCTAAGAGTAAATATATTTATCCTGATATAGTTGAAAATTATAAATAAGTTTGAAAACACTTTAAATTTCACGTATATCCATGTCTAAAGCACTCCAATTAATGGAACTATGACAATCAAGTGAGCTTACTTACAAAAATCTTCATCGCCAGGACCAGATTGTAATGAGACTAATACGACTCTTGCAGTGTACACACATTGATAGCCGATGTAAGACTGAATTTTCCCTAAGTTGGAAACATTGGTCAAATTAAAACTCAACGATTTGAACTGGGTTCAACAGTTGTTTAATATAAGTCACATCTGTTACAAATAGATGTGATTTCGAATCACATGGGTCCACTTAAATGCAATGATCTTTTAAATGAACTATTGGTCCGCCATATCAGTTTTTACAATATTAGTGTACACTGATTTATAAATTACAACGATTCTGGCATTCAGTTTTACCATTTCAACAGATGAACATCCCATAACGTAAGGTTTAAACCTAAACAAATATTTTATCACATATCGGCATCTTTTTGTCTTGGTACTCTTATATATATGACGTATGTTGCATTAATGATACAAAACCAGTACTTAATCTCGAATGACGAGCGAATCAAGGTAGGAGGGGGATTACCGAGCATAAGATTGATAATATAAAAGATTTGTTAACTAGTTGGTATTCCTTGCAGATAACGAAGACACGTGGTTACAAAATAACTCTATAGTGGCACAGGTTCATTGTTTGCACGCATTTAGCCACAACGACAGAATTCAAAGAGCAACACATTAATTGATATCCGCGTTTAAATGTTCAAGAGGAAGGTTTGAATACAAGACTACGGTCAAACACATTACAATAGTATATATCTATTAAAACAATAAAGTGGGCAGAGATGGAGGACCACCAACGGGGAATTAACTATGAGACAAAAATGTGCTATTTCAAGAAGGGTGTGGTTAATTATTGATCATAAACAACACCTTTCACAAATAAGTATAATATTCATGAAAAGTCATAGGAGTGATATATACAGTATAAGGTACCCATTTTGTATACAAAAGTACAGGTGATACATGTTATGTAAAAAGTGAACTCAAAAACAAAGGGCTCAGAGTTCATCCAGTTCACTAAAAATATTGATATACGACGCTGAATTAGGCGAAGACCTACCGAAAACAAAAACAAACTATTAAAACATTGGATTTGACAAGCTTTTTGTGATACCATTTTAAAAGTATTTGTACGCCATAGTTGGGAAAGTCAGGAATTTAAAAATATATTTATATGTGAAATCGTCAAAAACTCGCAAATCGAAATTCACATTCACTACGTTCATAAATGAGATACGAAGAAATCTCTTTAATTTCGATAAAACAAGTATGATCTCTATTTGTCAAGCTTGCATGGAATATTTGTACACTTGGAACATAAATGCAAATAATGCAACGTTAGTTAGAAAGTATACGCTTACTATTGCTATATTACTATGCTTCCTTATATATAATATGTTTCGATTATTTTTCGTTGTTTTATTGTTTTGTTTTAGTTCGTCTTTCTTTTCTTACATTTCGACACAGGTTTACTTGTAATGGTTTGGAAGAATAGAGTACCATTCACTGTGTAAAGTTGAAGTCAAGAGTGCCAGATTCTGACGTGTTTCTCCAACACCATGAGAAGAACCATCGGTACACACTGTGTTACCATTGTTTAGTAATCACATGGCATCAGGGGTAATAGTCTATTCGCATTTTGTATAAAACATTCTAGATAAGTGTACATGTGATATGTTTTAACGAAATGAGTTGCATATGATTTGCCACAAGCTGTTTGTATCAAGTATTACGATGAGCTAATCAGCCAATAAAGGTTCGCGTTATTTAAATAAATTGTTACATCATAGACAAACTTTTAGGACAATAATCGATCCACAATCAATAAAATAAATACAAAACTTTGACAGAAATTATTATAACATCATTTAATATCTCGGTGATCAAAACTAGATCATATGCTTTATAAGTAGAGTGTACTTTGAGTCACAATAAACAACTGGTAACAGCAAAATCATGCAGGTTCTACGCTTCCTACATTTACTAACAATAAATGGAACTGATCATTTCGTTCTGTCCGAATCTTTCATTCGTGAAGTAAATATAGCATACAATGTGAAATACACGTGCACACATACCTGCAAACAAACAAACGAATCTGTCAGTTTAACATACTAAATCTGCTTCAGTGAACAAAGCTGTATCAGACGAAATTAATCCCTCGATAATTGAGGTAGTATTCTAACAATGTCCGGATATTCAATTAAGAGAATTATTCCTTGCGTTGTTAAAATGGATGTGTGTCCGCATCGAGTCGACCATAATAGTATGATAACTAATAGTTGCTGGCTTGAACATTTTAACCAGATCTGGAGAAAAAATAATAAAATCAATAGCAGAAGAACAGCATCTTTTCTCATTAACACAATCAATGATCATTTATCCACAAAATAAATGAAACAATGCGCTTACAAATGGAATCATATCGTACGTGTAGAATTATTCAGACAAAATTGAATGCCTTACCTTGTACCTTGAAATAAGATTTTGAAAATCATTTTCAAGAAGCTTGAGCATGATCTTCACACCTCTAAACAAACATTTTTCTCTCTTTGGTGTTTACTTTACTAAATTTGCTTGGAATGTGATCGCTGGGAAGACAATAATATTAAGAATTTAAGAAACATTTTAGACATATGGAAGAGAGGTACCAACAGAATATTAAATTAACATGCTCCAATGTAACACTGGTAGGCGACACAAAAATTTAGCAGGCAAAAGTAATTTTAAATAAAGTATAAAGAATTCATATATATTTCATTTTGGACATTCTTCATGATAGATCGAGACATTGTATTGAATAAATTTGTCTAAATGTTGCGTGAAAATATGAAGTGGAAAATGCATAAAAGTCAATTTTCAAATCCATCACATAAATTAATTTTACATAATTGTAAACCAAAAAATGTCTGCATTGCAAACGGAAATTTCCAGACATCCATACAATTAAACAACATAAACAAAATAAGTTTCTTGGTTTTTCTTAGTCATCAATTATTTAATTTACTGAATGTATTAACTATCAATCATCGTGTTTACTTAAGTTAATATGCATGCAAAATAAGTTCTTCACGGATATAAAAGGACTGCATATTTGACGATTCAGCACAAGCAGTTGCCAGTCCGGTGGCAAAATTTCTGATCCTACTTCAAAAATTTTCTTGACATCGTTGTCATCCAGGTAAGTGATTGTATGCGACATGCAAATTAACGTTCGTTAATAACCTATATAACGCGCATGTTTCTTTTAACTTATGCCATGCTTACAATTTTCAAATGTGGAGACATGATCGTGTACATTTTTGAATTATCATCCCTGGACGCAAGATACGTTTCAATTATATTAATGGTCTCCTATTCTTGTGTTTGCTCCATTAGCAGCATTCCAGTCTCTATGGGAGAACATACAAAGAGCCTCTAAATTTGGCTGTATATCAATTTTACGTACCACCTAGCTACGAAACAGTTTAATTTTGTAACGAAAAGAATATGTTCTACAAGAAGAACCACTCTGTCGGTAATATATGTAGAATTATATTGTCTTTAAGAGATATACATGCGTATATATGACAACCAATCTTTACAATTAATTAATTTGTTTATATTTCAGGAGTATAGAAATAGATGATATAAAATATATTACTCATAGAACCGAAAAAAAAAGTGATTCTAAATCCAAGTCATATTTTATTTAAATATCCTGGTTGAACATTATTTTATTGTCCACTAGGGTATCATTGTTCATACTGCCTAGCATCACGAAACGTTGTGGCAATCACTCACATAGCGGACCTATCCATGGCTTGATCTAAGTTATTACATTGAGTCACACAAAATAACAATTCACTGTCAGGTGAATATACACTCTTTTACGTCATATTTAGAGTTTATTTATCACAAGATAGAACATAGAATAACACTAAAACATTGTTGTCACTTTAAGTCACTTTAGAAAACCCCATTACGTTTCCATTTAAAGGTCATGCGGCCTTTCGCAACCATCGACTTGATTCCTTTTTCTAGATAATGTATACGAACCGCTCACACAAATACTTTCAAGTATCACTGTATTGCAAATCTGGATATTAATGTGTTTGCATAAGACGTTGCACAGTCAATCACACTAAAGCGCCACCCCTAAACTTGGAACGTATATGTTTTGCATTCCGGAGATGGTAGAGGAGGTACTTTATTTACGAATCAAAGGTTACCAGTGAAATCACGTATAAGCGACAGACTAGTCTTCAAAATGAAAACTATATTTATTTTGGCGTTTCTAGTGTACAATTAAAACTGTTGTCACCACCGTACAATTGAAATACTATACATTCAAGCCCGGTCTTTATTCATTAAAACAGTCAGAAAATGTAATATCAACTTGCCGTCTATTTACCGTCTAAACTACACTCCCATAACAAACATTCAATGCTAACTGTTATTTTCTGAACTTACGTTTCTTTTACACAGGAAAATGAAGGCCGTAATTGTTCTTGTAGCCTGCTTAGTAGGTGCTGCCATTGCTACCTATTCATTTGGTGGCGGATATGGAGGTTATGGTGGCAACGGCGGATATGGTGGCTATGGCTGGTATCCTGGATATGGTGGATATGGAGGGTATCATGGACATGGTGGATATGGAGGGTATCATGGACATGGTGGATATGGTGGATATGGAGGTTATGGCGGATATGGTGGATATGGAGGATATGGTGGATATGGTGGATACGGTTACAGTAGACACCATAAAAAGTAAGAATACATATTATTCATCCTTGAAAATCCTGTTACATATTACAGTATGACGACATTTTACAATTTAACCATTATCTTATCCACTTCATTTCTACTGACTCATTACATGTCTTTGTGCTTTCAATTTGAAGTAGCCATAAAGTCGTTTCTTCAAGATAAATATGAATATTGTATCAATATTGTATTTTTTCGGCAAGTCAACTTGCGAAAATGCTCTAAATTTCTTCCCTTTTTACAGATATTAAGAAAAACAAAATGATCCAAGGACTGACAAGAGAACCAAAGGAATATGACTCCCTATCTCGATTATTATCTTTGTAGTATTTGTACATACTACATCAATAAACATATTTGATCGAAGACAATAAATTGGCTTTTATCATTATTTTATTTCTATTACCTCACTACCTCTGTCTCCCTGTCTGTTTGTCTGTCTCTCACACACATGATTATAATATTGCCACGAGTTTATATTCTACTTTGACTGCAATTGAGTTTATATTCTACTTTGACTGCAATTGGGATGAAAGTACAGCAAAAACGTTATGGTTTAAAGTGAGCGATTCTTCACGTAAAATGGGACTCAACGAATGAGTGAAATATTTATGTAAATGTAGGCAACACATGCACATGGGAAAGAATGTTATCCTCCGCTCTTGAGATGCTAAGAGTAAATATATTTATCCTGATATAGTTGAAAATTATAAATAAGTTTTAAAACACTTTAAATTTCACGTACATCAATGTATAAAGCATACCAATTAATGGAACTATCATAATCAAGTGAGCTTACTTGCAAAAAACTTCAGCGACAGGACCAGATTGTAATGAGACTAATACGACTCTTGCAATGTACACACATCGATAGCCGATGTAAGACTGAATTTTTCCTAAGTTGGGAACATTGTCAAATGAAAAGTCAACGATTTAAACTGGGTTCAACAGTTGTTTAATATCAGTCACATCTGTTACAAATAGATGCGATTTCGAATCGCATGGATTCCCTTAAATGCAATGTTCATTTAAGCGTAATATTGGTCCGCCATATCAGTTTTTACAATATTAGTGTACACTGATTTATAAATCACAAAGATTCTGACATTCAGTTCTACCATTTCAACTGAAGAACATCCCATAACGTAAGGTGTAAACCTAAACAAATATTTTATCACATATCGGCATCTTTTTGTCTTGTTACTCTTATATATATGACGTATGTTGCATTAATGATACAAAACCAGATATATACATTTTTCATTAAAAAGAACCGAGGCTTGCCGAGTTTCCTTTTAATGAAAATGGCATATCATTAATACAGCGTACAGACGATACTTATATTTTATTTATATCACATACAAATGGATATATTTCCCCACTGAATGGAGTTCCTGTTTACTAAATGCAACCGTGTATTGACCGAATGAATGAACTCCATACATCGCTGCCTAGTGTGGGTTGCTACAAAATGCAGTTTTATGATTTTTGTGGCTATTCACGATCACCTTGCATATTTATAAGTTGATTCTATTCTCATCTGAGTTTCTAATCTACTTCACATTGATTAAATCCACATTATATAGACTTATCATTTAAACTTGAAAGATTGATTCCATGACGTTAGTAGAACACTACAAGCATATAGTTAGCTACGCTGTTCACATCAACGTTCAGCCATTCACGTACAATGCGCATGGAAATTAGCGTAGACTAAGAAACTAAGCAAAATTACTAACCAAAAAGAGGTAATTCAAACATTTTGATATATGTACAGTCGACCTAATTCATTCTTCTGCTTTAAAAATAGTACTACCCATCACAAAATTCTCTCTCTCTCTCTCTATCTCTCTTTGGTAAGTTTGACTTTAAAACTCTCTCTGTCTTTCTGTCTGTATCTCTCTCTCCCTCATCCTGTGGTCGGTTTGACGTAAGGTTTACTATCATTAATAAGTCCAGATACATAATGGTATGACACAAACAAAAATATTATACGCTCGTCTTACATAGATTTTCACACGTATCTTGCTCCACAGAGAGAGAGAGAGAGAGAGAGAGAGAGCGAGAGAGAGAGAGAGCGAGAGGGAGAGAGGGAGACGGAGGGGATGGTTTCCTTTGGACATTTTGATATTTAACTTATCATACGCAATTCTTAGAACTTTATAATAGGTTTTTTGAAAGAACAACAACATCAAAACATTCAATACATCACAACATGTGTACCACGTAACCGAGAAACTCACCGTATAATGTCGACAGGGTTAGCACATTTATATTATCGATTATATAAACACTGTAGATTAATCCCAAGGAAAGTCAACATATATCGTTACGACGAAGCAAATAATTTTGTAGTTTGCCTCGTGTAAGTTCAATTTTATGGTTTTCATCCATCCCTAATTATTTTACTCTCTCACTCCGAATTTCTGCGCGCATTTATCCGTTGTGCATGAGACGGGAGGGTGGAACAGAAAGCATAAAGTATTGAAATTGTAAACCATATTAAATTTATTTAGAAAAAGGGGATTATTCATACATTGTATCGTTATTTTCATACGTCAATAAAGATGAATGTTTGGAAGAACAGCACACGGTTGAGAGAATATTTATATATACACATTATTGCGCCATGGGCGAATCACATTTTGAAATACCAATAATAATGGTATATTAAATTGCTTTTTTACAACACTTCAAAGAACATGTTATTTTTAACGTATAAACATATATTTCTATCTATCAATACATACAAACATACATACATACATACATACATACATGCATGCATGCATTCATCCATGCACGAACGCAGACACGGACGCACGCACGCACGCACACACACACACACACACACACATCCAACCATCCATACATACATACATACATACACACACACACACATACATACATACATACATACATACATACATACATACATACATACATACATACATACATACATACACATACGAATCCCGAATCAGTATGTAAATATATGGGAATTAATTACTTCGTCGTCTTGTAGGTGTGTCTGCTGCACGCGAGTGTGTATAACACCGATTATGTGGTATCATTTTTGGTGCTGGGTGCTTAGTCGTGATGGAATAGGGGCTGGTGTATGCAGGCAGGGCAATTGGTGCCGTTTATACGCGGACCTGGCTTCGAATCTCCATAGAGTGCGAAAACATTGATATGATTATATTATTTGTATTAAATATTAATTACGCAAACAATTATCATGTACTCTCATATATAATCCATTGATATCACTTTCGGATCTGTCTGATATATATACGGTGGTAACAGAGGACATACCTTTCCTTTTCCTATTCAACCACTGGCGAAGATGTGTTGCACATTGTCCTGATCTCCAAGGTTTCAGCCAAAATAAAGGTGATATGTTTTAAACCATAGTGGTTATACTGCACTTTTGTTATGCAAAAGTCACTACACCACAAACATAGCAGAAGTTATCTGCATTGTTCACGCAAGTACTAGGCATCTCTGCTCACCTTGGCTAAAGAAAAATGGGTCCCTTTGCAACATCAAACACTGACAAATAAGAGAGCACGACACTGTATGATTTCTGAAGCTGATGTGGGGCAATTTGTTCAGCAGGTTGATGTAAGCTTAGTTATGATTACATCATTATGACTTTTAAGAATTATGTGATGCAATTCATATCATGTATGACACAATACCAGCTTCAAACTAAACTATTCATTGTTTTACCTAAAATGCAAGAAACCCAGACACAGTTCTTGTAAATAGATCTGGTTTTGAATCACTAAAATAGCAGATTTTGAGCCATTACGATCCACTTCCATTCATCGCTCATATAAATGTACCATTGGTCGCCCATGTCGGTTTTTTTAAATAATTTGTTCAACTGTTTTATGAATTATAGTGAAAATGGACTTCAATTTTACCATTTCAACGGATGAACATCTCATAATGTAATTTGTATATGTAAACTAATAAGATGGTGAACGATATGAGTGTGTTAACTATATTATTATATCCACTAATTTCATATCTTAGCGCATGTCGTTTAACATCACACATCATAAGAAACTAGTTATTTAAACCGTCCCTTTCTGGACCACTTTCTATATATTGTGCGCGTATCGTTAATCCACGACTGTAGATGTAGAGAAATCTGTAAACATCATATTAAATATACAACTTTTATATATGGTTGCAAATTATACACTTAGGTTAAAAATAATTTGATGAACAAATTGTTTACATGGATTTGAGTTCCGGACCTTGATTGTTTCTTTTGAAGTTATATTGTCAATCTATTTTTTGTCTTGTTTTGTAATTTACAAATAATGATTTTTTTGTTGATATCTGAGCTCAAGGTTTAGCATTATTTGCATGCTTTACAATGTGCTAAAATCAAACCAATAAAATAACCAACACAAATATAGAAACCAAATATAGAATAAAAGTGATAATAACTTTTCTACAACATAACACTACCAACATATAACGAAAAGCTTTCAGGCAACAATACCATTAGGGCAGGGTGACTCCCTTAAAGTGGTCTGAAAAGATCAAACTAGGATGATACCCCCAATATATATATAATTTAAATAACATCGAGCGTGCTCAAGAATTTGATAGGCTGAGTTTAGTCGTGGACATTTCATTGTGATTTAGCTTTTAATACAAGCTTGTTTACATCAAAATTATTCATCCCCATTTTAAGACAAGTATTTGTGGAATCTGTTTTAGATGTGTTCAGCAATTTGAGAGGAATTATTTGTTTAAACTATTCGTTGGTAGTACAAAGTGCTTATTGATATTTGGGATTTAAGCACTCTTTTGTGAGTAACGTGAATTCATTCAAAGACATTCTGGAATTTAACAATGTTATATCACAAGACTACTGTTACATAGTCACATTCATGACTATTGGTGCGTCATCACATTCAGTATTGGACTTCATGAGAAACGGTCTATATTTTTGAACTTCAGATATAAATTTAGGATTTTTGGGGGGTTAATTTCACAATATTTGTTTCTTCATGTCCGTAAAAAAAATTAATGTCATACGGTGGTAACAATGACTTTTTTAAAAGACTTGTTCCTTTAGGTTGCCAGACATGTTGCTATATATATATATATATATATATATATATATATATATATATATATATATATATATATATATATGTCTCTGTTTTCGTTGAAAATAACATCGCTTAGAAACAATATTGTTAGATTACTCTAATTACAAATGTTTCATACAGTTTTCCGTATCGAGTATTGATATTTTTTTTCTTTTCATTTCTTTGTTTTTTAACAGGATTTTAACAGAATTTCTCAAGTCACTGGAAAGGATTTTCAAAACAGCTTAGTCAGATGTCATTGAAGTATATTTTGATCTATCTTAGATCATTAAAAAGTCACAACCGAAAGTTTTTGGCTCTACCTATAGCGCTAGATGGCAAAACTGTGTTTTACAAAACATTCTTTCTCATAGCATTAGATTAGTGAATTTCTTTATTAATGATGATGGTTTCTGGATATGTTCCTTAGTTTAAAAAACAGATTCTCGATTAATATTTTTTTTAATTATAAAATCCTGCACAAATAAGTTGTATATCAATTATGATTGAAATCTGCAATATCCTTATTAAATATTGATGTGTATACCATTACAAGAAACAAAACGGTTTGTATTGTTATATGTGAAAAATAGACGGGAAATAACGAGATACGCACTTCGAAAATTGCAATGGAATTTTCACCTTGGAAATTTAGCAGACGGGGACTAGTTAGGGTTTTCTTGTCAACATGTAAAAGTTCAAAATGTCAAAATCTGATACAATTAAAGTGATCAATCTACATGTAAAATCATACATTGATATATGTAGATTTTATAGAGACGAGCCAAATTTATCTCAGTTCAAAACATTTGTTGCTTTTAGTTTCGAATAGGAAAATATATACTCATTTGGTGTACTGGCTGGCCCGCACCTAACCACACGAGTCTTTCATGGAATGTACAACTACAGTATTGCCTCAGAAGGAGTTTTCGCAGTTACGATGCATACACTAATATATCGGTACTCCGCTGTTGCAGGCGACTACGCAACCTTTCATCCATGCGATAATAGTCGTCCCAAAGCCATTGTCTTTTGAGATCAATCTTTACACCACTCAAAATCTCAATTGATATCTGGCAGTGCAGGTTCGTACTGTCTGCATATTGCTCAAAACCCATAATGCCAACATTTCTTTAGTCCCTAGGGCTGAGCTGCCTCAACAACGGTTACAGGTCAATCTAAATGACTTCAGCAGCTGTTATGCATACCTCGAGCCTCTGATCGGCAATTGCGATACGACTACAGCGATGACCTGAATTCTGTCTAAACAAAGGCAACCAGACTCGGTCCAAAATCTATAGGCGAACCAAAGGACAGCGTTCACTTAGCCTACTGTGAGGAGTTTGTGTTTGATAAATGTCATACAAAAATGTCTCCACTGATATGCCTAACTGGCAAATCCGGTTTCTTTCTTTCAATGAGACAATTGTATTTTTCATTAGTATGTACGATAGCCAGCGTCTATTTTATCATTATGTCAAGAAATTGTGGATACTTTGCATTTCAACGTAGTGGGAGAAGTGGACACGTGACTATGTATTACGTTAAGTAGTTCGCGCTTGATATGGATGAAGAGACTTGTGATTTGTAACCTAATATCCATATTACAATGAAAAGAACTATCCATAACCACTTGTAAATATGGAAATGATGTGTATTGAAACTTCTGCTCCATAGGCGTATGTCTGTAAAGAGGACCAAGTCATTAAACTAAATTCATTTGTCTTCATAAAAACAAGTCTAGTGTTTTTCATTCAGGTATTGATAACTTCGTTTAAAAAATATTCTTTTCAAAATATAAGACATCAAAAGGACCATACAGTTTTTTCAAATTTGGTCTCTTCGTAACTAAATGTTTCATCAAATTAGCAAACGTGACCATGGTCCAATTTTCAGTTTGAATCAATATTTATAAACAAGGTACAACTTTACAAACATGAGCTAAGGATTCATCAATCAGTGTTAATGAAGTAATCCTCTTAATTATTTCCCAGCCAAAATATTGCATTCGTCAATACCAGACAGGAATCAGGACATAATGTACACTATCACTAGATGTAATTAGTATGCATTTAGTACTATTGATCAGATGATAAGAACGAATCTTGAGTGGAACATGATTACTCGCAGAAGAATACATTTGTATGACTCCGCACATACAATGACAACATACCGTATATTTTACTCAAATAAATAATACAAGACAAGAAAACGTGATATGGTATGGCAAGATCGAGTGATAGGAACAATGCTTTTTCCCAAGGTACCTGAAGCAATGCGCGTCAGTCTCTAATACTGTAATTTGTATGATTTAAATATGCTTATTTTAAATGAAATGAATGTCAATACTAAATAATCATGCAACTGATTCACACATATTTTGAAAATAGTAAACATGGTTTTATATATATAAAGTTTTCAAACCGACAACGTGAATTTTTAAAATTGGTTGTCTAGTTTATGTATTCATAGGAGCCACTTACTAATTATACAAATCAAACAGCTTTAGGTTATTTGGATTTGTATCATATGTCGTAATATTAATATGTGAGATCAAATGCAGAGGTGATAGTTAATCCTGATAAAATATGAGTGCTTGAACTATCATAGGCATACTTTTTCTCGGTAATAAACGAATTTACTTTCTTTAAGTTTTGTAACCTTAATGGATTACTTTTATTACAATCGCTTCTTATTACAAACCATGAAATTCGACCGTTAAATGCTAGACGGGATTTTATATTATCTCAAAAGATATTTATCTATTTATTGCGATCATACCTTAATCTTGGCATCGTTCACTTCAACATTCTTTGCAGTAGTAGTTAGTTAGGGTTGAAGTAATAGCAATAATTGCATTAGTGCTTGCTTTATAAGTAGAACACGTAGCTGCTGAGAGACAGCCGTACTTAATCTCGAATGACGAGCGAATAAATGTAGGAGGGGGATTACCGAGCATAAGATTTATAATATAAAAGATTTGTTAACTAGTTGGTATTCCTTGCAGATAACGAAGACACGTGGTTACATAATAACTCTATAGTGGCACAGGTTCATTGTTTGCACGCATTTAGCCACAACGACAGAATTCAGAAAGCAACACATTAATTGATATCCGCGTTAAAATTTTGAAGAGGAAGGTTTGAATACAAGACTACGGCGAAACACTTTACAGTAGTATATAACTATTAAAAGAATACAGTGGGCAGAGCAGGAGGACCACCAGCGGGGAATTAACTATGAGACAAAAATGTGCTATTTCAAGAAGAGTGTGGTTAATTATTGATCATGAACAACACCTTTCACAAATAAGTATAATATTCATGAAAAGTCATAGGAGTGATATGTACAGTATAAGGTACCCATTTTTTATACAAAAGTACAGGTGATACATGTTATTTAAAAAGTGAACTCAAAAACAAAGGGCTCAGAGTTCATCCTAGTTCACTAAAAATATTGATATACGACGCTGAATTAGGCGAAGACCTACCGAAACAAAAACAAACTTTTAATACATTGGATTTGACAAGCTTTTTGTGATACCATTTTAAAAATAATTGTGCGCCATAGTTGGGAAAGTCAGGAATTTAAAAATATATTTATATGTGAAATCGTCAAAAACTCGCAAATCGAAATTCACATTCACTACGCTCATAAGTGAGATACGAAGAAATCTCATTAATTTCGATAAAACAAGTATGGTCTCTCCCTAATGCAAATTGTCAAGCTTGCATGGAATATTTGTACACTTGGAACATAAATGCACATAAATCATTGTTAGTTAGAAAGTATACGCACGCTTTCGATTGCTATATTACTATGCTTCCTTATATATTATATATGTCTCGATTGTTTTTCGTTGTTTTATTGTTTTGTTTTAGTTCATCTTTCTTTCCTTACATTTCTACACAGGTTTACTTTCAATGGTTTGGAAGAATAGAGTACCATTCACTGTGTAAATTTGAAATGAAGAGTGCCAGATTCTGACGTGTTTCTCCAACACCATGAGAAGAACCATCGGTACACACTGTGTTACCATTGTTTAGTGATAACATGGCATCAGGAATAATGGTCTATTCGCATTTTGTATAAAACATATTCTAGATAAGTGTACATGTGATATGTTTTTAGAAATGAGTTGCATATGATTTGCCACAAGCTGTTTGTATCAAGTATTACGATGAGCTGATCAGCCAATAAAGGTTCGCGTTATTTAAATAAATTGCTACATCATAGACAAACTTTTAGGACAATAATCGATCCACAATCAATAAAATAAATACAAAACTTTGACAGAAATTATTATAACATCATTTAATATCTCGATGATTAAAACTAGATCATATGCTTTATAAGTAGAGTGTACTTTGAGTCACAATAAACAACTGGTAACAGCAAAATCATGCAGGTTCTACACTTCCTACATTTACTTGCAATATATCAAACGTATGATCACAATATATACAATAATTGTATTATATACATAAATTAATTAATATCGGGTTTATTCTGATCGGCATTAAACATTCAAAGAACACAGATCTTTAATAAGCTGCGATGATTCATCAATCGACTAATATGATTGGTTTTCTCCCGACCAGATGCGAATAATTCCTCAAAGAATCCTATGGAAACAACTGCCCCCGTAGCTAAATATGGCACCTGAGACATTCGTATGTATTATACTTTCAACAAATAGCCCAATATAATGTTGGCGAGGTGGCAAATTCAACACATTACATTTGTAGCTAACATAGACTAGAAATACTAACAATAAATGGAACTGATCATTTCTGTCTGTCTGAATCTTTCATTCGTGAAGTAAATATAGCATACAATGTGAAATACACGTGCACACATACCTGCAAACAAACAAACGAATCTGTCAGTTTAACGTATTAAATCTGCTTCAGTGAACAAAGCTGTATCAGACGAAATTAATCCCTTGATAATTGAGGTAGTATTCTAACAATGTCCGGATATTCAATTAAGAGAATTATTCCTTGCGTTGTTAAAATGGATGTGTGTCCGCTTCGAGTCAACCATAATAGTATGATAACTAATAATTCGGTGGCTTGAATATTTTAACCAGATGTGGAGAAAAAATAATAAAATCAATAACAGAAGAACAGCATCTTTTCTCATTAACACAATCAATGATCATTTATCCACAAGATAAATGAAACAATGCGCTTACAAATGGAATCATATCGTACGTGTAGAATTATTCAGACAAAATTGAATGCCTTACTTGTACTTTGAAATAAGATTTTGAAAATCATTTTCAAGAAGCTTGAGCATGATCTTCACACCTCTAAACAAACATTTTTCTCTCTTTGGTGTTTACTTTACTAAATTTGCTTGGAATGTGATCGCTGGGAAGACAATAATGTTACAACTTTAAGGAACACTTTAGATATATGGAAAAGAGGTACTAGCATATTATGAAATTAAGATGCACCAATGTAACACTGGTAGTCGACATAAAATTTAGTAGACAGTACTCAAGATGTACAATCTACTGACAAATGTAATTTTAAATAAAGTATAAAGAATTCATATATATTCCATTCTGGAAATTCTTCATGATAGATCGAGTAATTGTATTGAACAAATTTGTCTAAATGTTGCGTGGAAATATAAAGTGGAAAATGCATAAAAAATCAATTTTCAAATCCATCACATAGATTAATTTCACATAATTGTAAACAAAAAAATGTCTGCATTTCAAACGGAAATTTCCAGACATCCATACAGTTAAACAACATAAACAAAATAAGTTTCTTGGTTTTTCTTAGTCATTAATTATTTAATTTACTGAATGTATTAACAATCATCGTGTTTACTTAAGTTAACCTGCATGTAAAATAATGTCTTCACAGATATAATAGGACTGCATATTCGACGATTCAGCACAGGCAGTTGCCAGTCCGGTGGCAAAATTTCTAATCCTACTTCAATATTTTCTTGACTTCGTTGTCATCCAGGTAAGTGATTATATGCGACATGCAAATTAACGTTCGTTAATAACCTATATAACGCGCATGTTTCTTTTAACTTATGTCATGCTTACAATTTTCCAATGTGGAGATATGATCGTGTACATTTTTGAATTATCATTCCTGGACGCAAGATACGTTTCAATTATATCAATGGTCTCTTATTCTTGTTCTTGCTCCATTAGCAGCATTCCAGTCTCTTTGGGAGAACATACAAAGAGCCTCTAAATGTGGCTGTATATCAATTTTACGTACCACCTAACTGCGAAACAGTTTAATTTTGTAACGAAAAGAATATGTTCTACAAGAAGAACGACACTGTCGGTAATATACGTATAATTATATTGTCTTTAAGAGATATACATGCGTATATATGACAACCAATCTTTACAATTAATTAATTTCTTTAAATTTCAGAAGTATAGAAATAGATGATATAAATTATATACTGAATAAACCGAAATAAGTGATTCTAAATCCAAGTCATTTTTTTATTTAAGTATCCTGTTTGAGCATTATTTTATTTTCCACTAGGGTATCATTATTCATACTGCCTAACATCACGAAACGTTGTGGCAATCATTCACATAGAGGGCCTATCTATCGTTTGATCTAATTTATTACACTGCGTCGCACTAAATAACAATTCACTGTCAGGTGAATATACACTCTTTTACGTCATATTTAGAGTTTATTTATCACAAGATAGAACATAGAATAACACTAAAACATTGTTGTCAGTTTAAGTCACTTTAGAGAACGCCATTAAGTTTGCATTTAAAGGTCATGAGGCCTTTCGTAACCAACGAGTTTATTCCTTTTTGAAGATACTGTATACTAACAGCTCACACTTTCAAGCATCGCAGTATTGCAAATCTGGATATTAAGGTGTGTTTCCATAAGACGTTGCACAGTCAATCACCCTAAAGCGCTACTCCTGAACTTGGAACGTATATATTTTTGCATTCCGGAGACGGTAGAGGAGGTACTTTATTTGCGAATCAAAGGTTACCAATGAAATCACGTATGAGCGACAGCCTAATCTTCAAAATGAAAACTATATTTATTTTCTCGTTTCTAGTGTACAATTGGAACTGTTGTCACCACCATACAATTGAAATACTATGCGTTCAAGCCTGGTCTTTATTCATTAAAACAATCAGAAAATGTATTATCAACATGCCGTCTATTTACCGTCTAAACTACACTCCCATAAAAAACATTAAATGTTAACTGTTATTTTCAGAACTTACTTTTCTTTTACAGAGGAAAATGAAGGCCGTAATTGTTCTTGTAGCCTGCTAAGTAGGTGCTGCCATTGCTACCTATCCGTTTGGTGGCGGATATGGCAGTTATGGTGGATATGGAGGTTATGGTGGCAACGGCGGATATGGTGGCTATGGATGGTATCCTGGATATGGTGGATATGGAGGGTATTATGGACATGGTGGATATGGTGGATATGGAGGCTATGGCGGATATGGTGGATATGGAGGATATGGTGGATACGGCTTGGACTTAGCTGGTGGATATGGTGGTGGAATCGGGGGATACAACTGGGGATTTGGACACCATTTTCCTAAGTTTGGTTACGGTTACAGTAGACACCATAAAAAGTAAGAATACATATTATTCATCCTTGAAAATTCTGTTACATATTACAGTATGACGACATTTTACAATTTAACCATTATCTAATCCACTTCATTTCTACTGACTCATTACACGTCTTTGTGCTTCAATTTGAAGTAGCCATAAAGTCGTTTCTTCAAGATAAGTATGAATATTGTATCAATATTGTATTGTTTGGGCAAGTCAGCGTGCGAAAATGCTCCAAATTATATTGAGAAAAACAAAATGATCCAAAGACTAACAAGAGAATCAAAGGAATATGACTCCCTATCTCCATTATTATTTTTGTAGTATTTGTACATACTACATCAATAAACATATTTGATCGAAGACAATAAATTGGCTTTTATCATTATTTTATTTCTATTATCTCACTTCCTCTGTCTGTCTGTGTGTCTGACTCACACACACATGATTATAATATTGTCACGAGTTTGTATTCTACTTTGACTGCAATTTGGATGAAAGTACTGCAAAAACGTTATGGTTTAAAGTGTCATTCACGTAAAATGGGACTCAATGAATGAGTGAAATATTTATGTAAATGTAGGCAACACATGCACATGGGAAAGAATGTTATACTCCGCTCTTGAGATGCTAAGAGTAAATATATTTATCCTGATATATTTGAAAATTATAAATAAGTTTTAAAACACTTTAAATTTCACGTACATCAATGTATAAAGCATACCAATTAATGGAACTATGACAATCAAGTGAGCTTACTTGCAAAAAACTTCATCACCAGGACCAGATTGTAATGAGACTAATACGACTCTTGCAATGTACACACATCGATGGCCCGATGTACGACTGAATTTTTCCTAAGTTGGAAATATTGTCAAATGAAAAGTCAACGAGTTAAACCTGGTTCAACAGTTGTTTAATATCAGTCACATCTGTTACAAATAGATGTGATTTCGAATGATGCTATTTGTTTATAATATAATCAAACTATATATATATATATATATATATATATATATATATATATATATATATATATATATATATATATATATATATATATATATATATATATATATATATATATACCCACATTTCCCTCATAATCATAATCATGTAACCAATTTACAAACATTTTGAAAATAGACAATACCTTTTAGTATCCAATTCATTGTTGTATTTATCAAAACGGTGGAAGCAAATCATAATAATATTACAAATTTATCGAACAAAGACTCTAGAAATATGAAAGAAAGGTTACATCGGATTATGAAAGTAACATTCCCCAACATAATACCGTTAGCCAAAACAGAAATTTAGTAGCCATTAATAAACTAGACCTTATCTACTGACAAATGCAACTTTACATTTAAGCTCAAGTTTATGAATTTAAATATATTCAAGTTTGAAAACTGTCCATGATATATCGACATTTTGCATTGAACAAATTCGTCTAAATCTTGGGTGCAAAAATTACACTGAAATCTCAAAAATATTGTACTTTTCATATCCATCACTTGATTTGACATTCCTATGTGACACAAAAATAGCTGTATTGCAAATAGTATTTCCCAGTCATCCCTTCAATTAAACCAAACATTTACATTTCTTTTAATTTTGGCCATCAGCACATTGGTGCGTCTTTACATTCAAATATGGACTTAATGAGGAACCTTCGATACTTCTTGATCTGAGACGGAACATTCAGGATTAGTTGGGATTCAATTCACAATACTGTACATTCGTCTAACATGTTCATTTTTCAGCTTGAAGGATTAAATTATTTGTTGAATGTTGCAACAGTTGTTGCTTTTTCTCTTTTACAAAAATTTAAGCCATGTATTTTTAACAGAAAGATATAGAGTCTTTGGAAAAGGACAAGTTCCTTTGGCTTGCTGAACATCATACTATTTCGGAAGTATGTACATTTTTAGCAAAACAAGAACAAAAAGACAATATTTAGGTCCAGTATATAGTAAAAAATAATTGTTTGGATAAAGTTGTATTGGTTTGACTAGTACGTGTCTATCTGGTTTTGATATGAAATTAAAAGAATTACGGTTATAAAATACATTTGGAAAAACTAATAACACATCAACATCAGAAGGAAAGATGCTAAATTCAGAGACAAGACAGAGAAATATAAATCAAGTGACAGAAAAAGGAAAGAAAAAGGCCAAAGTAATAAGAAGACTGGAATAGATATTCATGGAGAATTAAAGATATGTAGAGTCAGAGAGCAAAGGTAGATACAAATCAAAATGGTATGACAGAGAAAAGTGAGGGAGATACGGAAGGGGGAGAGACAGAGATATAAATAAAGAAGAGATTGAAAAGGTGTTGAAATTAACATAACTTTCTCTGGTAGGCCGAGAGGTCTTACTCGTTAACACGCTTATTTCTTGTTATAATATCATACATTTTAGGTTAGTTTCCCTGTTAGAAAAAAGTGTATTTCAATGCCTTTCCAACTCTGAGACAATTGATTGAAACTTCAGTAATCAATGCGGCATTGGACTTTGTTATTATACAGTGTACGTATTGGCAAAGCTCTTGAAGTCTGTGAGTAGAACAAATTTCTGACTGTGAATTAGTTAATGAATGCGTCTTGAAGGTTTATGAGTTTTTAAGATTGAACAAGATTACCATGAGCGTTATGCTTCTCCTATGAATTTTAGAATTTAAGAATTAAGTCCATAGTGATAAGCAAAAGGTGGAACTTTAGAAAATGATTCTAGTACAGCTGATAATTATTCATTGACACACGAAGTTTCATTTGCAATATGTCTTCATCTGCGTAGGTTACTGGTAAAACAATCATCTCAGTGAAATGCAAGTACATCCAAATTTTCATCTGGCACAACGTTTAGGAATCAAACATGCGATAAGACTGATCAGAAGACATTATTGTTTCCTGCATGCACTTATCGTAAGAGAAACGAGCACATTTGATCTGATTGCTACATGTTAAAACATATGCACAATAATATAGATTTAGCTTTTATTTCACAGAGGACAAGGTTGCGAAATTTAATTGAAACAATACATTGATTTTGTCAATCAAACCCCAGTCTGATTGTATTACGGATAATTATGAATTAGTCCAGGAGTACATATCACTTACTGTTGATTCTGCCAAGCATATTTATATTAAAATATAAATAAACACTGGGGTTTTTCAAAATTTCCGTTTCCAGGTACTTTGCCATTGTCTAAGAAGTCATTTTCTATCGTATCTGTTTTAATTCAGTGGGTATAGTGTGGATTATTTCACGTTTCTCAACATTGTGTCAATTTGTCAGCATTAATGGTCTTAGGACACTGGAGTGCCGGAGTTGTGTCTTATCTACCTATTATTCTAGGTAATGATCTAACAGAAGATAATATATTGTTTAATCCATTTGCGACAAAAATCTTGTTTGCATCTAAAATTCGATCGTCTTTGGAATGAATGAAATATCTGAATTTAACCTGCTTATGCATTAATGAGAGGTTTGACAAAAAGACTTGTTGAAAATGGTATTTTGAGGAATTTATTCATTTCGCTGTTTAGGAATAAGTTGAAATATTATCAGGTCTTAGACGATTTGAACTAGTGTATAAACATAGAGCCCGTGGACCACTGAAGTTATTTAAAGAGACAAATCCTTCTCAAATTAATCATCTTGACTAAGTCACACTAGAAAAATAAAATTGGTAAAATGTTTAAAGATAATTCAAGTCAGTCAAATATGAAATTAAGTTCTCACAGAACTGCAAAGGAAAAAAGATCTCATTCTAGTTAGAATGTTCTTGCCAAAACTCAAGATCCTCTTGAGGATAACTGTTATGTTCCTTTTCCAGTTGAAAAGAAAATAAGTGACTTAAACTATCTCACTAACACGCCTGGGAGGTGAAAAAAGAAACATCTTTCTAATTTAAATGTTACACAGTTATCTTAGTAGGGATAGGCCCGTTAACATTCAATAAAGTTAGTTTTACCTGCCCAGCACATTGACAATATAAACAATGAAATGCGTCGTAAATGTGGTGACTTTGATTTAACCAGTCTTCCGATATCCGATATATTACACAATATGGACCAAAGGATTTCATATCTAAAGCGACAATTTTAGGGTGAGCTTAAACATCTATTAGCTCAAATACAAACAAACATAATCAACCCTGATCCTGAAATTACAGATTACACACCTGTGAAACAGAATAGGTACATGATGAATATTCTCAAACAGGAATGTTTGAAAAAAGGAAATTCATTATTTGCTGGAGAATGGCTTCATACAACCAAGTAATAAGTTCACCATAATACTGCCTGTATGCTTGCTGACTATGGGAAAAGTAAAAGTGTTATCAAAAGGGATTTAATTCCAAAGCCAATAATCGAAGACTGCATTGACAAAATTGGAAACGCAAAACATGTCAATAATTTTGACCATGTCAAATGATTCTGACATATTCCACTCACATTGATAGCACAAAAAAGATTTCCATTTGCAACTCCAGATAGATGTTATCAATATAATATGATATAGTCAGTCATGAAAAAATCCCTATCAATATTCCAGTGTTAAATTAAGAGGATACCATATGGTCTAGATAATGTGACGCATACGTAGATGACGTGATCATCTACATGGAACTACCTGGAAAGAGTGATGCGCGTCTGACAATTAGTTTAGGTCAAGGTTAATTTTACCTTGCTTGTGGTAAATATTTAAGACTTATTGTAGAATATGGTCAACTTAAATCAACATAAGTTATCGTAAAGGCTATTTATAAATTACCATTGCCTGTCAGTAAAATGCAACTCGTAGTATGTTAGGGAATAGATGGCTATTATATTTGTTTGTTTCCAGTTTTGTCCAATATCTTGAAACTGTGACCAATTTGTTGGTTGATTAATCCAACATGTATTGGTCTGAAAAGTGTCATGAATCTTATGACGTATTAAAAACCATACTTAAAGGTGAACCACTTCTTGCAGCTCTAGATTACAGTCATTTATTTAAAATGTATGCTGATGCAAGTGATTGGATGGTAAATGAGATTGTGTACGTATATCCGATTTTAAAGTGTAATAAATGATCACATTTTATTTGTAATATTTCTGATAAAATTAAAGGTAAAACAATTTAACATGCACCTTTAACTAAATGCAGATATGAGCAAGTTAGAAGAGAGAAACAATGTATTTGAAATACTATAACAGGACACCAAAAACAGGTATACATGCCACATGCAGAAAAATATGGTCGGTGTGAGGGTTAGGTCTAGATTTATTTGTATTAAAGAAAGAGAGAAAGCGACTATTTTTCTGTCATTTGGCAAAAAAAAATAATAATTAAGAAACATGATGCCATATCATGTTAAAAATAACAGTTACTTATCATATAGCCAGCAAGAAATGTTAGATGAAACATACCTGTAATTATAATGATGGAGTGGAGTTTATCCTGTCATTCTTGAAATGCTAATAGATTATCCAGACATTTATAGACTGAACGATATGCATACAAATATCTCAAATGGTCGTATAACATATGCAGAAACTGACATCTTCAATTAATTGTAGATATAAACAATTTATAAGAGAGAATAAGTGTCAGTGAAGTACCAAAATTGTAGAAAAATAGATTTATAAGACACTAGAGAGAAAAGTATGGCTGGTATGAAGATTAGATCCAGAACTATATTGACTGAAGAGAGATAGTGACCAATTATTTCTGTCCCTTTGGAAGTAATAAATTAAGTACAAGGAAGCTACATCTTGTTGAAAGGAATCGTGGTTCTTTAACGTGCATTCAGTAAGATATGCTGGATGAAAGAGAACTAGTTTGTATGAAAATATAAGAAAATCATGAAGTTTATTCTGTCAGTCTTAAAATGCTAATTACTTACTAAGACATCCCGAGGCTGAACGATACACATAACCATGCCTTAAGTGGTTTCATATCATATCGAATAGCTGCAAATTTTCAGTATGAATTCCCAATACAAAATATTTAAGGATATGGTGGATGTACGGAATAGTTTTTCATAATGTTGTTTGGAAAGATATTGAACAGGTTCTGGTGAGGATCATTATTTTTAGTGCGGAATTTTATGAATTATCTTCTATTCAGAAAGAAGGCGTCTTTATATGCATACGAAAATGTGATATATCTAATCAGTATACTTCAAATTTTAAATCTATTTCGTTCCGAAATGTGTCGCACAAAGTTGCTTCTGTATGTATTGCAGATCGGATTAAACTATGCTACACACAATTATGAATAATGATCAAAAAAGGTTTATACAAGGAAGAGACGTTGGTTAGAAGATTAGAAAGTTAAATACTTTCAAACTTACTATTAGACTAAAATAACTCAAATGACCCATCATTGAGTATTACACCAACTCAAATACCACAGGGATTTGTAAGTTTACATGCAATCATTTCAATTTTTTTTGGAACGATGAAATATTGCCTCAGTAAATTATCCTTCCCTGCTTTTAGTAACACCTTCAAAAATGTTTATATGGCTTCCGCCGCTCTTAGTAACACCTTCAAAAAATGTTTCTATGCCTCCCGCCGCTCTTCTTTGTCGTTGTATATATTAAAAATGGTAAGATCAGATTCCATTTATATTATTGATACCGAGGATCATTTATTTAACTGATTTGCTCTTGGATATCTTCATCATTGCAGCTAGAACATTCGCTGCTAAAATCATCAGAAAGGTCATTTATATATCTCTCCTCTCTTTCATCAGAGTATTCGATGATTTGCTCAAACTCAGGGACTCCATTTTTTCTTGCACTATATAATGTTTTAATTATTCGCTCATAAGCTTGGCCTGGTTCGTTCCGTTCTATCTTTAAATCATTCTAAGTTAATTAATTTATCAGTATGTTCCACCTATTTCTATGAAAATGCATAAAATATTTTGATCTTCTTTCACACATCTGGGTGATGCATTGAACGAAGCAATGATTTCAATCTCTTTCTGTTGGATCTCTCACATGCTAGTCATTTGGTATATTATTTATAGACCTCCATAAATGTATCCAAAATATAAGTGTCAATTTGATATTTGCCAATACATGTCACTGTAATTCTTCCGTAACAGGAGATTTCACGCTGTACTTTTTTAATTAGTTCTTTGAAAATACTTTTACTCGACTAATTGTAAGCCGTTCCATAATAAGTTTCATCACCAAGATAATGTGTGCTATGTTATTTACAACACTTTCCATCACAAGCCACAGTGTGCCCGATCATGAGTAATGTAGAAGTCCCTACATACAGTGCTCTATTGTATATTCCTAGAAAATATTGATTATATCGAATGACCGTTGGTATTTGTTGGCATTTTTCAATATCCTGTTAACTGATCTGAATTGTGTTTATGTAGACTCGTGTTATTGAATTCTCATTCTAGATACAGTTCTCAACTTTGATAGAGCTAAGGCATACAGGTGCTGCATATCGTTTGAGTATATGTATATAAATCGATTCCATATATCTTTCATATTATTTGCTGATTTATCAAAACCCTTCTTTATTATCATTTTCGTAAAATGGCTAGTATTCGCCTATGATTTTGATCTGTATTGTTTATGCACATAATATAATAGCCATGGTGTAAAAATTTCAAAGCTGTCCTCAATATAATCGCGGATAGAATTCGGTGTCATTGTCTCTATTATTGACACTGATTTCTTTTCCGTGACTATCGCGGGTCACCCGATCAGTCAACACCATAATGCTTCGAGTTTAACCATTATCCATATCAGCAATTTATATTCAAAATTCTAGTGTATTTTTAAGGACTCCTTTTGTCATATATATATATATATATATATATATATATATATATATATATATATATATATATATATATATATATATATTATAATAATAATAATAATAATAATAATAATAATGAGGACTTTGTATAGCGCCTAAGAATCTCTGAGCGCTTTACAACATTAGACAACACCTATAACATAAAAAACATATATAATGATATGATTACAAAAAACAATTACTTAGTAAAAGTAACAAAACATTCTGAAACTATTTTAGGTAGGAAACATTACTAGATCTTTAAGTTTGTTCTTGCAGTCGAAATAAGTGAGTTTTAAGAGCACGTTTGAATGTGATCACTTTGTCATTGTGTTTAAGTTTAGTTGGCAAATAATTCCACGTTGCTGTGCCCTGGTATGCAAAAAAACGTTGTCCATATGACTTTGTTTTCATAGTGGGAATAATGAATAAACGATTGTCAGAAGAGGAGCGTAATTATCTTGCTGGTGTGTAAACATGGGTGAGGTCGGATAGGTATGTTGGACTGGAGTCCGACAGTGAAACGTAGCACAGAGAACAAATTGTGTGTTTGATTCTGGATCGAATGGATAACCAGTGTAGGGTACAGAGCAGCGGAGATTTATGCTCTGATCGTGGTACTCTAAGTATGATCCAAGCAGCTGTGTTTTAAACTTTTTGAAGTGTTTGGAGTAGATATTGAGATGAACCAGACACAATTGAGTTACAATAGTCCAGTCTTGAAAGCAGTAATGAACGCACAAGTGTTTTAGTGCATCAACTGAAAGATATTTGCGAATTGAGCTGATGCGTCTCGGCTCAAGATATGCAGCCCTGCATATGTTCATGACATGTTGGTGCAATGTGAGATTACTGTCCAGAGTAACACCTAGGTTTCGTATTCACTGTGTGAATTTAATGTTGGTGTTGCTGATATTTATTGTTTGAGGTAAAGGATGTGAATGAGAAAGTCTTCGTGTTGTGATCAAAATGGGCTCAGTTTTATCATTATTCATTTGCAGCTTGTTACATGTAATCAGAAATGTACCTCTCTACACCCTGGATGGTAGCATCAACTTCAGTTGGGTGGCTAGATTTGTATATTTGGGTGTCATTAGCGTACAGTTGGTGAGACACTGGATGATAATCTATGACACCTGAGAGCTGCTGAGTGTATAGAATGAAGAGAACAGGTCCAAGAACATACCCCTGTGGAACACCCCAACATAGAATAACTGGGCTGAAGTGTATTCAATTTGCGGACACAATTTGTGTCCTGTTGACCAAGTAGGACTTGAACCACAGTAAGACTGTATCATGAATGCCAATACATGCTGGAGACGGTGAAGTAATATGTCATGGTCTATTGTGTCAAATGCTGCCGACAAATCAAGGAGTGTGCGGACTGTAATATGTCCGCTATCCAAAGCAGAGTTTATGTCATTAACTACTTTTCAAAGAGTAGTTTCAGTACTGTGGCAAGGCAATATGCAGATTCCACATTGCTAAAAAGACTGATTAAATTCAGATGAGATACAAGCTGGAACAACATTTTCTAAGATTTTTTATATGAATGGGAGATTAGAAACTGGGCGGTAGTTCTTTAAATCCTTATATTATAGTGATGGTTTCTTCAATAGAGACTTTAAAATGGCAGTTTTGAAAAATGATGGAAAGTTAGTGAAGGCAATACTGGATCTAAGCACTCATGCAGCAGTGATGTTGAAATTGGATCAAGTTCACATGACTTTGGTGCACTCTTCATCAGGATTGTACGTACGAAATCTACAGAGACAGGTTCAAAGGCTGCTAATGGTTGCCGCTCAAATTATGTATCCCAACTGTATGGTGACGACGAGTCAATTGAAATTGTGGTGTCAAGCTTGTCTCTAATGTTTTGTACTTTGTCACAGAAGAAATGTGCAAACATGTCCGGAAGGTCGACTGGAGAGAAGGTAGTTGGAAGTGGTATACATTTGTTCCTTGACATTAGCTTGTTAGTAATCTCGAAGTGCTCTTTGCAGCTGGAACTTTCCATGATATGTGTACTGTAGTGGGCTGATTTCGCTGCATGGACTATATTTGTGACATTCTTCTTAGCGGCTTCATATATTTTATTATGAATAGTGAGTCTGGTGGAAACCAAAGCCTCTCAGCTTTACGGCGGTCTCTTTTAGCTGTGCGAAGCTGGTCCCTAACATTGCTGTACCATGGCAAACAGTTCTGAATTGACACTCTGCACTTGCTTGCTGGGGCATGTTTTTCGAGCATTGAACACAGGCAGTTATCGAGTTGTTTTGCTGTATGAGGTAAGCAAATTGTTAGGTTTGCTCGGATGTCATGCATTAGTTTGGTTCTATTTATCATACGGAAGTTTCTCTTAGTAGCAGCTAAAGGTGGAGGATTAGGGACTGATACGTCAAGATGGCATATAATGCAGAGGTGATCTGATGCAAGTTCGTGGGATACCAGGGAGGACCGTTTAATGTTATCATCAGGTCTATGAAGAATACAGTCTACAATGTGACCATGTTTATGGGTGGGTTGGTTAACTGACTGTTTGAGGTTGAAAACATGAATGTAATCTAATAGTTTTGATGTGCTTGTGTTTCCGGGACAGTCAAAGTGAAAGATGAATACTCCAAGAATAATCACGTTGCCATCTATCACATTTCCATACTCCAGGAGATTCGGAAACTGCTCCAAAAAGAGAAATTCAGTCAGCTAGTTTTTCTACCAGGAAGAGGGCGGTATAGGCAGAAAAATGGACTGATCTTTGCTCCAGTGTGATTGTGGTTTAAACTAATTCAAACGATGTATGGTCGAAATTGACTGTTGTGGTGTGGTTAAGACGTATGCTCATGGAGTTCTTTGTGATGAAAGCGATTCCATCTACGCAGGAGTGGCGGCTGAACGACTTGATGAAGTAACCAGTGGGTGTTATATCCGCACACTTGGGCTCATCGCCTGATGTTTTAGCCATGTTTCTGTCAGGAAAAAGACGTCGATATTCTGGTCGTTGATAAAATTAACTATTTATGTGCTCTTTTCCGGTGGTCCTACTGATTGGACATTGAATAATGCAATACGCAGAGGTATCTCTTGGTTAGTTGACACAAAGGCTGACGATTTAATAGGGATTTGAATTAGGTTATCTAAATTAATCGTCGAATTTTTAAATTGTTGAGCCGGAAAGGTCATAAGGGAGATAACTGGAATTCTTCTTCCTGTTCTACGCCGGCCAACTTTTTCGCTTCTGTTTACATTTAGGTAATGATGAATGTAGTCCCTGTTCTTTAAGTCTAGAGCACAACATAGTGGGAGGAGGCAAGGAGTGGTCATTTAAAGCAATTATTGAGAGTCCATCATAGCATAAACGGGTTGACTGGCGAGTATCACGTGATGGCGGTTTGTTAAAAAACAAACGAAGTTGTAGCAGTGAAGCAAGACAGCTGAGAAAAGTCTAATATATATATATATATATATATATATATATATATATATATAAGAAGAAATCCTTGGTATCTTGTTTTTTTCTTCAGCTAAATCAATCTGTCTTTTTAATCGATGCTGACAGATATCTGGAGGGATAAAAGTCAGTGAAGAGTATAAAAGTAAATTAATGTCAACCATGCAGCGCGAAATCATCCGACCCGGTAATCACGACGAGAAGTAAATTAACAATGTCACCAATCACACATATAAGTGTTTTATTGGACATACTTCGAAATACTAACAAGGTGAACAACTTGCTTGCTATCATCAAGCAATATTTATGTTGTGTTGAGTTAATATAGTTGTATGACATGCCGTCATTGGATTTTAGCCACTCAATTCCTAGCTCAGCTGCTATTTTCCAATCATAATTTCAACCCAAAATAATGTCGAAAGACAAGAAAGGGTAACATACTATTGCTTCAATATTTACCGAAGAACATTTAAAAGCAACAGCTAAAGCCAAGCAGAATCAAACACTGACAGTTAATGCAATATATGATTTCTAATTTCAGAATGTGTAATAAATATTTGTAGCAAGTGCCTTTAAGTAAGTTTCATCTTTCAATCCACAGGAAACAATGTAGGATGTAACACTTATGCATGATTAGTGTCCCAACATGAAACAAAACATATAGTTCCTATATTAATACGAGAACATCTCAATTTAGAAGTTTAAATGAATTTCATTTTCGTAACTTAGTCATGGCCACCTAATGTATATTTGCCAAATCGTTTGACAGGATATTTTAGCTTAATATTTGCAATCTTTTAATTTTACTGAATTGATTGTAACGGGATGAAAGCGTGTGTCTTGTGTTATAGTATTGTATCGATATATAAGTTTCTCAAACTAAATGCACCCAAAACAGTTTTTTCTGACGTCATAGTGTCAAATCATACATCACAAATGTGAGACTTAATTGCAAACTAAAGTCCACTCTCATTCAACAATATATGTATAGTAGTTGAAAATATCGTATGTGAGAGGAAACAAATTAAATTATCATATTCATGGTTCAGTAACATTGGAAAAGCAATGTTCGCAATAAAAACCATTTGCATATGTGTGCGCAGTAAACTGCAACAAGACACAATATTGCAATCGACATGAAAAGTATAGTTCGACATCTCTGTTTTAGCAGACCAGCGGGAATATTGCAATAACTTTTCTAGCCTGCATAGTAGGTGCTGCCGTAGGTACATATCTCCCACACATACTGGTAAGTGGAAGTGATTGATTGTGTGCGTGTGTGCGTGCGTGTGTGTGTGTTCGTACTGGGTTGTTTAATTGGTGTCTAGGTGTAATGATTCATTCATTATCATTTAACATGCATTATCATTTAATTTGAATTCCAAACATTATTACACGTCTCTTTGCCAATTAATAATGATTATCTCACTTATCGTATGAGTATAGTATTTGCACACCCTCCAGTTGGTTGGTATCCCCTACCTTCCTAAAAATGAAAAGCTGACATCTGCTTGTCCCGCCGAGAGCATATTCTTCCGTTTGCAGCCCCTACCGATTTCAAAAATAAAAGGCGTCAAAGATATTTTTAGAAAATGAGCAAAACGTAGTAAATTCTTCAATCTTTTGTACTTTCTAACCTGACAGTCGCCATGGAGTCCCTAACACTGTCGACTCAATAGCATTTCAAAGCAACCGGAAACTCGATGTAAATCACTCAGTCTCCTCACTGTCCTTTTCTGGTTTCTTGAACAGTACTATTCAGCAAAACCTCGGATGTCTGCAATTAATAAAAGCAATGTCTAGTTTAATATTTCTAAAATAAATGGAACCGACAAAAAGGCTTATTTATCTTATACATGTCAAAGAGAGCTAACTGAAAACTTCAAGGAATTTAAATAAAGACGATGTTCTAAATTACATCTGCTTTCTTCAAAACAGACTAGCTCATGCAATTATAGCCACCGCGGTGCTAAATAAACTAACTTTGGTTCAGAATTCCAGCAAAATGACTTAATTTTGTACATTTTTATATCTTTGATGCCTTTTCTGTTTCAAATCGGTTAGGGCCTCAGACGGAAGAAACTATAAATACTACAGTGAAGGCACTCCGGTGGGAAGAGCAGACAACAGCCTCTGATCGGTTTGATAAGGACAACATTGCCCTCGATTGCATACAATCATGGATGGCATCATTGTAACATGATTGAAATGGATCATGGATCATGGATCAAGTAAGAACGCCAAACACAGTGTATGCGAATGAAGTATATTTTATGAAATAAAACAAATATGCCACAAGAAGTAAACAAATAAGCCCTAATAATAATCTACCTTGCACAATGATAATCCATTATACGTAATGTTCGTAATAATGTGAGAAAACAAATAAATCCACTTAAAATGATACAAAACTGCATTTTGAATATGTCAAAAATTACGATTAATGTCCGATATAACAATATGTGTGCTATAACAATGATGACTGCAATTCATGCAACCGCATGTTTCTAAGATGTACAACGTTCCTAGAACCGAATACTTTAAAGTGTGCGTGGTTCATACAACCATTAACGTTAAAGATAATTCGTTCGTACAACCATATACTTATGTGCTTTTGGCAATGCACAACTTCGCATATGGGTGTGGGATGGTACTCTGAAGAATCGGCTACAAATTATGGTAAAGGTTATGTTCCATTTCTTTCAATTAAGCATCATGCACCATTGAACAGTGAATTCGTGAATGAATAATTTGTAATAAAAACAATCCCATACCTTTTTTTCCACAGACTTTAATGCAGTAGACAGCAGTATGGAGTATACATGTGGTGAATATGAAATGCCGCTAAGGTTTATTAACAACCCATATAGTAGATTTTGAAGAAAAATATAATAACAAATTGGAACCTGTTTTTCTGCGCACTCTGTTTGCAAATAAAATTGATTCTAGTCAGTCCTGAAAAACCTTGACAGTAGTTTCTGAAAAAGGTAAAGTGTCCGTATTGGCCATACGCAGATTTGTATACCTAAGACAGTAACAAGATTTTCTTTCAAATATTGTAATAATAATAATATAATAATAATAATAATACTGCTAGTCCCAAACACCATGATGTTCCTCAAAATTGCTGAGTTAGAATAGGCGTTGTCTCTGCACGTGTGTCTTTTTGTACATGCTGAACTGGTAAATCAGTTTTCGAAACTTTATTGATTATACAATGTTGCGTTTAAATCTCAGAACACTCTCTTCTAATCGCAGTTATGGGTTAAACGCCAATGGAATACTTTAGATCGAATATTTTACTCTTTATATAGGTCACCAGCCATTTTAAGTGCATTATCGAGACTTGGTTTCTGTAGTTTCATGAAGTTGCGAATGACTACGTTGTACAGTTATACAAATTGACATAATATTCAAATGTCAACACAAAACAACATAAATAAAAATTTATGATAAATGCAGAAAAATGGGACTAAACCACTACCTATTTGTGCATAATTGATTGTACAAATGAGTGTCAATTCTTCCCCTATACGTAGCCTATTGGACATCACAGTTGAATTCAGTGTAGAAAAACAGACGGATATACACAAGAATACACGTCACATTCATCGCCATTACGAATTTTCCGCTATATTGCTAATAACAGTCTCGATTAGCGACAATCATGACTTTCACCATAACTCTACGAATTATCATCATGTAAACTATCTAACTACTCGCACAACTTACCTGATCAGTTTGTAGTGGAGGACAAAAATATATTTTTCTTATTATGATTCTAACTTTTGTTTTGCGGGAAGTAACTTCTGACACACCAGCGGAAATGCATATCACAATTAGACTACAAAATATCAATTAAATTCAGTATACACCTTATTTATATATACATATAATGTTTCTTTAGAATAAGTAGCTAATGGCAAATAACGTTCATTATCTGTAGATGGGTATTAAGATCGAAGGACTTACCGAAATGCAGAAAGTTTTGGGGGACTAATGATTAAAGAAGAACATATGGAGAAAGATGAGGTGAAGAAAAGTGATACATAAACAAACATGCAATTAATTTCATATCATGTATTTCAGGGATGTTTTGTATTCACCTTTGATATTATCTGCATCATCAGTACAACAATGCTTTCAATATGGAACATTTTTATAACCATCGGGTCACAGGTATGTGTGTAATATGACTGTCAGTCAAGGGACCGGGTTGACTAGAAGAAGATCCAAAACGGCAGACCCCATTTCCTGGTTTCATGATGTTTGTCCGTACATTGAACACAATGGAGAATGTATATGAAAAATTTAACGCTCATTGCGTCTTGATTAGTCCTCATGCAACAATATAATTGTAATGCAATAGCTCGATACTATCATAATGCTTTCTCTATTGTGCGTGAAAATATTAAATTGCCTATTTTAGCTCATATAAATACATTTTCCGTATATAACAAAAGTTTGCTCGAGAAAATTAAGATGACATTATTTTAAGTTAAGATTGTGTAACATTAAAATCATTAAGTACTATACGTGATATTTGACTATATCACATCTACCAACCCGTTAGACCAAATAGTTTTATGGTATCCCTTAAATATACGTATGCTTCATACAACTATGTAATGTTAGAATCACAGAAGACAGTTCATTGTCATTTTGCACATTCAGGAATTCTTATCCTTCAACGAATTTCTGTTACAAAGTGTGCTTCCCCTGCCAGCTAATTCGCCACAAGGCCTGTCTTACCGTTATAAATGAAGCTCCGCCGAAATGCTGGTGGTTAATCTTTTACACAAATAGCTACGCTGCTTCAGTGCAGGTCACTCTACCACACGCACTATGTGCTACTACCCTGCCAGCCCTTTCAGCCTTTTCTAGCTCGTTTAGCCCTTTAAGTTTTTTCTTGCCCTTCTAGCACATTTGGCTATGAATACACCATACTGATCATCGTATTACGTTGAATAAAAGTTGTCGATGCCAACATATAACTATCTCTTAAATCATTACCAATATAAGAAATGCACTAAACATTGCAGAACTAATACATCCATGAGATACATGCTGCCCTCTTACATCAACCCGATAAGTTTATATTCCCAAACGCTGTACAATGTTCAAGAGATTTAACTACAAGAATAATAAAAACGATAAATGGTATATCTAAATCAGAGATAAGATGGTAAATATGACTTCTTTATGATCCACCACTCACCCTTATAGCTGTAGTAATTTATGTAATATAGACACTCCTTAACAAGATCTGGGCGATCCATATGCCTCCGTATGTTAATATGCCTCCAAAAATCCTTTTAAAAAATGTGCTGTAACCTGGACTAAAGGACCCGTTCACATCGCGATATATGGGCATATCGGTGCTAGCCACCTAAGTCGAGATACCTATATTGCTCAGTCGCCATTACGAGAAAAGAAATAAGAAAACTACCAAAGGTAGCACTGTACGTATATGCAATATCAATTGTACAAACTTGTTCTAAGGCATAACTAAGTTTATTTTCTTGCCTTATTTGGTGACAACAATTTCTAACCTAAGCATCACGGAAATGCAAGTAGCACCTCTCAGTGGGAACACAAAAACGAATAGAGCAGAAATCTAGTCAACTAACACAATACATGTGTATATTGAACTTTGCAAACCTTGAAATTCAAAACTAGCTAGATAAACACTTTTACTTAAGTTTATCTTTGAAATCTGACATATTCGTTCGCCTTGCTATAAAATCGTCATGCAATTATTTGTGAACATTTATGATACTTGTGTATGTATAAGTTGTATTAGTTGATCAACCCAATCATTGAAAATTGATTTAAAACATTTCTTTGTTTTTATGGATATTCAAAATGACTAATAAATGACTAATAAATAGGATTCAATCGAACCAGTTGGCAGGTTCTCCTGGAAATATCTTTATAGCCGTAAACTTACGTAGTACCTCAATACAAAGTTCTTTGTCTATTGTGCTTTTCATACACATAATCAGAATCAGTCTCTCTCTCTCTCTCTCTCTCTCTCTCTACCGAAACAATGAACCTTAATTTTTTTTTTAGTATTTCCGCTGCAAAGGTATTCGCTTTTAATGGGTATATGTGATGAACAAGAATACCCGACAGATCCTCGCATCATTGTCCACATCCTTATTCACTGTGGTAGTTATATAAAGGAATTAAAACGTTCAGATTGACCGCCATATAAGGTTTCCGTTGGTGATTATGGACGTATCAATAGATCAATGTTACTTAGTATTGGTTCTATTTAAATAGAGTGATTAGACAATGAGGCAACTAATATCCATGAATCCTTTTGTAGATTTCAAGGTCTCATCCTTTTAGTCACTACTCCTGTACCTTAGTCACAAAGCAGCATTTATTTATTTTTAATTTGTTTATTTATTTACTTATTTTTTATTTACGTTTTTTAATCGTCATCATCATTATTATCAGTATTATTGTGATTATTATTATTATTATTATTATTATTATTGAGAATTGACATTGTGTATTTTTCACCGTAGATTGTATTATTACATATGTATATTTATTTTAATCAGGTCGCCGCACACTCTGTGCTATCATATATATATATATATATATATATATATATATATATATATATATATATATATATATATATATCACAGTTAAACAGATACTTTAAGAAATAGTATACATTCGCTTGCTAATTGGATGTAGAGTGAATGTTTGCACCGGACCAATGACAGATACAAATTCTTTTCTTTGTTTTACATAATAAAGTTATATGAGGTTATTGTTGATTACAAAATATGCTTTATTATAGTGCTAGACGTCTTTCTGATACCAGCAAGAATATTTATAACAATTGTTTTTCCTTAGACCTCAATGCGAATGTTTGGTAAAAGACAATTACTTTCTATCCGACCTATGGATGCATGTCTCACACCGATATAGACAACAATGTTGGATTGTGAATTTCATAAAGACAGAACACGTACTGCATTGCATGTCAGAGAGATAACTCTTATGACACAAATCATTTGTAAGCGTTATCCAGTCCAAACGGTCCCTTTTCAATGATACCGATACCTTTTCAATGATAGGTATCACATTTTTAAAACATTTATGAACATACAAAATATGATGTAGGTATCAATTAACATTATCTCACGTGTCTACCAAGAAAATCGATTTTAATAAAGCCTGATAGAAACTTCAAATCTTACATACCGCACCAAACAAAGCTCGTTTTGTTTATTTCTGAATACAGTGTTCCATTAACATTAAGCTCCGTACAGATGGAGTTGTACAATTGGCACCGTTAAACGAATAGCTAACATTTTTCAATAATCTGTGACTCGGGACTGTACAAGTCTCATTTGTCAAAATTTACCAAGCTATGCGGTAGATCAGTGTGTATGTTAATGTCAATGAACTTTTTCAACAGCTGTTTTGACATTTGTGTTTAACTAACAAACTAGGTTTTGGGAACAAAATTGTTTTATATATGAGTTGTGTTTTATTTATATCAACGCGTATATAACTTCACATATTTGATATGAGATAATCACCTTATATCAGATAATGTAGTAACTAGACCAAAGGTCAAATTAATGATTAGTATGCGTAGCTTCTACTTCAAAAAGAAGAATTAATTTAAAGCAAAGAACGTTTTGCTTGTTTGGTACATACAGACCTTAACATAAGTGATAGGTAGGTATGACAACATGATATTATGAAGTATAAGCTTTCGACACTTTACACTAACTGCAAGTACACGATATCACTAACCCCCAGTCACTAACACCCCTATCTTCTCTGTAACACAAATAGAAAGCTTCTCTCCTTTAGGTAGTGAATAAAATTCAAGTAGTATGCCAATCTGTTACGATGTATAGTAGATCACACTTTCTACGCATATATGATGGATTTGGGATAAAATCTGGACAATCAAATGCAGCAACATGGCAGGATAAACAGTAAGTATAGCCAGGTAAATGGATTTAAACAGATGGAAAGTGTGCCTCTAAAAGAACGATTTTGCTTATGATAAAGGAATCGAAAGAGACAAACGTAATATAGTTACCACTAAGAGAAAGTGCGATAACTTTACCTTAGATAAATATATGGAGGCAGTGACCCATGGGTCCAAGGACAGTCCCAAGGCACCAATACTATAAAATCCATAACAGGCACAAAACGTAGGCGAAGCATTGCGCATTGCGCATTCCCACATGAAATAAAAGGGCAAATAATTTACATAATATAGATGTATTTCTTTTATATTTTATCTACACATGAAGTTAACAGTATTGGTCTTAAGTTAGGCACAGAGATACCCAACCAAAGAAAAGCTAAGTATCAATCTTAATCATTTTACATTTTACTGTGTGAAATTATTAAATCACCTGTACTTATATTTGCAACTAGAATGCGCGGTAGTATAATATTAAGCAATAAATATTATTTTTACGTTTACAAACATATGCTTAAAATGTGACGTTTTATTTCTTTAAATGACATATTGCGTAAGTGAGGGAATCAAAGGATATACATAGGTTGTAGTGTATTCATTTCCTCCAAAACATTATTCATGTAATATTAATTATTTCATGAAAACATCTATTAATATTCATGCAATCAAATATATAAAAAGAATATTAATAACGTGAGAACATAAAATTCAGACTTCTGGGATATTTGATTAATGTGGTAACCACTCAGAAAAGTTTTGCCTTATATTACAAAATATAAAACGAAACAGACAAAAATGATTAGAATTAAGTGAAAGGTAATAGTGTGTTAAAAGTGGACACATAAAAGAGTCAATAGAAAATGCTGACTTAATGAAGCTGCTCCTAATGATATTTCATCTGCTTCTAGAAACAGGAATTCCACCAAACTCATTTTTTAAAATAAACATGAGGTCAAGAAAGCGTACAAAAAGAAAGAGACAAATACTGCAGGACAATACAAATAAAAGTATAAAGGACTACCATATCTTTAATGAATGACCAAAAGTTACTCATACCAGGATATCCTATAATACAAAGAGATCTACAACAAATGAGCACCTTCCATTGAACCCTACAGTGTTATCGACTTTTATTTATGGCATGCCTTAAAGAACAAGACATTTGCTTTTTAAAACATGTTTTATCATAAGTGTCTGGTAAAATAGTATACATTTGGCCAAAATGACCAAAATTATATTAAATAACTTAATTTGTTGCAAGTATGCCAATCTTGGAGTTGCCAAAGCTGACATAAAGCCAGCAGCCCAAACAACTCTGTTTGCCATGGATATATTAATATATAAAAATAACTTCCAAAGACATCATGTGTTACTTTCTTAAGATTTTATACATTTTATAGTTAAATGACTGCTCAGTTTAAATTTGTCTTACAACATCATACAAGAACAGTTTATAAGTGGTTAACACCTATATCGTTTCTATGGATACACTGCGATGCTCTTTTTTCCATAGACCTCAATGCTATTGTTTGGTCAAATAAATATACGTTTGATCCGGCAGCACATGCCTGTCACAAATTGTCATCGTTAACAATGTTAGATTGTGAATAACACAAGATAGAACCAGGCACTCCATTGATCTGAAGAGAAGTAACTCTGATGGAACTGAAAATACATTAACGTTTTCCAGTCCCTTATCCAGTCCCTTATCTAGTCACAACAGATGCATTTTCAATGATCTGTACTACATTCTTAAAAAGTCATACAAGATCAAATCCATCTAGAACATGATAGATGTGGCCAATACTAGAAAACGGGAGTTGAAACGCACATGTCATGCGAATTTGATCAATAAAGCAGATTTATCAAGGCAGGCAAATCCCCACATATATCAACAACATCATTATTTTATTGAACATAATTAAAGCATGTTAAAGAGTGAAGCACTTACAGTTTGGACATGATTCACCATTCGTAAATGTTGAACAGCTTATAGTATCTAGCAATATTTCGTTTCTAATTGTCTACTTTCTCCACATATATTCACAACTCATTTTGCATGAATCAGTTCATCTGTGCCTAATTGTCGAACCTCATGATTTAACACCAAATTTCGATATGCCTATTAACAACGTTTTGCAACGAAATGGTTCACGTAGTCATTTTTCTATATTGTAACGCATCTATCGCCATTATGTCTGATAGTTCTTTAACATAAACTAACTGAACTTTTTTGTAAGAGACTATATGTGAAATCAATTTTGTTTTATTAAAATGTGCATGTTACTTTCTCCATATCAGCTTGAACAGGCATACACATATAGCGTGCCAGTATGTTAATAAATTTACTGTTTTTGTTTTGAGGATTACAATTTAATATCTGTACGATTCTGATAAATTTTCCTCAGTGTAAAGACAAAATATATCACGTGATTTTTTTTATGACGATAATAAGTTTTATTGATGACTTTTCCGAATTGGTCTGAACGATTGCTTAAATAACTGGATTAAATTTGCATGATATGGCGAGCTTTCACATATGTTGTAACTTACTACCATCTAATTTATGTCTGATAAGGACGAATGGATGGATGACGGAAAGGATGAATTGATGTACTGGCGGCAGGGGAGCTATTCATTTAGTGATGTTAATATTATACAGGGACTATTTTTCTAAGAGTTCAGAAACTGACCATCGAGAAGTCAAGCAAAGACAAAGATGTGTCTCTTAAAGAAATTTATTTTAAAACAATTCCTTCAAAAAAACAGTAATATTTACTATAGAGTACAAACTGAAGATATATATCAGAATATACCATCGTTCAGCCAGATCAGCAGAAGAGACATATCACTTTACTGCTTCAATTTACTCATTTATTCAAATACGAATGCAGGATTCAAATGGTTCTTAATCGGTAAAGCGGGTCTTATTTCATATACCTCCTACTACATCTGTGTTACCTTCAGACATGAAGGGATTTTGTATATTTCTCTTTGACAGGGTAGCTAGCAATATTTAAGAAAAGAGGTCAACATATATCTGGTTTTGTCGCTTTGTAACACTTAACATTTTTGCTTTTTAGAACAATATATTTCATCGGTTACATAAAGAATTTCAGAAACATATTCCACTGCCAGTTTGTCATAAACATGCCTCAAATCATCCCTCTACTTCCTGCCTTGAGGTTATATAGATTATCCCTTTTTTCCAGTTTCCAAAAATGTTCAGTAAGTGAACAGTCATTGTACAAAGTCTCAATTTTTCCCACTTACCCATTAGAGAAGGTAGATTTATTACAATTACTTAAATTAATCTTATTTTAAAAAATTGGTTTGTTGCAATATGTCTATGAAGAAATCTAAACTTAAAGCTAACCACATTTGTATTTTTGGACAACGTTTAGCACAAAAAAAGAGTCAGAACAATATTTCAATCTAATTGCACACCTAACTGACTGGACCAAGTTCCGTATTTAACTTTCGGTTTCTGTGTCTTGTTCTTATCAAAGCTAAATAAATACAATATATCATTGTTTCTTACATACCATACATAGGGGTAACACGGTACAGAGGTAAATTATCTTGCAATGTATGACTCTAAATGATAGTTATAAAAGACCCAACACATCATTGCTAAAATAATGAAAAATACAATGTAATTCAAGATCAAAGAAATATATCAGATCTAGTTTGCAATAGGTGTGATGATTTTGCAGACCAACTAAGAAAGGCATCATCCTTGCATTTAAAAATATATAAGTGATATTACCACAGACTTTGCAATGTGCTACCCATGTCGTCACGATATATAGGATACATTCTATCATTTACAAACACTGACACATTACAATGTAATTGTTATGATAGTGAAATATTTTATATTTTTATATGCACAATGGTACTACGAATAAAATATAGAAGATCATGTGTAAATCCTGATTTTATATTTAATATTTATGTTTTGGACATAATGTAGCAAAGCTGAACGTGCTAACCTAACATGGATCTTAAAGTATTTAATGCCTGCCTGAACGATGGTTCAGGGATCAGTTTACGCGTGCAGTTTTTACTGGAAATCCTTCACCCATCATTTTATACAACACAAAACGTCTCCTGCCAAAGTGAATTCTAATGTTCAAAGCACTGGAGAAAAACCAATATATAACAGTGTCAGTTCTGATATTGGCAACATCTGACCGACATTGATTAACATCATGCTTACGATGACTGGAATCAAGCAACGAGGAACAAATTTGTCTTAGATTACTAGTTCTGAATGTCTATGCAAGGGACATGTTATTGACTAGAAAACAATTAATTTATCTTGAATTTCCATCCAATTAGTATTCATTTATTAAAATGATTTGATTTAGGAAACATCTGATCGCTTGCGCTATTTGGGAAAAACAGTAGCATATTCCAAGTCGTTCGACATTTGTGTGATTCTGTGTGTGCAGAGAGTAAGTGGTCGTTTCAAACATGATATGCGGACATTCAGTTCTTTTTCTGTAGCACACGATCTGTTGCGATTTCAATCTCATGCAACATTAAGGTTGACGAGAAACTAAAAGTCTCCTATTTGCAACACTGAATAACCGTACTTATTGAAATGGCAGCATGTTTCCTCAATTGCTGTGGGCCGTTTGCTATTAATACCTATTCTGTAAGTTATTATTATTAGTATTAATATGGAGATCTTTCACGGTTTTCTGTGTTAAAACCGTTACCGTGGAAGGTAGGAAGAGTTCGATGACGTTGGTTCACAATCTTTTCAGAGTGATCTGTCAAATGTTTTAACACCACGAACTACTTTAGTGTTATATTAAAATAAAAGACAATCTTTCTTTATTTCAATTTTCAGGGTCTATTTATTTCAAATACGATGTGAATATATTTGAAACATGAATATTATAGGTGTTTTCAGTACACATATGGAGATACATTAAACGCTACTCAGATTAAAAGTAAATTGTTCTAATTATCCATAATTAGAGAAATAGAATGAATAACATAGTTCCACGGAGACTTCAAGATCTAATTATAGCTATTGGATTATTATTTACATCCTTGACAAATCATTTTTTTCATTATCCTGCAGACACCATAAACATTATAGTAGATGAACAGTTCCATCTCAGAACGATTCATCGCAAAATAAGAGAAATATCATAGCCAGTAACTACTTTGTTTAAATTCAATAAACTGTGTTCATAGTGGTAACACATCGGTTGTGGAGCAATAATTTTTTATTAATTTAATTTGATATTTAATTAACACTGTATAAATTCATGTGAAAACATATTTGTTCTAGTGCACAATTATATGTGATGTCTCAACATATCTTCGCCAACTTGTATATTGGAATCTGAAATATGACCCAAAAAATGTAACTCATGTGGTATGCAAAAACACGACGATCAAGAGGTACCGAAGGAAGATATGGCAGTTTGAAAGATGATGACTGAGAAAATATGCACACTTGCTCTGTAGTATAAGTGAGAGCAAATTAATATGGGTAACGTTGACTATTTATAATAAATTACTTAAAAATGTGATTAAAGTGTTTTAGCGAAAACCTATGAACAGGAAATCTAAATTTGTTAAGAAATTTTGCATTTAGTGAAAAATTCGTTTCCATGTGATATTGTCCAATTTACAGTTTAAATCATCTTGAACATATTAAATAGCAATGACGAAAACAGAACACCTCTCTCCAATCAATTATCTGCGTGGACGGAATTGTGTTGTGTGTATCCCTAACCCTATCAGTACAAATCTTACACATTCCAATTAACTACGGAATGAAATATTTATATATGAATACTGACCATGACCCTACTAAAAACGGTAATAGCGTCTAAAACAGAATGCAAACACGTGGTCACTATTTTCAGCATAGTAGTCGTCAGTGTCTTAAAAACAAGGCAGAGATATGTTGAATACTGTTTGTTGCATCCATTTTAAACAATCTGAATATTTTACGGCAAACATTTGTACTATTATTTAGTCAAATATATTGGGAACGATTTTTCGGGGAGCAATATGTCAAACATTATATTTCTCTAAATGTTAGCTATGTTACTATTTTCTAGTTGGGATGATCATAACCTTTGTCAAATTGTTTTGAATAAGGTTTTTGTAGTGTTATGTAAATAGCCTCATCAAGGGCTGTACAATTTCCAAAGGGGGGGATCCGTTGAATACCGTACACCACAGTCTGACTGAAAACGTAGGTAAATTCAGCTGCTTTGATATTTGTATGAGTTGGTGGATTACTCGCTTCCGATTTAATTTTGGATAAACCATCCGAAATAACCTTCTATTTTTAAGATAATTTCTTTTCGGGTCGTGAGGTAGGTGGTGGGCGTTAATTAGAAGGAGGCTTCTATTAAAACAAATAACATCGTAGTATAAATTGCTTCCAGAATCTAATTTAGCCTAAAGTCTTACATTTGTCTGCAAGGATGTTTACTCATTTCTTCCATTATTCCTTCTTATACTGTTTAAGGACATAAATAAATTGAACTCCATTGAGTTGCATTAATTCAATATGACCCTCATGTCTGCCACGGAGGTGGCGATCGTGAATAGGTGGCTAATGTGGTTCAATGCTTTATGGTGGATACCTCCCAATATGTGGCAGATATGGCCCTTATAGAAGAGTTGGATATGAAGGATATGGCTCTACTTGGGTTGGAGTCGGTAAATGTGGTAGATTTGGTGGAATCGGAAGATTCGGGCAGCATTTAGGGAGTGATAGCTGCGGTAGAACTAAACTTCTGTATTGCTGATATGTTTTTGTTTACTTTTTATATTTATTATTTTTGAGACAATAACCATTATGTACGTTTTAGACAATATTACTTTTTCATTGCAGTTCGTACAGATTTGTGATATTTGAACTTATTATGGTGTCATACAAACTTAAGGCTAAATTGAGCAGAATTATACAACGAGGCTTCAAAATGTTACATATTTAGTTGGAACGAAAAAGAAACTTATTCACGAAAAAGAAGCCGTATGTAATATAATGTTAAGCGCGGTCGCAACATGTAAAGGTATCATTAGCTCAAAAGGTTCCGAACCATTAGTTGTTGGCTTTTTGTTTTCCATTCACCCTAGCATAGCACAAACGTATATAAGACATTAAATCAGCCAGGTAAGCAGCACAATATTTAAGAGGTGATTTTTCACACCTCTTTATCAATCTATTAGCTTGTCATATTTGGTATTGGGTTTGCTGTTTCGTTTTTTTCTGTTTCATAAGCAAAGATAATATGTAATAATGCTACACAGCAATTCGAAATCTGGTTCCTGGTACGGATTATAAACAAACCTTCACTTTCAATAACAGAATAACTAAACTTAGCAGTGTGGATTACATGAGTTGGTTGTCGGATTTCCTACTGGCATATACCATCCAAACGTATATTATGGTTATCGATATCATTCTACTAACTGGATGTTTATTTCCAGAAGCAAACACGTCTGTCAGAACACCAAATCCTTTCATCCGAGGCAATTCGAGAAAAAAAGACAAATTTTCTAATGGGACAGAAAAACATAAAACTGCACACCAAGGTTTTGAACAGTCACTGCCTGTTTTTGTAATGCTTTGTACAGTCGTTATTGCAACAAAGATATCAGGTAGTGTTGGATAATAGATAACATGTTCAGCTGATGAAATGTTATATATGGCAGACAAAGACTTACTTCAAGAAGGGGACTGGTCTGAAAAATGAAAGTATGAAATGCCATGTATTTCTAGCTGTCTCTTCGTCTTTTCGTTTGTACAACTCAAGTATTTAACGTAAACAAGAGACAGTGGTGATTGGAATTACGTCTTCAAACTGTTAAATACATTAATATACGAAATGACTAGCAAGAAGTCACTGCCACCTTATACATAGTTCGATTATTTAATGAGCAAATGAATGGGTAAGTCACATCCAGAAAAATTGGATACATTAGAGATAAAATCAAAAGTACGTTGTATTACCAAGTGCTTTCCAAGCAACACGATGGGCAGTTTGCATTCTAAAGTGAAAGAACATTGCATGACAGCACATGAAATCAATACTTAACCGCGTTTGTATCGTTCCAGGTATAATTTATTCTGTATTAAGTGTTAGCTTCAGAGCCGTCAAGCATATAGATATAAAATATCCCATGAAAACGTACGAATATCAAAATACCGTACAACATGCTTGAGACCAATTATATCTTAGCATCTCTGAAGGAGACAATTTACAGATATATTTTTTTCATTTTGAAATGCGTCATTTTATTTACAAATGTACGCTGCAGATGAATTTCTTTGATAAACTTTGACGAAATAGCCATCTGGCATTTAACTTTCGGTCAAATTCAGTTTCAGATTTATATTAATAGATCTCACATATTTCCTTGTAATGTAATTCGATGGTGAACAAGATACAATTGAAAATGAAGAAGGGCTATCAATCTACTCAGAAAGGTTATATGGCACAAGAGAAACCGTGACCTCAGAGTTGAATCTGAAATATAAATAGAAACCTGTTGGGAAGAATTTAATAACAACAAAGGGGAACGTTTCAAGAAAAATGATATTTAATAAAATTGAACAGTACCGAAATCACAACAGCTAATCTGTGTCATCCGCGGAAATGTTACACTAAAACTCTATAGAAGATATAATACGGAACAAACTTAATGGGCAGCAATATATTGTTACGTGATTAAACAGTAACACAGAACAAGTGAAAACAACAAGCATTTTCAAATTTAACAAATAATTTATTCTCCTGCAAAATTATGTAAACATAAAAAGGAGAAGTGCTTACGGTTTCAAGAATCAAATTTAAAAATAATCTATGAATAGTCCACGAATTAAATTGCAAAAGTCCTTGTAATACATGTTCTAATAATTTCAAGTTCGAAACTGCTGAAAAATTCAAGATGGATGAAAATGACGTATGCTGTACTCAGTACTATGCTTATCTACAGTTCCTTATAGAAATACAAATAATGGCACTCCGGTATTAGAAATTCAAATTAAATTTGTAAGCAATGTCTTTCCAAAATTTCTGTGCGAATACTCCTCAAAATATTTTCAGAGAAAATAGAATTAATTCTTATGAAATCCAACTGATCTGAAGAAAATTATAACTTAAAATCTGGCTAACACAAAATAACTTGGCATCAGTGTAAAAAGCCCAAAACTGAGAAATCTCTATCAAAGTATCTCCATTAAAACTAACAAATGCGCGTAATGGAAAAACCAGAATTTCTAAATCGAAACGGGGGTTACGTGAAAATTACATTGACGGCAACCAATCATTTTACTCCAAGAAATAAAAAAATAAAAAATCTTGTTTACATCTTAAATCATGTAGTCCCATCATGACCTTGCAAAGAACCAATCATTTTTTAAACAAATATAACTTGTCTATGAAAGTAGCTACAAGTTCTGAAACAAGGTCAGAATTTAGATCAACACCTGGTGTTTATAAACTAACAGTCAAGGTCAAACAATTTTCTGAAAAAGTATCATCTCTAGGGAATACATTTGCATTATAATAGCATATAATAGAATAATTTGTTTGTTTTTTGTAAAAAGACAAAGAATTAACTTAAAATAAATAAGAATTAAATCAGATATACGTATCAATATCGGCACCAATACCGTATACTGGACAATTTCAACCGTTTAAAATCATTGTGGTTATGCAGCAAAGGTTCGAATTATTAATATATGTGTCACATTGCAGCTTATCCAGTTCAAAGTATACAATCTGTACTCATTGTTCCATATATTAGTCCTAACCAATCTGACCATCACATTTATGCCACAATGATGTATCTCTGGGCAAGGCACTTTATTCTTGTTTCCTCAGCACTAAATAACATTCGTGTGCTGCTTTATTGGTAAATGACCAAGCGTACCTCTGATGTCAGAACAACATTAAAATCCTCGCGATAGCTAAGGTGGGTGACAACAAGATGTGTGTGCCTGATTTCTATCGCCATCATAAATATAAACAAAATTATCTATCCAGCCAAAGGACACTCGAAAAGTGTACGTTCAGCGTTTCCGAGTGCATACAAAGTGTTTGAGAGGGTGAGACATGGAGGAAGAGAATGTGATTATTTGTATAATAATCTCAGCAAACAAAGAACGTTGGTTGTTTTCTACAAACGAATTCTAATGAATTATTACGCACTAACACAGATATAACGATGTTAGAAGTTAAATTGCAATTTCCGTCTGACAACAATTCATTGGTTATGCATATTCCTCAAAGTTTCTATTTAAATATATTTTCGATGATTTGTTTGATTTAAATAATACAACGTATACATACATAAGTATGGTGACTCTTCAAAATAATTGAACGACTATTTTAAAGCAAGAATAGGGCACATTTCAGAGAAGAACACGAGTAAAAATATTCATCTAGTCAATAACGAAGTCAAACGTTTGCAACATTTAGTTACTTTCAAGTCAAATATTTGTATTCCGCCTAAATCAAGCAGTTAAGTAACTTATACATGTATACCTTGAATTTACAAAACAATCGTTATATGGTATAATACGTTACAAAACAATTACTGAATAAAGTTATTGTATTATAAGAGTTTAAGTAACCTAATGCACATTGTTTTATAACACTTTCATACACTTTTATTTAATACATAGAACAGAAAGCCCTGAAAACCGAAACCAAACACCAAACCAAGATACGAATACATTGTAAACGAGGCCTGAAAACCACATTATAAATATTTCCTTGATCCACTGGCTGACTTTATGCGTTTTGTAGGTTCATTTTATTTTACTGTTAATAGAGACAAAAACAAATAGTGGCCGAGAATAGGTTTAGCTACTGGCACATATTCAAGCTAGGAGCGTCTTTACTTATAAGTACACAGAAACTTCGTCTTTAATAAGTGGGCTGTTTAATACGAAATTTGTATAGTTTTACAGAATTGGTGGAACTAATATGCCCAGATTACAAGTTGGGACATTAATCAAAAAAATACGAATATATAGAAACTGTAATAAACACCATAACATAATTTACATATTGAATGTGTAGATAAAACATATCAAAACACTTTAATTTCTTACTTTTCTCATTGTCTGGAAAATGCTGAAATATTTAAGCATTCGTCTCGAAATTGTCTTGTTATTATAAAATTGAACATTGAATGTGATAATATAATATATTTCCTTTTGTATAATCTAACATTGATAACCATCCCGATTTCAATATCTGTTTAAAGCTCATTTGCTATCGAATGAAGTCACAAAAGATGTGTTTTTAATGCATCCAAACAATGCCACTGACTTATAGTGCCTATCAGAAAGTTACAAAGAATTGCATAAAAACGTATTTCATATGTTTTGATATTAGTACAGAAGCTATATAATTAGTTATATTTTCATAATTAATGTGAATATTATTATCTTGCCTAAGTGATAAATTATACATTGTTTCGTCTAATGTAGTCCTCTATACACTTAACTTCGAAAAATGTTTTAGTCATCATTTTTACCATTATTCTTGAACTTGGCCTCTTTATGATAAAATAATACACATTTTCAAAGATGGTCTAAATCTTCCACAAAATACGAATAAACGTATAACAATTCCTTTCTGATATTTGAATATGTAATCATTTAAAACAATGACGTTTATAATAAACGTCAATGTGATTGAAAGACGTATTATACGTAAAGCCACTTGTGGCAAACTATTATTGCAATTTATGACGTTTGAATTCATGTCGTGCATGTAATTGCCTTTTTTCTTTTTCTTGGATTGTAAAAAAATGGATAAAAGAATAAATGAATGATATAAGGTAAGAGTCTTTGAGTTATGATTTTAAAATAAGAACGTACACTCACGCACTCATACACAGACACGTACTATAAGGGTAAAATGGGTGGGGGTTTTTTTGAGTTATTGGCAAATTGAAATTGTATTTCTTTTCGAGAAATGTGGGTGGCCCTGAAAAGGGCCTTTCTTCTCTTTATGATGTAGGGGTGAGTTTAACCAATCAACTTTAACTGCCTTATGCCTTTGCCACGGCCAAGGCCTACTTCTGAACTGCGTAATGTTGATGATTGGGTTGAAATCACTAAGGGTGGTACGGTAGGTTTAGTCACAGGGTTGACTTGTTTAGCTCGGGAAGGTCGTATTCTCTTTGGTCGTGATAAAGAAGTCTGATACATTTGTTTCAGACTTCTTAACTCCGCTAAAATGTCCAACAGTACCGTGACCGTTTGATTTTCACCCTCTTGTTTCTTTGCTGCTACTTCTTCTTGCTGTTGCTGCTGTTGTTTTTTTCTTACCTCTTCTTCTTGCTGCTGTTGCTGTAGGAGAAAAACTTGTTCGGCTTCCTTTTGTCGTTGCATAAATTTCTCCAATTCTTCTTTCTGTCTCTGTCTAAAATTCTCCACTTGCGGTAATGAAGAAGGTAACACAGGTTCCGGAACAAATTCTTGCGAGGAGAGAAAATCCACAAAATCCCAATTCACCTCTTCTGAAAGTAAGTCCGGGTTCCCTTGGGCGGTCTTCCCTGCTGGTGCACCCCATTGGATCGTTTTCTGAGTTTCCGTCATGTTGAATCACTGTCGCATAGATTGACTGCACACAAGCGCTAGCGAATCTATATTGACTACGTGACGTCACAGACTGCTCTCTTCGGATTGGATGCGGGCTGACTGAATTCTGTAACGCGTGTTCGGATTGGTGAATGAACTCAATCCGTTTCAATCCTTTCTGTCCCTATAAATAAGCGCAGTTCACTGCATTGATTCACCTATTCTCGGAGCCTCAACATGTGGACCGACGTTGAATCTTCAACCCTTGTGTCAACAATGATGTTCAGGACGGACATGCTCATGTATGTCCGATCCAAGTGGACCGTTGTCCACAGGACCAGCAGCAGCCTGTGGATAAGAAGAGTCTATATAGAGAGACAAGGTTGCCTCAAGAGGACTCTGATGTATGGCCCTGCTGTAAGACGAAGTTTGAGGACAAGAAGATGTCGCAAATGCCCTTTATGTTAAGGGCATATTAACATAAACCAAAGGCCCTTTTCAGGGCCCCCATATTTCTCGAAAAGAGATAGCCTTTGAATTGCCTACCCCTTTTAAAAAAAAAAAATAGAGACCCTCCCTGTTTCAATTTTACATAGACCCTATACAGTCCCAGGGGTTTTTGGCCATGTTAAATTTACATAGACCCTATATTGTCCCAGGGTTTTTGGCCATGTTAATTCCCATAGACCCTATATTGTCCCACGATTTTTGGCCATGTTAATTCCCATAGACCCTATATTGTCCCACGATTTTTGGCCATGTTAATTCCCATAGACCCTATATTGTCCCACGATTTTTCTCCATGTTAAATTTACATAGACCCTATATGTTCCCAAGGGTGTTTTTAATGATAAGTCCCATAGACCCTATAGGATCCCCATTCACTACTAACGGCAATGGAAGATGCACGTATCAAGGTTATGAAGATTGTTAAATTCACAAGCGATACAGAGTCAAATATATCAAAACTTTCATATTGCATTTTCTTACATTTCTACTATCACAGATCGATTTAGACTGATGCGAAACCTATCAATTTATATAAAATTTGTCAAAATCGGGGTTTATTTACTATTGTTATGAGTTATTCACCTGTATGGAAAACGATCGTATAGGAAGACATTAGGCGAAATGACAGACAAAGGAAGATATACTTAATAAGATACATACACATACTATTTACAGTTGTACGGCTTTAATTATATGCTTTAGATATATAGCAATAGCATCGAAATATGTAGTACGATCGCAAAACGGCAATGGTAGATTCACGTAGCAAGGATATGCAGATCGGTAAAGTCGCACCCGATATTCAGTAAAAAGAACAAAACCTTCTATTTTGCATTTTCACACATGTCTATTGGCACAGATCGATTTAGTATGATTAGAAACATATCAATTAAAATCAAATTTGTCATCTGATATCAAATGTGTCAAAACCGTTGTTTTTGCGATTGTTATGACTTATTCGCCCATATGAAAAACTTTCGTATAGGTCGGATCTAGGCGCACGGACAGACAAATAAAGACGTGCTTATTAAGATATATACACACATTTTATAATATTGTATAGTTTTAATTCTATACTTCAGATCTCTAATATTAGCATCGAAGTATGTGCTACAATCACAAAACGGGAAGGGTGTATTAAAGTAGCAAGCATATGAAGATCGGTAAAGTCGCACCCGATATTCCGTAAAAAGTGGAACTTTTTTATTTTGTATTTTCACACACGTCTATTGGCACAAATCGATTTAGGCAGATGAGAACCTATATATTAATATGAAATTTGTCAAAAGCTGTGTTTGTTTACTATTGGTATAAATTATTCACCTATATGGAAACCGTTCGGATAGGAAGGCATCGGGTGCACAAACCGACATATGAAACCGTACTTAATAAGATACATACACATATTATTTAATGTTGTACATCTTAAATTATATGCTTCAAATCTATAGTATTAGCATCCAAGTATGTGCTACTATCGCAAAACGGGAAGGGTAGATGCACATATCAAGGATATGAAGATCGGTAAAGTCGCAAGCAATAATGAGTCATAAATACCAACTTTTTTATTATTAATTTTCTCGACTTTTTTTGGCACAGATCGATTTAAACTGATGAGAAACCTATACATTGATATTATATATGTCGAAATATATGGTTGTTTAAGATTGGTACAACTAATTTACCTATATGGAAAATCTTTGTGTTGGAAGGTATTTGGCGCACGGAAAGACAAATGAAGACGTACTTAATAATATATGTAAACATGTTATATGCTGTTGTTTAGCTTTAATTTTATGCTTGAAATCAGTAGTATTAGCATCGAAGTATGTTGTAACCCCCCTCCCCTTAGTACGCTACTGCAAGCAGACTTTGTCAAATGCTAAGAGACACTAATTGCTCGAAAATTATAATTTAAAAAATATTTATGTATTTATGGACTCGTATATTATAACCTTATAATGCGCCTTCATTTTCCATCAGGTAGGTCTCCAGGTCGAGTTGTCATGAAAAACAGGAACCAGTATCGTACATTCTTTACTAAGCGACTTCTCCGATGGTGCAATGTGTCTGTAGAGCGTCCGCCTCGGATGCGAGGGGTCGCGTATTCAAACCCGGGCCGAATCATACTAAAGACATAAAAATGGTACTAGCAGCTGCCTCTTTTGGTGCCGATCATTAAGAGGTTAGTGTTCGGATTAGTCGGCCTGGTGTCAGGATAGTGTGACTGGGTGGGACAAGTTTGTCTTATGTCCGCTAAAATGCAAAAGCCTACTGAACCAAGTCGAACAGGTTACGTATTATACAACTTATTTTCGAGGTTTCAGCGCCCCCCCCCCCCCCCCCTTAAATGCGTACATATATTATCAGTATACCTCCATGCTCAAGCCTATGCATTTGGGTTACCCCCCCTCACCCCTCTATGCGTACATACTAAATGGACGGCCCCTAACCATTCATGAGATGGTATTGATTCAAATTTACGAGTGCGATTGTGATGTACGCATTTCCCTACACAAACACGGGATGGTATTATTCAACCGTACATGTCCACAAAACTATATATATTTATAGATATATGTATACAACCATGGTACATCAATTAGGTATCTAATTACATAATGACAGTGTAGTGGTTAGCAAATTTGAGAAATATACTTTTTTATTCAGACACTATGCCAAAAGGAAAGAACTAACTTACAGTTTACGCTGAACTAAATTAAATTTACTATTTTTGTTTCCAGCATGGTCGGAATATGTTTACATGTTTCATATTAGGAAACAATTTGCATTATGGCTAAGTATATCTAAGAAGGAAATAAGATGTTCTTACAAACTCTTATTTTGTTGGTGTATTGGTTACCTCTCAACATATGAACCATTCTTTGCCATCTCACGATTATAATCCGTATGTACTTAAGCGTTGTCTCATTTGTAGTGTTAATTTTTAAATGTATACTTTGCTTGTAAAATGATCCCACTTTATATAAATGTACAAACACCGCAATCGTGATGTGCTTACAGGAATACATTCTTCTGAGTTCTACTGAAGTCAGTTATTCAGTATAATTTGTAAAACGATATGGACTGATTGATAAAAGTGACTGTTTTCTTTACTTTGGTTTGTCGCAATATTTTTCTAACACAGTACTAATATACACTGGTCACACATGACGCCCCAAAGAAGCAGTTGTAGTTAATTCTTTTTTACCTGTAGTAATGGGATTTTTACAATATATGGCTGTGGCAGATGTACGTCGATTATCAGACAATGGTCGGCTTTTGCACTATTCGCTTATTTCCCTACTTCGAGTGCGGACTGATTGACCGTTAAGCAAAATCTCAATTAATCTCTGCGATTTATGTGCAACGTACGATATTGTCCCCAGTGTTTATTTAATTCCATCATCGTTTAACAAAACTTCTTTTCTTATCCTCTCTAAATCAACTTTTGTTGACCAAAGACAATACATTTTATAAGCAAGGCAGAACGCAAAATCACATTACCCATCCACGAGTACAATGAAAATATGTAAACAAAAATAGTTAATAAAATTCCAAGGTATATATAATATTGTAATATATTTTGGAGTATGCGCATTTGTTTACCGCTCTCCATTTTAAGGATTCCTTATATACTTGCTTGAATATGGGAAGTCGGTGCTGGGATTATAGTCTTTAGACCAAAATAATTAGCCAATTACTAGGGGCAAACGTTGCGGAGTGAAGTGTAAGTGAGTTTCAAGATGACATGGTTTACTTTTGGTGAATTCAGGTAAGAGCCGCATGAGTATCCCTGTCACTCAGTAGTCCCTATTCAAATCTAATTGCGTGAATTGATCGTGTGACTCCAGGTGCAGTATTTATGACTGGAGATTGGTAAATTATACAATGGAATCAACAGAAAAGGACTGTTCCGCCGTCGGCGGGCGCCATTTATTGTTGCTGTGGTGGTAAATATGTTACAAAGTTACAGGCGAAATGAAGCTAAAAATCATGATTTAAAAGGCCTAAGGTGGCGTAGTAAAAACGGTTCCCTGTATTAGGTTGTTGAGTTGTATAGTTTCACGGCGTGAAATACTGGCGGTAAGTTACGGAAAGTTAACGAAGAGAAGCTTTGCAGTTGTGACATTGACATACAATTGGGAAGTTGGGATTTGTGGTCATGTATTAATTAGAGTAACATTACTGATAGATTGGACGCGTTGGACTTTCCAGTTTGCAGAAGTAGTTGTACAGGATTCCTTTGAATCGGGGAAACCTATGACTCGTAGCGGGATTCGCGCAAGGGCTTGACATCGCTCGGTCAAGAAACCCATTTGGTTGATACAATATTTCTTGCGTGAGCATAATGCAAATATGTATACTGGCTTGCACTGTTTTCAGCTATGATGTACGATGTTAAGATCTCAGTCGGTCAGGATATTCTTTAACAACGGTATCTTTTATCCTAACACGTCTTTCAATACGGTACCATTTACCCCTTGCAATAAAGTATATCAGTTGGAGGTTGAGGATGAACTAATCGATATTGAATTTCTCTAAGTACTGTTTGGTCAATGTTCGGATCTCATTATCTTGTTATTGCAAAAAATATATATTGGTTATAATCAATTACACCTTTAGTTTTATGATTATTTAGACATTCTATATAAATCCAGCATGGTATCAGTTAATATTTCGACGATATTGCTATATGTGACCAGTACATTTGAACATGTATGATTATAAACAGTAAAATTAGGCATTTAAACTGTAGGAAAAAAAATTCTACTGAAAAATGTTTCATCAGCATAAAAAACTAAGGATTGTCAAATCCGAGACTAGCAATATTTTATAGTACCTATATTTGCTCTTTTCAGGCCAAGTTCTCACGTAATGGCTTGTTTTAGTAGATTGCTTGTTTTTGTGTGGGGTTTTTTTGTGCTCCCACACAAAATGCGCATGCGCGGAATTTATTTTCCGTTGCCATGACGTATAAAAGATACCGGCCATGCACCAACATTTTTCTTTATACATCAGATTTGCATAACATGATTAAAAGTAGTTATACTTGAACAAAAAGAACCAAAAAAACCTATAAAGTGCACAGAAAAAATAATTTAATTTATCGAAATAAAAGTATACATCACTGTTACTTAGATACGATTTTCCACCTATAGAGGACGCCAGCAGGAAATGACGTACATTTATCCCCACAAGACGAAGTACTGGGGGGGGGGGCCGGCACCAGACAGACCCCCCACCCCACTTTTCCAAAAAATTATAGTGTTTTATGTGTATTTATCCCCCCCCCCCATGTGTTCTATGTTCTATATTATGCAAAAGAATTTAGGTCAAAAAAATTTAATTCTCCTTTTTAACGGGGTATTTCTTTTAAAACCTAGTTTTATCTATAGGGTTGTTTTTCCGAATAGGTTTCCATCTTTCCATCACCTGACTTGAAATCCCTTCCCTATACTCTTGGTTGACCTTGGCTAGAGGTCGCCTATATCCCGTGTGTGCCATATATATATATATATATATGCTATAGTTTGTGTATGCTATATTTTGCTTCCATGTTGGGATAGCCTTTATTTTTTCCCAAATCTCCCCAGTAATCTTAGGACCTTATAATCGGATCAAGGAAAGGTTTATTTTTATTTATTTAATATAGTTTTGAATTTTGGCTAAGTAACGGTGTATTATAATTTAATTAAGAAAAAAAAAACTTAATGTGTTCTGTGTGCAAATATATTGTGTCATTATTCACATATTGGATTTGTAAATTGAAATCCGCTGTACTCGAGTTGGAGTCCATACACTTTTTTATTTGCTTGTATTTCTCCCACCTAGAGTTAGGCCGTCTCAAATTATTTATTGGATTTCTGCCAAAATCTCTAAAAATGGTTGTTCTTCCCACACACACACACACACACACATACACACACACAGTGGGGATTTACCGTGCAGTTCGAGAGCTGCACAATTTGAGCAAATAGAATTAGAAGAGAGACTTATTAGATCCTTTGTTTTCGTGTATGTATGTAAAGTTTCCTATATGAGGTGTTTTTCCCGACTCTTTCATAGCCCCATGACGTCATTATCTCGTACTTTTCCAATATAGTTTCTCTGTCCCGATAATTAGGATTTGTGATAGTTTACGTAATATAATTAAAGTCTATTTAATTATTTAATTTTAATTGTAATGGATAATAAAAAGAAACTGAAGCTGTTTAGGAAAATTTATAAGAAATTAAAAGGGTGGCGGCTACAGCAGATTCCAATCCGGGGTGGTGGTATGAGGGCAAGGGTTCACTTTGTGATGGTCCCCTTTAAGGGGAGATTATCCATTGCCCCATCTCCCTCCCCTTCTTTTCACCCTTTGCAGCCCCGTCCCTCCCATTCACAAATCTTCCTAGAAGTTCTTTTTTTCTAATTAATTTGAAAGGATTACAAAAAAATTTGCCTATTCATTTTTTTTATGTTTATGACTTGGTCACACGCCATCATGGTTTTAGTTATGTTATCTGTTATTTTTCCTATTAAAGTTTTGTTAAAGTTGCCGTCTTGATATAAAACTTGGTTTCTTCTGTATTTTTATTTCTTGGATATCTCCATAATTAATTGTATCCTGTCTTGTTTCCTAAACTCGCACTGTGCCATCGCATGATATTTTGTGAAGTTCGCACATTTGCACATGAGATATTTTACATGTATGCATATGTCGTGTAGATATTTGAATATCAAGCTTTGTATTTTTGGAGAGCCGATGTTGGTCCAGTACCTCCAAGGTCTGTCCCAATTAACCGAGATATTTCCTCCCCTACTTTATTTTTAATTTTAGAGGTTAAATTTTCCCTTATCCAATTATATGTTTCCTTAGTTTCAATTCCCCAAAGTTCCTCATGAAAACACTTTATTTTTTTTTTGGGGGGGGGTCATCTGTCTGGTGCCCCCTCCCCCATGATACTTTCGTAACTCATACTAGCGAAAGATTATCATTTGCACTCACATTGCATGTTCTTTAAAATAATGATTTTTTTTTTATTTGCGAGATATCGTCGTATAGTTAACCTGGATACAATATAATCTTGGTCCGTTTGCACCTTGAAACTTATCATGCGTGAATGGCCGGCGCCTTCAAGCAATCTGGTGATATTTTCGTCTCTTTTGCGATATTTTTTTTATCTGACATTAGCGATACACACACAGTAAGGATGCATACGCATGCCGGCATCCGCTACATTTACGGAGTTCGTTGATATATTTTGTTCTGTAAATTTCGCATGATGAAAAAAGAAGGAATACATTATAACAATGCAAGGTTAGTTTCTTTTATTTTATTTTCAATCAAGTGTTTGTTTATTGTACCGTGCCGGGGCGGGGTGGGATGGGGGGGGGGGGGCACAAATTCAACACAAAATTAGTTCCTTTCTTATCTGCATGGAATAATGGAGCAACTATGATTGACGATATTGACTAGTAATAACAAGCTTTCAATTTACGCGCGCACACACGAAGACAACTTGAAAAATAGAAACAAACAATAAAATTAACTGGTAACTTCGCACTTGCTCAAGGCTTTGTAGTTACAATGGGGGGGGGGGGGTCTGTGCTATTATCTGGTTAGGCATGACTATTTCGCAGAAATACAAACAAATCTTTTGAGATGAGCATAAAATGCAATTATTTCTTTTCCTCCATACATTTACGATGCTCTCAAAGGACCCACATATTTAGGTAAAAGTATGACCGTTACCAGGCGTTACCGAGTTGAAAATATGCCGAGTAAACTTACGAATTACGCCACGTACAATGTATAAACAACACTTGGCAACTTTTGTCCGCCCTAGAGGAAAGATTTTACAAGGTGGAAATCACTGACTGTCAGTATCCCTGGAATGACAACCAGTATGACAACTATAACTAGTTTGTGCATCAGTAAATAATCTTGAGTAGCCACTGCACCTGAAATGCGTGCAGTCCATTCATCGAATACCTCCGATTCATTCATTGTATAATACACATTTTACTTACTAAGAATACCCTATCACAGTATAAATGTTTAGTCATAAATCGGGAAAGTTTACAACTGTATATGCATATTTATTTCTATTTTAACCGTACTGTCATAAAAGTACTTCTGTGGAGGCTAGTGTGTATATGTCATGATGAAAGCTTATGTCATTAATAGTTTTCTTTCTTTGCTCTTTACAAAAAATCAAAATAATAAGACTTTCGTTCATCTTTTGTTAGATTTCATATTTTCTTGAGAATTTTTTTAAAAATGTATCTGGAAAGTAAACATAAAAAATACGATAATTTAAAAAATGAAATTTGGGTCTCCATCTAAAGAATTTATATATTCTTAGTTACTACTCAGTAATTTTTAATTATTCATAAATGATTGTAAGATAAATTAGTTTTACAATGTAAAAGTGCGAGTTTGCTCCATTTACAGAAGGGTTTACTTGCTATTCTCTTTGTATAATTCTCCCAGCTTTAAACTACAGATACAGAACATTACATAAGACAGCGAATTTCAGTCTTAACCTAAAGCTCGAGGCTGGAGAAGAGGTCACTAAATTACCGTTTCCATAGTTACACACTGGTCAGATAGAGCAGTCTCCCGCAGGTATCATTCCCTATAGATGAATTAGAGGCCAAGTAAACTGCCTTCATTTCATGAGCTATACTAGTGTAGTATAGATGAAATAAGTTTTAAATTGCAAAAGTTGTCTCTTTTGTAACCAAAGTGCAAATCAATAAAGAAATATAATGACATGTAAAATTACATGAACAGCAATGAAGGATCTTTTCACGAGTGTCGCAAAAGATTGAAACTATTTAACGAATTTCATAAATTTCATTTTAAATAATTTTAAATGTAAGATTATGTTATGTGTATCACATGACAGAAATGATATTCAATAAAAAGCATAAAAATAGGTTACATAATTGACTTTAAATTACATTCGTCATTACACCTTCAATTCATATGTCGTCATGCCGGCATTTGCTGAGTTATTGGGTGTTATTAAACGTATCATATAGTTACGTATGATACTGGAAAATATCATATGGGTATATTAATCTTAAGATGAGCAACATTGGCTCAGTGGTTAGCGTCTCAGACCTGCGACCGAAAGGATGCAGGTTCAACTCCTGCCATCGGATCAAATCCTCGACCTTATTGAAAAATAATGAGATAACAAGTACATTCTACAAAGACATGGAACCTATTACCTCCACTGAAACGTACGAAATGATCATCTAAATTTGCAACTAGTGATCAGGAGAAGTGCGACCTGTTGAACTCGGAAGTTTGATATGTTACACGTTTAAAAAATTATGATAAACAGTTACCGCATTTTGAAGTCAGAAATGAAACTTTTATTTCTGCCATCATTATATATAAACAAGAAATTATAGATGTAGTAACTAGTCTTGACCTAAACAAAACCGCTGGAACCAATCCAATAAGTAATAAACTTGTACAAGTATAGTTGAAGAAATGTATGTTCCATTGCAAATACATTTAAATAAATCACTCCCAGCCAGCGTGTTCCTAACACAGTGCAAGCTAGCGTATGACATACCGATGTATAAGAAAGGAGATAAAACACTACCGTCTAAATGCAGACTAATTGTTGACTTCAGCTAAATTATATACACTATTCATAAGTCCAACCTTAAAATACAAACTATTTTATTTTCATTTTCACACATTTCTGTTGGCACAGATCGATTTAGACTGACGAGAAACCTAACAATTGATATCAAATTTTGCTAAATCGGTGTTTATTACTATTGTAATGACTTATTCACCTGTTTGTTAAACGATCGTATAGAAGACATTAGGAGAAAAGACAGACAAATGAAGACGTACTTAATAAGATACACACACATATTATTTACTGTTGTACAGCTTTAATTATGTTCTTCAAATTTATAGTATTAGCATCGAAATATATGGTACAATCGCAAAACGGCAATGGTAGTTTCACGTACCAAGGATATGAAGATCGGTAATGTCGCACCCGATATTCAGTAAAAAGAACAATCTTTTTTATTTTGCATTTTCACACATGTCTATTGGCAGAGATCGACTTAGAATCATGAGAAACGTATCAATTGATATCAAACTTGTCAACATCGTTGGTTGTTTGCGATTGGTATGACTTATTCGCCTATATGGAAAATATTCGGTTAGGAAGGCACTAAACGCAAGGACGTACAAATGAAGACGTACTTCATAAGACGCATACACATTATTTACCGTTGAACAGCTTTTATTATATGTGTCAGGTTTATAGAATTAGCATCGAAAAAATGTGATACGATCGCAAAACGGGAATGGCAGATGGACGTAGCAAGGATACGATGATCGGTAACGTTGCAAGCGATACTGAGTGAAAAATACCAACTTTCCTATTTTGCATTTTCACCCATTTATATTGGCACAGATCTATTTAGACTGATAAAAATTTATCAACTGATATCAAACGTGTCAAAATCGTTCTTTGCGATTGGTATGATTTATTCGCCCATATGGAAAACTTTCGTATAGGTCAGATGTAGGCACACGGAAAGACAGATAAAGACGTGCTTGATAAGATACATACACATATTTTATAATTATGTACAGCTTTAATTATATGCTTCAGATCTATAGTATTAGCATGGAAGTATGTGCTACCATCGCAGAACGGGAACGGTATATGAACGTAGCAAGGATATGAAGATCAGTAAAGTCGAACCCAATATTCAGTAAAAAGTACACTTTTTTGTATTCTGCATGTTCACACATGTCTGTTGGCACAGATCGAGTTAGACAGATGAGAAACCTATATATTAATATGAAATTTGTCAAAATCGGTGTTTATTTACTATTGGTATGACTTATTCGTGTATATCGAAACCGTTCGTAGAGGAAGGCATTGGGCGCACGAACATACATTATGAAGACGTACTTAATAAGAAGATACATAAACATATTATTTACTGTTGTACAGCTTTAATTATATGCTTCAAATCTATAGTATTAGCATCCAAGTAGGTGCTACCATCCCTAAACGGGAAGGATGGAAGCATCAAGGATACGAAGATTGGTAAAGTCGCAAGCGACAATGAGTCACAAATAGCAACTTTTTTATTATTCATTTTCACACATTTTTTTTAATAATTTTTTTTTTTTTTTTTTTGTTGCACAGATCGATTTAAACTGATGAGAAACCTATAAATTGATATCATATATGTCGAAATCGGTGGTTGTTTACGATTGGTACAACTTATTTACCTATATGGAACATGTTCGTGTAGGAAGGCATTTTGGCGCACGGAAAGACAAATGAAGACGTATTTAATAAGATATATAAACATGTTATGCTGTTGTTTAGTTTTAATTTTATGCTTCAAAATCAGTAGTCAGCATCGAAGTATGTTGTAAACTCCCCCTCCCCTTAGTATGCAGCTGCAAGCACACTTTGTCAAATGCTAAAAGGCACTAACTTTCTTGAAAATTATAATAATCAAAAAAATTCCGGATTCGTATATTATAACGTTATAATGCGCTTTCATTTTCCGTCAGGTAGGTCTCCAGGTCGAGTTGTTATGAACAACAGGAAACAGTATCGTACATTCTTTGCTAAGCGATCGCTCAGGTGGTGCAGTGTCTGTACAGAGCGTCCGCCTTGGATGCGAGAGGTCGCGGATTCAAACCCCTGCCGAATCATACTAAAGACATAAAAATGGTACAAGCAGCTGCCTCTTTTGGCGCCCATCATTAAGATATTGGTGTGAGGATAATGTGATTGGGTGGGACAAAATGCTGTATGTTTGTGGCATGATGCCACATTGCTAGACATCATTATAAACTGTCACAATGCAGACATGGTAGCGATATGATTGCATTTTTTTCTAAAGCTACGTTAAAAATTACACACACACACACACACACACACTTTGCTTGGTTATTTGCTATTTGAAGAGATGGAATATTGTTCATATTTCAACAGCAGCAGAGGGGGCGAATCGGACATTTTGTCCAATCGTCATTTGATTTAATTAATACCTTCTGCACTCAGCGGATCCGGCGTCGTCGGCGCCTGGTAAAAAAAAAACGACGTCGTCGTCGGGGGGGGGGGGTAAATCGAACGTCATTTGGTTTAATATACTTTCTGCGCGCCGATCCCAGCGTTGTCAGCGTCCGGTAAAAAAGCGCGACGACCGCGTCGATGTCATCGCCCCCTCTGCTGCTAAGGGGCTATTTACAATTTAACCGAATATTTGGTCAAGTCCGATACGATATCGTGTCCGAGGATCATGTAAATTTATCGTTACAAATCCATGTGGGGTCGACTGAGCATGACTAAAAAAGTTTCGAAAAACATTAAAGTCCATGTCACCGCCGCACCATGTCTGCCAAATATTTCGTAGCGTGTGTGTATCAACGTCGTTGAATACAGCAAGAATATTACAGTTGTCTCTGATTACTTTTGGAATCTGAGTGTATCGTTGAGTGACATATATCACGTCAGTGTTTTTATGCCTGCCTCTGGAAAATATCCTAGCTGGGTTTTTTTGATTGTCTAACATAACATCATCGTACACGACTAGATTGTTAACGTCGCCATCAATATCATCAATACCTGGTGCATCATTGATATCTGTAATAAACTCAATAACATTTTTTTCAGTGATCGCTGATGCATTCTCGTTAAAATCTTTCAACACCTCGTAGCATCGTTGATCATCTACGCTAGGGGCGATTAAATACAACTTATCCCACTTCATCCATCTCATTATTAAATTAAGTAACAATTGCGTCTTGCCGGATCCAGATGGTCCGATGATAATCATCCGGATCGAGTTTGGTAACGCTGCAACATGCTTAACTGGTTCTCTTGTTTTAGTCGCCGAAAAATCAATTATATTCATATCTCTATACATAAATTATGGATCTATATTGTGTGAAGTGTAGAGTGCGTACTGGCACAAATGATATGACAACCGTTACAACAAGAAATAACAGATCGGCACTTACTGGTAAGTGTGTACAATGCGGTATAAAGAAATTTAGATTTATTTCTATTAGACCCGGGGATGTTTTAAGAAAAAGCGAGGAGGTGATATTGCAGCCAAGTTATCAAAACTCCCCGGAACACCGTGGGCAAAGTATCCAGGAGAAAAGCACCTCCCAGGATATAACTAATGTGGCCCCGGAACACGATTAGATATCAGACTCGATGATCAAAATCAACCCAAACCCGGTGAGTATCCAATAAACGCTATCGATAAGGCGTGTCATGCTCATGATGTTGCTTACAAAAGTAGCGATCTGCAACAGCGTCATATCGCGGATGTAAAATTAAATCACGCGTTAAATGCTATTCCTGATAAATCCTTCAAAGAAAAATTGGCCTCATGGTTGGTAAAATCGGCTATGAAAGGTAAATTAATGATGGGCGCTGGTAATTAATAACAACATGGAATCCATCTATTATTCTCCGAGAGGATACTGGAGGGGGAAGGCCGCAATTGGTAAGCTTGCAAGCGCTGCAAAAGTAACGAGGGCCACTGCGGCTAATTGGTTATCCAAACAGGCTATATGGCAAATTTATCTACCACCGCCTAAACAAATCAACTTCTCGCGCTTTGATGTCAGCGTACCTAATGAAGTTCATCAGGCTGATATACTATTTCTGCCGCATGACAACGGTTACAAATACGCGCTAACCGTAGTTGATGTTGCAAGTCGATACAAACAAGCGGAACCGTTAAAAACAAAGTCAGCAACTGAAGTAGCCGATGCGTTTGAGCGGATTTATCGAAGAGGCCCTCTGCGCTGGCCAAATCTATTACAAGTTGATCCCGGTAGTGAATTTCGCGGCGCTGTTTTATCAACGCTGAAACATCATAGCGTCGCGGTACGACGAGGTCATACTGCGCTACATCGTGATCAGGCAATTGTTGAACGATTCAATCGGACTCTTGCTGAACGGTTATTTGGATATCAGTACGCAAAAGAATTTATCCAAGAAAAACGATCTCGTGAATGGGTCAAAAGGTTGCCAGGCGTAATTTCAGCGTTAAATAACGAGATTACCCGAGCAATCAACATGAAGCCCAGCGACGCGATTAAAAAAAAGTATATACCCGGAAGATCAAAAATGAATAGCGTTTCCAAGCCGATTCTCGGCGATGTCACTGTTAGATATCTATATGAACCAGGAGAGCTTGAAGGCGGTAAAAAAAGAGCTACCGATCCTATCTGGAGTGTTACCACACATAACATATCAACGATAACACGATCAACTGGTAGACCACCGATCTATAGACTGGATTCAACTGCCCCACAGCGGGGGTTTACACGCGAGCAACTACAAGTGATACCTGACGATACTCAATTACCCCCGCGTGGTCTTAACTAGCGCCGTTGCGTCTATTGCACTCAAGACAGGTCAACCTCACATTGTTTTTGACATGACCGAGACTGTTATCGATCCTGTCCACGGTAATTTGGCGAGCGTCTTTATCCGAAAAACGCCAACGCATTATACAATTACAACTCGCGCAGTGATTATTCTGTTGTTGTCGTAGTGCAATTATTAATTCGGCATCAATATCAAAACGCCGCTGTTTTTTTTTATCCTGTTGTTTATAACCAGAGAGTTTTCTATCAATGACGCTTGCATCGATGATGTCGTCGTTACTGACTTCGTCAATAACAATTCTTCGAAGCTGATTTATCCTCCGTACTCTGGACACTGCAAGATAGACTAGATTTGACCATTCGATGTGATTATCAACTATCCAAACAATTGTATCCGTGATAGTCAATCCCTGCGAGGAATGTATTGTCGTTGCATATCCTAGCGTCCACGGGGATTTATCAGCACGCAGCGCATCTTCGACCACGCTGATATCAACAAGCACGATATCATTCAGCACGAGAATTTGTTTTTCTGTCCGTCCTGGAATTTCAACTTCAATGTTCTGCCGCCGTGTACCCGCGGGTCTATAACATAACGGCACTGGGCGCGTTGGAAACTTTTCCTTATGCAACGTAAACAACTTTTGCTGAAGTGTGTCTCTGACTATCTTTCTACTCGCTACAATCAAATCGTTTGGTCTCCATGTTTCCCAGAATTCATTTAACGGCGTTTCCGGAATCACCTCGCGGACTATTTCACATTGAACTCTATCCGGCTGTAATCTGATTAATTTCTTAACCTCGCGCAGTTGTTCATCAAGTGCTCGGTAATCAGTATCGGTTTCTTCATAATAGTCCACAAAACCCTTTAACCAATCATGTGGACCCTTGCCGACAAATGGTGGTGCTTGGCCATGATCCCCGCACATTATCACCGCTGTATTCGCGCGCAGCAACCAATCAAGAAATGTTTGTAAAACATCTAACGAAACAGTACATATCTCATCCCAGATGATAACCTCAGGAATAAATTTTTCACCCATTCGATCAGGAGTCCACTCACCGCCGCTGTATCGAAAAAAGCTGTGATAAGTAACGGCGTCAACATTTCGTTGTTTTATCTCTCGCGCTAGTCTATGGGTCGGTGTAAGCACGATTATACTTGCCCGCGTTCGAAATAATTAAATTGCCCGAGTCGTCTTTCCTGACCCGCCACAGCCGCTTAAATAAACTGTTTTATATCTACGAATTGGATCAGAACACGGTGGTGCATTAGACCACTCTGACAATTTATCACCGCGTAAGTAATTATTTTCAACGGTGACATCTGCTGACGGGGAATAATCGCGTCGTATTTCTTTTTTAATTCTCCACGTCCCCCAACTCTCGTCCGGACTAGTAAACTCGGCTATGTTTCCCTTATACTTTACGTCAATATAAAATGAATCAATCGCAACTCTAACTGCGGTGTCGGGAAATCTATTTAACATTGAAAATAAATTTATGCAAGCATAACCCAGCATAGACGCCCTCAAATGTGGATATGCTGGGCTGTCTCCATCACTGTAAGTAACAACTGTACCCAACCTTGTTCCATTGGACAAGAAAGCTGTTTTGCAGTTCACGTATCTATTTTTCGCCACTGCGTCCTTGATTACGAAATCATATTCTGCGTCATCTATAATCAGCCGTGAGCAATATCGTTTGTAGTCGCAGTTTTTTCCACCTTGTGTGAACTTACCGATTATTCTTCTACCGAGATCTTTTGCCTCTCTGTTTCGTTGGTTGAATATCTTTTTGGACCATTCGATGATATATTCCTCGTCGGCATCAATGTGTTTTCTGGACTCGTCAATTATGCTATCTAGACGCTCCGGTTCTGGTAACCAGACTTCAGTCTGCGCCCGGTATGATATAATCGCGTCACTGACAATCAACGAAACTAGCATTTTACAATCAATCATATACCGTAGCAGCGCTATTGGCAGCCACTTCTTTTCAGTCATGTGTCTACCGATCCAAATATAGCAACAGCGATGAAGTCCTGCCGCGAATTCAAATCATACTATGCGAGCGAATCCGGTTAAATCAAAATCAGGCAGTGGTCCATTAATAGCAACACGAGTCATTTCATGTCTGGGGTGTCCAAATCGTTTAAAGTACTCAGCGGCGGATCCATACCCGAGAAAACTCGCTGGATAACAGGCAACCATATCAACGGAGATCATAGCGTCGCGGTTGTATTCAGTGTTCCATAGTCCACCGTGATAGTATTCCAAACAACTGGATTGTACATCCGGTAGAAATTCCTTGCGTGTTGGCCTCCACGCATTTTTCTTTGCTGCAACATGAGCTGCAACCGATGGAATTGTAAAACAATTTGTTAGCAGTTGTTCATCATGCTCTTCAAATTCCATGGCGGTTTTTTTCATCTTGTTGTGAAACGCTTCAGTGCGATATAATTCACCGTTTGGTCTTACAAACTGATCAAAGGTATCCGCATCGTTTTCAGCGCTGCGAAGTAACCACACTGACACAGGGTCGTTTTTACACAAACAAGCAATAGCATCAAATAGTTTCCTCTCCGCGAGAAAACCGTCCTTGGAGAATTGTTCTCCCAGGAATTCCCCCGGGATATACTTTACTGTTCTATCCCGTGGAAATATTGTGATCGCGGACGTCCATGCGTGTTCGTTATGATCAATAATTTTGATTGGGGCTCCCTTTGATTTGTACTTTGATTCGTATAATACTTCACCGGTTATCGTTGTAACGGTTATTGGAAATCTCAACGATGTTTCTAATTTCGCTATGTCGCTGATGGTTGCTCCACGCTCGCGCACTGTCTCCTCCCATTGGTTGATTTTGCTACGCCGTAGATCAGTCAATTTGTTTCCTCGACACGCATTTGTAAAATGCTCTATTACTCGTTCTGCTACACAATTTATCCCCGTTGACTGTTTCATCGGCGCTAGTTTTCCGATATCAGGTTTCTTATTTAACGGGTATATTCCATAAACAACTGCTGTTTCAGGATACGCTCGTTCATAGTATGGTCTGTCAATTCCGGTTAACAACCCCGGCTTGGAGTCGCGGCTAACAATGACTGTTTTTTTGTCGCTGAGAACTGGTTCAAATTTATCACGTATGATCCAATCACCTGATTCCACCCGGACAATGAATTTTACTCTGAAAAAATACTTTTTACCGTCAAGGTGTGATATTATCGTTGCTGCGCGTTTGTCGTTCATGGTAGCATCAACAACGCCATCAATTCGAAATGTTGACCAACTATGAGATGCACCATCACGCTTGAATTCATTGATACAATCACGAATTTTATTTAACAGAGTTTTATCGTTTATTAACGCTTTTGGTGCGTCCTTGAGGACTCTATCGAGATTGAACTTAATATTTTTCCAGGGCTTAATTGCTGCTAATTTCGAGGTCGCCATGACAGTGTGACGTTACAATTAATTGTCTGTTTCAAAGAAAACGAATTATCCTACGGTTTCATCGAATGTTAACACACCTCGGAATTGATACGCAGAGTTCATTTTGTAAAACATTTTTTTTTTTATATTAGAAATAAGATGTTTATAAGAATATGAATATCGAAGACATCAATAATATATTAACCGAGATTTCAAAATTAAAAAATCAAGGAATTGAATTATCTGATAGTCTCAACAGCGAAAGAATATTATCCGATTATGAAATTATTAACGAACAATCGAAACGGGGGCGTTTTACCCTGGCCCGCGAGTATTCTTTTATAAAACGATTACAACATACGATTAATGAAAACCTGTACCGCAATGACGTAAATGCATTCATTGGGCTATTCACTGCCGTTGAAACAATACGAAAAAAACTTGGACGTGTTTATGAACGACGGCGGGAGATTTTTAGTAAGATTAAAAACATTAGAAAGATTATAGACGAAAACTCCGTGGAGCCCCCAATTTAATCGTAGCGTACGGAAGTGAGTTTTTACGTTGAATACATTTTTTCCCCCGATAGGTCGCGTGGTACAATAGTCCTGTAATACTAAAATAGTAAGACGATTGCGTCTGACGCGACAGGTGTTCGGGTATATTCCTGCCACAGGATGACTCGGCGGGAAATTAGAAATTGTGGAGTAATTTGCAATAATGGTAGGTGAATCACTTACTACTCGGCTAGCCAGAGAGCGGCTAGCAGCGCTTAAAAAGTTCATACCGTTACGAGACAGGGTCCGAAAACAACTTCAAACGCGGCAACAACTACAAACTGATTTTGCTGTTGGAAGCGAACAACTCTTTGCCCCGGTAAAAAGCGCAACTGTGCCCGTCCTCGGTGCGCTTGAAAAGATAGCAGCTCAGACCGAACAAACAAAAGAGTCTCTAGAAACACTTCCTGCGAAAATAGCATTCGCTACAACACACCAACGGAGGGAGAGGCCACCACCACTCGCTATAACCGACCCACAAGAACCTTATGTTACAATGGCCGATGAAGAAGAAGGAGGTGCTACTGCAAGAGAACCAGAAGAAGAAATACCGGAAGAAATACCGAAAGAAATACAAGAAATACCGAAAGAAATACAAGAAATACCGGAAGAAATACAAGAACGAGAAAAGATAAGGGCGGAAAATGTACCCCGTAATGTACTTACAAAGTCCGCAATAGATCAAATTAGAGCCTTCGACAGCGATGAAGAATTAGTTAATTTTACTGCTATAAATTTTGCTAAGAGTTTACGAGAGATGTATATCAAAAAAGGTTACAAAAAGTATATAAGGTCGACGGATAGTTGGGCAAGAATCGTGTATTTAGCAAGTAGATATAAAGATACAATACCACGTGGTGATACCGATTACAAAGCATTCCTCGAGAATGTTAAAAGTAGGAAACCAAAAAGAGGGAAAGGATACAGCGGTGTGGTTGAAAACGCTAGTGTTACTTGTCCTGGTAGTGTTCTCGGTGATATATCACGGCTGGAAGTACTAATCGGAGGAAAACGAGCCGGATATAACTCTACGGAAATTATTAATGAAGCCGCTGATATTTGCAGGCGTTTATTTGCAGGCGGTATCATGGACATTAATGTATATCGAACGCTCATAGACGAACTCGTGGACGGTTATCACAGCGATTGATCAATCACTGGTGATCAATCACTAATTGGAAAACACTGGTGTTTTTATAATAAAGATGATCATACACTACAACCATGATAAACCAGTCAGCGTCTACGTGGTAAACTCACGATTGCCTGTATACCGCGCGTGGTACGGAGACGGTCTCGGCGATACCATTGCGGGGTTATTTACAAGAATGGCCCCAAAAGTGGCGCCGTTAGCTAAACAATTATCTATGAAAGCCATTGATGTTATTCGTGATAAGGGAATCAGCGCTATTGGAGATGTTGCCGGAAAGGCGTTTTCTGCAGCAAAGGACAAACTAATGTCATTGGTGAGAAGAAAAAAACAAACGCCGTTGCGTTCTACAACAGTGATGCCTGCAAATGTCAGCAGGGTAATAAATAACGCGGTGAAAAAAAACCAGCATCGTTGACGGCTCCGCCATTGACGGCTCCGCCATTGACGGCTTCGCCAACGACCCCGTCGTCGTTGATGGCGGAGCCATCCACTGATGCAACAACCAACGCGCTCATGAACGCGATAGCGGGAAGTGGTCTTAAACCGAAACGAAGACGACGCTGATGAATTGCAAAGCAATTTCAATTGAAAATATCAACATGATAATAATAAAATGTTTGCGCGAACCGCTGATCCCGCGTTTGATATGGACGCCCCAGTGCGCAGGGATGATTCTGTCCGTGATTATCAATTTTATTCCTATCAACCACCACAAGCCGACCTACGATCGCGAATTGAACTTCAAGTCCAAGATACCAGTAAATACTTTTTGCCGTGTGAAGCGTTTATCGAAATCGAAGGGGAACTTGTAACACATGCTGCCGATAATGCACCATACGCAAATGACGGTCGTGTTCGAGTTGGTTTTGTCAACAACGGTATCATGGCGTTATTTGAGAGCGCCAGATATCTTATTGACGGGCGAGAAATTGAATCAATAGAACGCGAGGTTGATGTTGCAACGACGATAATTGGGTTAGCAAGATACTCCGATGATTATACAAGATCGGCGGGCCCATCTATGATGTTCGCAAAGGACACCACTAATAACGCTGACCATCTTCAGTACATTAACGTGCTGACGGGAAGAGATACCGCAGTTGACCCACAGGCTGAAGCAGCTAATCCAGACCGCAGGGCAAGACCAGGCGCTGATTACACTATTATAAAAAGTGCTAATAATACTTTTAATCTAGGATTCGCAACACGATTAGGGATGTTGCAAGGACCACGCCGACAGTTTTCATGCGCGATTCCACTCCATCACATATTCGGATTTTGTAGAAATGTCAGAAAAGTTATCTATGGGGCTAAGCATACAATCGCGCTAACGCGAAGGGGCGATGATAACAATGCAATATGGCGTGCTGCTGGCGTCACTAACGGTAAAGTCGTTTTAACTAAAATAGCATTGTGGATGCCGGTGTTGACTCCATCTGTTACCACGGAAGCACGATTGTTATCATTTATGGAACAGGGAGGGAAATCGTTGTTGAGTTGGCTAGCGGTAACAACTGATGCTAAAGAGGATAATGTCGCTGATACATTTACATGGCACTTGGCATCAAAACAAGGCGTTTCAGTCCCGCGTCATATATTTATAGCGCTACAGAATAGGGATCGATTGGGTAATCAAGAACGCAGCCATATGATATTTGATCAATTAGGAGTCAGGGATGTTTCGCTGAGAATAAACGGACAACAGGAACCATCCGAGGATATACAGCTTAATTACGGCGACAACCATGTCGCACGTGTGTATCATCGATTGCTGTCATATATGGGTCGTGATCAAAACGTCGACACTGGTTTGCAAATATCACAACTTGATTTTAAAAACCTGTATCCGATTTATTACTTTTCGTTGGAACATCTTGATTTAACGAGACAATCAGTCGTTGATATACACTTCCGAGCTCGTATAGCCCCGGGTGGTGTTAATTATAGAGCGGTTGCTGTCATTCTCAGCGATAAATCAATGCTGCTAGAAGGTGTTGGTGGACGAATGAGAGTTGTTGATGCACCAGTGGAAAATATGTAATTGAAAACACGAACGCGTTTACAATAAAATGTCGTATAGTGTTGTCAGTGTAGAGTTGACCGATGGTCAAGTCAAGAAATTACGATCAAAGTCCGCTAAACAATGTGGAACCACAATAACGTTAAAGCCGTCACAGATGACTGGTGGCAAGCATAAAATATCATTGACGACACGTCAAATAAAACATTTCAATGATGCAATGAAGAAACAGCGAGGTGTTCAAATAACTTTCTCAGCCGCAGCAATCAAAAACATGGAAAAGACCGGTGGGATATTTCCGTTGTTAGCTGCGATTCTGGCGTTGATTGCCGCGGCGGCCCCAGCAGTGGCTAAGGCGGCGGCGTTGGGGGCCGTTGGTACCGCGGCGGGAATGGCATTGAAGAAGGCAACCGGGAGAGGCTATAAAAAAAAGAAACGAGGACGATCCGTAGCCGGAAAGGGTCTAAGACTACCGGGAACCCCGTATTCATGGTACTCGGGGAAGGGTCTAAGACTACCGGGGACCGTTTATTATCGCAAGAGTCTATGGTTCCGTTATCCAATTTTGATTTAATAGATGCCGCAGACGCGTTAGCGATAAAAAGCTTCAGAGGTGTTTTTATGAGGGATCAATTACCAACAAAACCAAGGAATATTGAAACCGGCATAATTAACCTCGATAAATCCTCCGGAGTGGGAACTCATTGGGTTGCATACGCAAGTGATCCGCGTGCGATCGTCTATTTTGATTCATACGGGTTAGCCCCGCCGAACGAGTTCATGCGGTATATCCGGGCGTGTTCAGCCCCGGTTTTTTATTCCACGCTGCCAACGCAACAATTAAGTGACCCACCGATATGTGGCCGTGAGGTATTGAACGTACTCGCGGCGATTTCATCATCGCGGAAACCACCTCATGTGTTTGTAAACGAATATACGAGTGGGAAATTTAGAGACAATTACATTAGATAATAATGATTGATATCTGGGGACGACCGGTTTCGGCGCTAAAAGAACCCACAACGTCCGCCACCGATGACATAAAAAAACTAATCGAGGATGAAATCGCTGATACGTTAAATCTAACCAGTGTTGACCCAGGTGAAATAGTTGTATTTCAAGACCGCCAGGGTAAATTAAAATCCAGTAATGTGTCACTCGACGACGTTTTAACACGACAGCGTGATGCCGCCGAGAACACTATCGCGTTGTATACCGGCGACGGACGACTCAAACCGGGTGAACATCTATCGACGATAACGGATAGGGTAACATTAATCCAAGACGATTTTATAAGGTTAGATAGATTGATGACCGAACTTTACAGGCAGGCGGAAAAATCTGTCACAGATATGCAATTCACCATCACGAACTTCTTTGGGGCTACACCGGTGACAACACCGAATATTGCAACAATAAAATCGGCAATCGACGCGGCAGAGGTTTTGCGAACCGAGTACAATACTCATATAGCCCGGTTTAATGCGTTACAAAAAAATAGTAGCACACTCGCCGGCATCATAAATAAATTCCTTGGAACCCCACCTTCTATTGTTATGACCCTCGCCGAGATTAAAACGGCTATCGACAACCAAAAACCCAGTAATTACGCCGTTGTTAAGTTTTTTGGGGCCCCACTTGCGGTTGATATGACCCTTCCCGAGATTAAAGCATTTATGGGTAAACAAAAAGCCCCTAGCGGCGTCGTTGATAAATTTTTCGAGAATATCAATAACGCCAACGATGTGGCCGAGAGACTTCTTGACATCATCCTGTATATACACGGCCAACAGGCCCTTGAGGTCAATGAGCATATTCGTTATCAAAAGCGCGTTAGGGTCAATGAGCTTAACGCGGAGTTTTTTGGATCCCCCCCAGGTATATCTAAACCGACCCTCTTCGAGATTAAAGCATTCATGGGTAAACAAAAAAAACCTAGCGACGTCGTTGATAAATTCTTTGGAAACACACCCCTCGCTGGAATTAAAACGTTTTCTGACATCAACCAACAGCTCTTATACTTAAAATTTATACATAGACCCCCCGAACATATTAAAAATATCGTCTATGTTGTTGACAAGGGCGTTCTAGATTGGATAAAAGGCACTACTACTGATATTATATTGGATACCGGGGGGGTCGCAGGTATTTACAGACTATCGTGGATTGCTAAGGAACAATTTAATATACTAGTAGTGGGAAAAGAGTTTACCACCTCCCCCGCGATATTAATACTTGCCCGTGGACCCCCCCCCCCATACGTTATTACGTTCAGGGCGGTTAAGGATGCCATATTTAGAGCAAAGATCGCATGGTGTTTAGAATTCGTATCGCATCTTACAAAAGAGGAGCTCGAACCAGGTTTTGATTAATTTAACAATGACATATTTGATAATGGATTCCCCGTCGCACTACTGATACAATACTGTGCGGGTATACGCCGCGGATCTAAAAACACGCTTGGAACAATACGATAGAAAAATAAAAAAATACCATCGAAGGGTAACCTCGATTGACGTCACCGTGTATTCGGTGTCCGGTGTGATGGCCGGAGCCGGCATTATACTATCGTCGGTTACAATGATCGCCCCGATCGCAATTCCAATTGCAATTTCCGCGGCGACAACAGTTGCCGGGGTTGCAACCGCGATTACTAAAAAACTATCATCGTGTTCTCAGAAAAAATACCGTGATTACACAATAAAACATCAAATAGTATTTAACGCGTACTCGAAATTATCCGAGCTGATCTCAAACGCGATTGATGACTCGCATATATCCGACGTTGAATTCTCCGCAATAACGCAATTATATAACTCCGCGGTGTCAAAATTAGAAATTGAAAACAAAATACCCGATAACAATAATGTCGCTGAACCCCGAAGGGTTTCAATTACTTCAACGGATCGCGGAGAACACCACTCCGGTACAAACAAGTATGATATCAATAACGTCAACGAAGCCAGAATTCAGTGTGAACTTCCCATCATCGGTTCCAGTGAAGGAAATATCCCTGGCAAAATTGCGAGTATATCACAGTTGGCCTAATATCCGAGCGGATGCATTTAACGGAAAACAACCTAACAACTCGCTGGTTTTTGCATGGACAAATAAACCCGATGGGACCCCAGACTGGAAGGAGGTTACAATACCAACTGGGTCATACCAAATAGAACAAATCAATAAAGAATTTCAACGCAGGATAAAATCAATCACAGAAAAAGAATCAAAAATCGCTATTACGGTTCATGAACCGACGTTATCGTCGACGATTGAAATAAGCACACCGGGTTATATGGTTGATATTTACAACAGTTCAATAAGAACCATACTAGGATGGCCCAAGAATCCACCTCATGAAATCGCCGCGGACTTGCACACGAGTGCGCAATCGTATCATGAAATTAATCCCGGGTATCGAGATGATTTGTCTATTATAAAAAACACGTTATTACCCAGCAGGTTTATATTTCAAAACAGGAATACCATGCAATGGTATTTTCCGTATAAGGAAACTCCTGAATCATCCGCCGTGGTCACAGTTAATTTAAATAATATCATTGGTACTTTTACCGAGATTAATCGTAATAACCAATCACAACTAGAACAGCTACGGAAAACAAAAGCACGAAAACACGTTGAGGTGTTAAATCAACTTATATCAGACATGGAATATATCAATGAACGAATCGTTAAAACAATATCCGCTAACAGCGACGATAATAAACAAAAATTCCTAACCGAGTATAATATCACAGAAGCCGATTTACCCGATTTCAAGTTTCCAGGATACAATGCGCCAGAACTAAAAAAATTTCTTAATGATTTTCTCGGTCCATCAACTATCCTCAGACACGATAACGGAGAGGGCGGTAGGCATATTGCCCCATACAACGTAAATATTGCATCGGTGATAGCAATCAATCTAGTGTGTGATGCTATCGAAGGAAGTTACCAGGTGGATACCAAGCAATCAAATCAGGCTGAACAGGGGTATATCCTTTATTCATTTTCACCAACAGCCCCTCTGGGATTTTTAATCGTTGAGAGTCCAATTAATCCGGTCTATATGCGATGCCATAATCGGTTTTTAACAAGAATTAATTTTAGACTTACCGATCAGTCAAATAACCTAATTGATCTACAAGAGGAGGAGTTAGTGATCACTCTGTTTGTAAGATCATAAAGACTTTCATTGTAAATAGCCCCTTAGCAGCAGAGGGGGCGATGACATCGACGCGGTCGTCGCGCTTTTTTACCGGACGCTGACAACGCTGGGATCGGCGCGCAGAAAGTATATTAAACTAAATGACGTTCCGGACAATCCCCCCGACGACGACGTCGTTTTTTTTTTTTACCAGGCGCCGACGACACCGGATCCGCTGAGTGCAGAAGGTATTAATTAAACCAAATGACGATTGGACAAAATGTCCGATTCGCCCCCTCTGCTGCTTCAACCGCTTTTTATTAATGATCATCGATGTGACCAACATATACGATAATAATACTCCCGATGATGATGATGATGGTTGTTGTTCTGATTTCTGTATTACTACTGCTCCATGGGTATATTATATATCGAACTTGAAAACAGAAGCACTACCAGCAATAAAGCAGCTTTGAAAACAAATCGCACTTAATCGATATCAATATATATTGACATCAAAATGAACGTCAAATGCTCTGTGCAACTGTATCGAAATGAACTATTACATGCTGGTTTTTTTTCTTTTTTTTTTTTGGACAGTTTTAGACCGAAAAAAGTAGTACTTCAAGGCTCTGTCTATGGTATAAATATGTTCATGTACACTTTTCCATTGTAACTTTAAGTGTATAGACTGCAAATACGATGAAGCACAAATCGAGGACGTCGAGTGTTAGCATTGGAACAATGTTACTACTTCGGTCGAGAAGGATAACGACCTATATATGTATTCCTGCCCACTACCATGTAGGATGTATCAAACTGTATATTACTCAAGCGCTCTTTGTCGAGCGTGCTGGTGTCTGTGTACAAAAAAAAATGGAATATAATAACTTTAACTGAAATATATACAATTAAATTATATATAAAAGTGATGCGGCACCTGGGAGTAAAGCAAAAATGGAAGAAACAAATTTCCGGATCGCTACTATCAACAGCTATGGGATAGACAAAGCGAAAGCAGACAAAGTAGCCAAAGAAACAAACTTTGATGTAATAATGATACAAGAAACACACTATGGAATTAAGCCAGAGTTCAAAATTTTAGTAGAAGACAAACTTAACGCAATAAAGATATGCAACAATTTTGCAAATAATGATATTAGAGTTGGTTGCAACAATAATATTTTTAAAAAGCTGGGAAAGGTTTGAGGAGGGGGCAATTTTTTAAGGGACGGTTGCTACGTGTTAAAATGTTTAATTAGCATATTATAAATGTGTACATGCCAGCTAATAGAAATAAGAAACTAATTTTAAAGAAAACTTATATACCTACCTACAACAATATTCGATGGAAAATCTAATCATAGGGGGAGATTTCAACTGGGTAACTATAAATTAAACCAGTCTAGCAGGATTGATAAATTTTACGGAAATTTTTATGATCCATTAATATATATTAATACTGCAATAACCAACCAAAAGCTATCAGACCATTTCATGCTCACTATTGACCTAAAAATGAAAAAAATAGAAAAATGTGGGCCAGGACTATGGAAACTAAATAATAAGATTTTAAATGACAAAGAATATGTCGAAATAATAATTAAAAAAGGAAATTGAAACCGTCAAAAATGAAGAAAATATTAATATAATAATTGATTGGGATGTTTTAAAAAAACAAAATAAAAGGAATAAATATTCAGTACTCAAATAGAGGGCGGAAAAACCCCAGAAAAAAAAAGACAAACACGAACTCAAATTAGAACTAAGCAAAACAACAAACGACGATGGAGAAAGAAAAAAAAACGATTGACAGACAAAATTAAAATCGTTGAAGAAGACGAAAATCAGGGGAGAATAATAAGGGCGGGAAAATTTACAGAGATCTACAACGAGGCAAAAAACGTATATAAGCGAGAAGAATTTAGAAAAGGGGGTGATACAATTTTAAACAATATCAAAATAAACAATGTAACCCATACTGTAAAAGAAGATATCCTAAATAATATTTCCAAATATTATAAAGAACTATACACCACACACCACACAGAACATATACTTCAGCACAATCGACAGCTACTTAAAAAATGTCGACTGTGAGATGACATCAGCAGTACATAGAGACCAATGTGATGATGTCATCTCAGATGAAGAAATCACAAAAAGTATATCAACACTCACAAAAGTCACCAGGGAAAGATGGACTCATCGTGGAATTCTACCAAAAGTTCCACGGCGAACTGACGCCGAGCTTAAACGCTTTGTATAATAATATAGTTTTAAGTAAAAATAAAATGACTAAATCTATGAGGGAGGGAGTTATCACAATTATATACAAAGGGAAAGGGAATAGAGACGAGATTAAAAACTGGAGGCCTATATCACTTTTAAACACGGACTATAAGATTTTAAGTAGGATTTTAACAAATACAGTAAAGGGTAGGATAAACAAGATAATTAATGTAAATCAAACTTGTGGGGGAGGGATATACAAAACAATATTTTAAACATTAAAACTATAATTAACTACATAAATGAAACTGGTATGATGAGTGCTATGGTACTCTTCGACCAGGAGAAAGCTTTCGACTGATTTGAACAAAACTGTATAAAGAATGTTTTTAAAAAATTTGGTTTCGGACCCAATTTCCAAAATGGACCAAAATCCTACACACTGGGATAATTAAACGGGAAATGCACGAAAGAATTTGAAATACAACGATCAGTGATACAAGGATGTCCACTATCAATGCTAGAATACGTAATGGCAATATAAATCCTACGTCACACGATAAGAAACAACCCAGATATACAAGCAGGGGCGTATTAACCATTAAGCAGACTAAGCACGTGCATAGGACACCAGGGTCAAAGGGGGCACCACAAAGTTGAGAAAAGGGTGAAAAGAAGAAAGAAAAAAGAATGAAGATTTGTAAAAAAAACTGATACAACTAGTGCAAATTGATCATGATGTTCTGTTTCTTGATCATGGTACACCCTAGGGTTATCTTCTCAGGTGTACGTGGAAAAGAGGGGGGCACCAAGATTTGTCAGTGCTTAGGGCACCAGTGAGCCTTAATCCGCCCCTGATTATACAAGGCATACAAATACCAAACCTGAAAAAGAATTTAAAAATGCTCTAACATGCATATGATTGCAACATCTTTATAAGAGAGGGGAAATGCTATAAGCGTCGGGTTCCAAAATAAACCACAACAAGCACGAAATCTTAAAAATAGTTAACTGGAGGGGCAACCACCCTGGATTATCGCCCCCCCCCCACACACACACACACACACATACTTACTGAGAGACACTGTAAAGGCTCTAGGGGTTTACTTTGGTAATAAAAAAAGAAGCTGTAGAAAATTATGAACATATTATCAATAAAATAAGAGAAAATGTGAAAATCTGGCCATGGCGCCATTACCTATCATGGAGCGGGCCAAAGTGGCCAAGACTTATTTATACTCAAATATTAACTACATAATTAAATCCATAGATATGGATAATACAATTTTAAACAAAACAGACAACGAAATAATAGATTATATATGGAATCATAAAATGCATCATGTAAAAAAAGAGACATTATATAGGGCCAAAAGTAGAGGGGGCTTGGGATGCCGAGCCCTCTACTACTATAATTAACTAACATAATCAATAGATTAAAAAAAAAAATGCACTCAGACCCGGCTACAGCGTGAGAAGCACCGTACATCTACTGGTTCGGCTTCACCTTGAGAAACCGACCAGAGATATACAAAAATAACAAATTAATATAAAAAAATCGAAGTGCCACGCAAACATATGAGAACTAATTTTAAAATATAGAGACAAAACAGATTTATGCAAAATTTAATAAGTAAAAGTCACGATTTGATTAGGGAGGAGGTAACCAAAAATATAAAATGTAGAGTAGAGCAGGACAACTGAGGGGGTAAATTGGACAAAAAATTGGAAAAATTGGGGAAAATAAGATCTGTCAAAACACAAAGTATAATTTTTAAATACCTGCACAACACCTGGCTAGCAGGCGAAGAAACAATCAAACATCGTATGCTGAGGATAATGCCGAAATGCCCTTTATGTAAAACAGCGAACTTCACCAAACTACATACGATTGTCCAATGTGATAAAACTAAACATAATATGATAAAGTTAATAATGAAAATTTGCAAAAAATATAAGTATAACAAAAATAACATTTTATTCATAGATTTAGACTACGAAAACAAAATCGTTCTAAAATGAATAGACTATATAGTAACTACGATGATATCCTGTGGACAGGTGATAAAGATTTTTAAATAAGATACGTGGTAAAAATAAGAATACTAACCACAACAAGAACTCAATACGTCTTACTACGAATAGATACTTACCGTCAGGTTGATACAACGCAATTGATGTTGGAATTGGGGGAGAGAGGGGGAGGGAGGAATAGGTATTACAGACCGAAGGGTCGCGTAGCGCAATTGCGAGCTGATGCCATACCCATACCCCCTCCTCGCACCCCACAACAGCCATATTTCAAAGAAAATTTCAAATTCTATTTCAAATATTTCAAAGAAACCCATATAACTTTTTTTTTTTTAAAAGAGAAAAGGGAAGAAAGGAAGAAAGAAAAAAATAAAAGAATTTTGTAATTTAATTTTTTTTCTTCTTTCTCTGAAAGAAAATTCTAAAGACATATATAGGAAGGGATACAGGGAAAATATAAAGGGGAAGTAAATGGCGATGACATCATGGGGCTAAGTCACAGGGCTCAGTGAAGTGCACAGGCCCATCATGAGTCTTTGAAAACACCCAATGTAGAACATAAACAGACAAAATAAAGACACAAATACATACTGTATAACACTTAGTTTAAAACCCTACTAACTTCTCCCGTACTGCATGGTTGACCACTATAGAATAATGTGGTCTCATAAATACGTTTGGATCTTTCAATAAAGCATAATCAGATAAACTAAATAAAGGAGGCCTAACGCGACCCAGGAAAAACACATAGAGAATAAAGAAGCGTGAACCTTGGATCGAGCGTAACCTACCTATCAACATCTTTAAAGACTATTATGAGGAACGACACATATTATCACTCGAATAATAAAATAGGAAATTATATTTTTTAAACAAAATCTAAATAGTACACCATTCCATCGTCAAAATTAGAAAACCATAAAACAAATTAAAAGATACAATATAACATCATAAAGGAAGAAATACAACTGGGAAAGATATTTGATCTATACTTGCTGTCTCAGACATAAAGAAAATATAGCATACACACAATATAACACCATTACATATAGCAAACACTGAGACCTAGGCGACATATAGCAAAGGTTACAAAACATTTCAAGGGAAGGAACTTCGAGCAAGGTGAGGGAAACCAGACTCGGACGAACAACCCTTTAGATAACACTATGGAAACATAAATACCCCATCAAAAATTCTAAAAACTAAATTTTTTATATAAAATTTTGTTTTAATAAAACGTAGAACACATCTGAGTGGGAAAAACACAAATATAAAATACTTTTTATTTTTTTTTTGGAAATGGGGGCATCTGTCCGGTGCCCCCACCCCACTCCCAAAAAAGTGTGTGTGTGTGTGTGTGTGTGTGTGTTATTATACCCATTACATTACTTGCAAAATATATATGGTGCTGACATTTTCGGCAAGAGGGAGACCTACCGATATTCTGCATATAATTATTTTAATGTTTTTCAGAGCGAGAGTATTGGGGCCTGATCTGTTCAATATATTTCTCAACTGATACAGCAGGTATAATCAGAGGCGTAGCTGGGGGGGGGGGGGAAGGGGAGTACATATGTCCCCGGGCGCCAAGGTACAGGGGCGCCAAAATGAGGCTTACAACGTTACATTATAATAAGTAAACAAGGGTAATATTCAAAAATGTGATTAAACGGGGAGGGGGCTGGGGCGCCAATTTTATAGTTCGTCCCCGGGCGCAAAATATCATAGCTACGCCTCTGGGTATAATAGAGACACCCCCCCACCCCCCCCGAGTTTGCCACAGAGCGCTCGTGTAATATACGGTTTAATACAAAATACATGATTGTGGGCAGGAATATACAAATTTTGGTCGATATACATGATCGTTGGTATCTATTCAAACGAGGGCCATGAAATACATTAGCAAATTCCTACAGTATTTTAAGGCAGGCGATTACGAATTATTTAAACCACGTTTTTCATCTGTCACAGATTTTATAATCATTTTGAAGTGGCTGCTTTATCTCGAGGAAAACGAGCGGTAAGTGTTATACAAAACAAAATCTTAATAGCAATTTGATCACTTTTGCGTCATTTGACAGTAAGAATAGTAATAAATAGAGGATAATTTCTTTTCCTACGTTAGGCCTAATACCTGGTATGTTTTTTAGTGTGGTACACACACAAAAAACAACCCCAAAACAACACTAACAACATTTTAAAAAACCCACAAAAACGAGTGCCGTGCCGAAGCCACGGGCTAAAATGCTTTATTATTATTTTTTTTATTTATAGCATCAATCACAACTTGAAATATATACAGTATTAGCGTTAGAAAAGAAAGTTTTCTTTTTGTTATATTTTTTTTTCTCACCCTAGCGAAACACTTTCTGCAAATGACCTTAATGAAGAAAAATAATAAATTAACCTAAACCACTTTGAATGTCGACCGTATCTTTTATTTACACGGCATCATGCGCGGAAGAAAATACCAACTGAACCGGGATTTCAGACAGCAGATGAATTGAAGTTGATTCATTGAACATCATTAGCAATTGTACAATCAAACAGATGCAACAATGAAAAGTGGAACTATGAAAAATCGAGAATGTTAGATTTGCGAAGGATTTATTCCGAATCATTGTCTGCTAATAGAGAATTCATGTCAGTTGCTGTGTCGGCGATGCCCACACAGCGCGCCGTCCAAATGTGAAGTTGCGTTTTGCTGACAGACATAACACTGTGCCATAATTTATCTGATGGCATGTAAAGAAGCTGCTTAAATTATAGTATTTAAAAGTTTCTTCATTTTGTAAGAGCTCAAGAAATTAATTCTGGTTTGAAAGACAAGATGACGGTAAAACTCAGAAGACGTAGCTGTACAGTACCGTTGGTGTTTGGAGACATCATAATAAAGGTAACTGCGTTAACTTCGCTTTTTGTTTGGTAATTTGTTGGATGTTATCTTTTGCTGATCTTCTTTGAGCTTGGAGTAAATTTTACATTCTGAACATTTTTATTTGCACTTATCTGCTTAATATGTATTGCTGGGATATCATATAGAATATGAAGTCAGTATAATGGTACTATATTTTACATATTTGAATGATAAAAGACTGGTAAATGATATAATGATAAACTACAAAATAAATAATTTGCCCATTATCCCAGATATGTTAATTAAAACAAACATTGAATGTAAATTCAGATATAATGAGCAGTTGTAAGAAGTAAGGAATAACATTTTATCTATTGAACCTGTTATGTGTTATCATCATCAGTTTTAAAATAAACACATGGAGACAAGTTTGCTTAAATTCTAAATTTAACACACACACACACACACACACACACACACACATATGGTATTTTAATCTAATACAGAAATGGTGACATTGATATATGCAGACCAATAGTTTTTTTTCTTCAACAGATATAAATTAAAAAGCCTAATTCTGAGAGTTTCACCTACAACATTCATGATGGGAAAGGGCCACTAATTAAGAGCTGACATACGTGGAAGAAAAATACCATCCATGTTGAAAAGGGCTAGAGGTAATGTGAGAAAACATAATTTATCAATCTTATTTAACATTATTGTTGATATTTTATCTCAACTGGTCAAAAGGCTAAGTGGGTTTATGTAATGGTCCAGAGTATGTTATTTATTTCACATCCCCTTCTGTCTTTCAACAGTAAGAAATTAGCTACTTTGGAGTCCATAGTTCTGATCAATTTGTTTAAATAAAACTTGGTTTTGGGCTTAAATCAACATCTTGGATAAATCTAATAATGAGCAAAATCCAAGTATATACATGTGATCATGTATAAGATTAGTTGAGTTTTTTAACCAGCCTAAAAGCCATACTTCCACAATATAGGCTAAAATCATTAAGTTGTCCTTGAAGTTTGATGAGTGTTAACCATTAATAATAATAAGGTGATCTTTCATCTGAGTATGTTACCACCGCATGCAATATTTATACATGTAGTGCAGTTTTTACTAAATTTAGAATACATGCTTATATAAATGATCTAGATTGAAGAAGTGAAGATGCATACAAATACATGAGGTTATAACCACTACTGCTGATTCAAGTTTGATCATGCTTGGCCATTGGGCTTATATAGTCAAGTTTCACAATGATGCTTATTATGAGTGTGATAAAGGTATGGTAGTGAAGTGACCTTGCATCTGATTGGCAGAGTTTCTTATGATTTGCACAACAGTGTTTATGATCCAATTTAGATCTGACTTGTTTAATTATTTGCTTGTATGTCTGAGGCTATAAGCAAAATCTATGCACATAATGAGGTGGTTCTACATCTCACTAGCCATTCTTGCTACTGCTCTTAAAACTATTTCTCATTAATTTTATCAGACTTGGTGAATAGATTTATCTCATCAAGATATAGCAAAAGAGCAATTTTGTAAAAAAATATTCATTCATATTAAACTCAAATTCTGCATCTGATTGGTTGACCTTGCAAATACTATAAGGGCTCTATTTCTGACAAAAAGATTATTTTGATCTAATGTAGCAGAAATGCTTATATGATCAAGACATTGAACATATTTGATGACAAATAAGAAATAGTTTTTCATGCAAATTTGATAAACATTGATAAATCGGTTCATATTATTAAAAGCTTGGAAGAGTTTGATTACATGCGAGACCATCACATATTAATCATTCTTTATTTAGAGAATTATTTTTGTCAGGATTTAGTAAAATATGTAAAATCAATATGGACTGGTTTTGTTATGTACAGCAACACTAGTTGTTTACTGAGTACTGAGGGAATTGGAGTAAGGCAAGGGTACATTGCAGTAGGTAACCTGGTTGACTTGATAACAGGATTTTAACACAAACATTTTTATCAGGAGTCTAGCATACTAACCATTGATTCACTGCAGATCCTGCCCCCATTAGTTACCTTTTAATACATAAAGCATTTGGGTTTTTTATGTCACAAATCCCATAGGGATTAAAATTAACATCATAGGTCTCACTGGATAGTTTCGTATTTTGACATCCCTCTAATTTTTAAGGTAGAAGGCATGAACCTAATTATCACAAGCCTAGCATTTATAAATTTACACATAAGCTAAATCTATAATGTGGTTCAGATTTACTTTGAGTTAGGCATGGAAATAGGTTGGCTTGTTGGTGACTGCCTGTCACAGTTAGATGAGCATTGGAGATCATATGCGTAACTTAGTCTGCAAATGAGCTGCCGACTTTTATTTGTGTCTGCTACAGAGGTAAATATAAAAAAATCTTGATGGTAGAGGGGTGATGAAAAGTATGCTAATTTGTTATAGTACTAGTGAACTTTATTCATGCATAAGGCACATACTGATTCTTTTAGTTGCCTTGTCACAGAAAAATATTGAAAATAGCTATTTCTAGTAAAAAATGAATGCAAAATGTACCTGCATCCTTTGACCCTACCAGAACCAAACTAAAAGCTCAAATTTGTGCAGCTGCTTTTGCTCATCACAAACATAATTGGAAGTATAACTGCTAACCCTACCCTTTTGCACACATTTAAGATCTTTAGAGTTTTTAAATACAGCCTTCTAATTATACAAGTTTCATTACATTGGTCAATAATTAGTCACATGTGATGACACTTGTAACTAATCAAACCACAGCAACTGAGAGCAGACTAAGCACTGATATTTATATGGTAAAGTGGCAATATACAGTCTGTCTGCCGCAACACATGAAACAAACTGGACAAATCTGAAAGCCTTGAATTTGACTTTATTTATCTGTATGGTAGAACAGAACCTGAGTTGAAAAGCTTTTAAAGAAAGACCTTGATATCAAACCTAATAATAACTGCAGGAGTTATATTATGGATAATTAACCATTCTCTCAGTTTCAAACTGGGCATTCCATCCCATGGGGTTCTAAATGTAAACCAAGTGTAACTGATATCCTAATGAACTGTAAAGACCATAGCAGCACAACAGCAGGGGACCAGATATGTCCAGATCCAGAAATCATAGACCAGTTTCAAACTGATGATGAACCACATAAAAATTACACATCTGCTAGAACTTATGTTATGAAGATAACTTAAATTGCATTATTATTAATCCTCCTCCTCACATTCATCATAATTGAGATGCATCATATATGTTTTATTGTAAAATAGTTTATGCAACATAATTCAGTGAAGACCTTTGCTGCCAATTTACCAGTGAACCATTTGTTTCAATGAACATATTTTATGTTGTAACAAGGAGCATCATTTAAACATTATGATACACTTATCATACCTGTATATGAAATCTTAATACTAACACTTATACTTGCAATACTACTACTAATAAAAACACCTGCATTGATAATTTGATTATGTTCAATTGGACTTGTATCTAAATGATCACCAGCTGTATGAAAAGAGATATTTTAATATATAGATATTGGATGGAATA